>LPNX010503191.1:65123-97816 GCA_001517045.1 Pseudotsuga menziesii | reverse complement strand
GTGTTGTTCCAAATGTTGAAATGGTGAGGAGATGGCCAACAATTTCCCATGGTTGTGAAGATAGTTTTGGAAGCACTACAAGTTGTTTATATATATATAAGTAGAGTAAGATCATTAACGAATGAGTGTACATCCCTTTTCATTGTATTCGTCTTATATTTAAAAGTGCCAAGAATTAGTTATAGAGAGTGTTGGAAAAGAACACAACATGATAAATATTTGAGTGGAAGATTTTTGGGACCAAAATCTTGTGAATGGGGAGGTGATATATAAAATGTATTTGAATTCAATCATCATCCAAACATTGAATTTTTTTAATTTAAGGAAAGTTTGCAATTAAAAATCACCTTGAAGGTGAGAGACTGAAAGGTCTCAATATGATGAAACACAGAACCTTCCTAGTCGGCATTTTGTGGTATATCTATTAAATAGAATGCTTTCTTGATGGTGAAGAAGATGAAAAAAGAAGGTAGAATTGAATCCTGGGAAGAATAAGGGTAGTAAGCGAGAGCTCAAAAATTTAATTTACTCAAAGATGGAAGGGTAGGAATTTATTTAACCTATCCAATCATGAGCAAAAGATTATCCATGAGACAAATTCATCTGCAAAAAGACTACCAATGAGTAAGAATGCATTAGAATATCATTTGAGAGCACATAGACCCCCCTAAACAACAATCAAATCAAAATGAATGTTGGTTTTCATGTTTGGGTTTCTAGGGTAAAAAAAAAACTTGTGTTACAGTGTGAATTTATTGCTATCTCCATGAGTACTTATTGCTTTCTTTAGTTATAGAATAATGTGTGCATTTCCATTAAAGTAAATGCACATATAGTAATATTATTCACTATACTTGTTACTGGTTAAATTAATTCAGTTAACGGTTGTTGATTGCTTTCCAAAATAAGATGGAACATAATTATCCGTCTATGGGATCACCGGTTGCACATTATTTGTGAATGATTGAATTAAATCTATATGTTTCTTTTCCATTCAAAAACTTTCATTCCTAAATTGTTCGAAGTTATATTCCATTTATTACAATCAACAAGAATTTAACTACTATCCAATTTACTCTGGGCATGGTTTGCATTTAGGCAGGGGATTTTGTTCAATGCATTTACTATGTCTAGAAGCTTCAGCATATTGTTCTTTGTTTATGTCTACGATTGTGTCCACAATTGGGAGGGTGGTTTGTTCTTCCTGCTATTTCGATCGTCTTTGTCAAGCCACAGTGTTTGAATCTCCATCGAGAGACCATCGAACTTGTTTTCTTAAGCTCGATGTTTGAATATTTGTTGAGGGACCATCGACCTTGTTTGCTTGGCTTTGTTTGAGCTCGGCCTACTACGAAAGAGGTAAGACACTGACCAAGGTTTATTTAATTTGTAAAAAAAAAGTGGTGGCATCAAAACTTAAACATGTGCCTTTTTTTACTACATTTGCATTTTTCTTTGGTGTTGCATCCATTTACTTACGTTTGTATTAAGTCATTTACATGTATTTTTATCAATTTCTTATACCCTCATGCAATTTTCTCATGCCGGGGACATTGCCACCTCGTGGCTCTTGTTAAATTTATGCACCCTTCATCAACTAAAGGACATGATTCTTATTTTAGGTGGGAGAATGTTTTTTCCTTAATAATAAAATATATATGTATATATATATATTTTTAATAGTGAACATAGTACAAGGCCAACAAATTCAATTTGTTATAGCCCATATGTTTCCTGATAATTGCATGTGGAAGTGCATGCATGTATATAGATGGTGTTGCTTACATGCGAAGGTGTTATCCATAAGTAAGTATTGGATTGCACATACTAGCATGTATTTTCCTAGTTGTAGGCTAATTTTACTATTGATTGTTGTAAATTAGGAAAACAAAACATAATACTATACTGAAGGGACTAGAGTTTCACCAATAAAAGTTTGAGGGAATATTTATTATAAAAGAAAAAATATTGAATGTTTTAATAAACTATTCCAATCATACGAAAATTATAAAGGATAATTAGCCACAAATTTGAGGATATAGCTCAATTGGGGTAAATCACTTCAATAATTTATATAGTGAGAGGGAGTTGCTGGTCTCACTAGCTACTGAAGAACCAATATAACTAGTTGATGTAACTCCTGTAAAAAGGAGATATGCATGATGCACATCTTCAGAAGGAAGCTGATAACTATATTCAAGAATATTGTTATGATTATTATGATTAGTGTTGTGGTAGTCACCAGACAAATATTTTCCTTGGTTAAGGAAAATGTGCAGTAAAAGAGCCTGAAGAGTTTCAGGATGATGGACTACAAATCCATGGCCAGACATATGAAGCTAAATATGAAATTTCATATTCTTATTTCATATTTGGAGGATTTCAAGTTAGTTGAAGATGTATTTGGTTAGTCACAGGTCCCAGGATTTTTTATGTGCTTTGCAGTTTGTACATAGAAATGTGCAAAGCATGCGTTGTGGTACCTAATTGGTACAAGTGTATGTGGACTCAGATGTCTTGATCAGTGAAATAGAGTTTTAAATATATATGAAATATGATTAATATGGTGATCAAGGAAGATCACATGTATTGCTCTATATAGATCATGTTGAAAAGAAGTAAATCTTTTGAGGTTTTTAGTCAGTTATATTCGAGACATGGTACATATCCATAGATGAGCAACATTGCCAACATTCTTACTAAGACTCTTTTCGAGACAAGCTTGGTATAGAACATAATATATCCTCTAGTTGAAGAGGGAGTGTTGATGTGTCTTCATAGGTGGCACGTATAAAGTCCACACCAGTTAGACATCATGCATGACTTAAGCAATGAAGGCTATGATAGCTTATGGAGAGAATCAACATGAGAAGAGACATGGTCAAAAGTCTTAGAGACTAATTATAGTTTGGACTGTTAGAGAATAGTTAAAACCTCTTGGAGAGGTAGTTGGGGTGCTACAAATATAAAGAGAAGGATCACTGAGAAAGTGATAATGACTTGAAGAACATCACAAAGAATGGCATGCTCACAAAGAAATTTTGCAGATAACAAAAGATTCAAGAATTCAATAAATGTTGAAGAGTTAAAGAAAAAATAAGTCTTTATTTCTGCATGTTATTAAACATTTGTTGTATAATGTTGTATGTGATGGATTTAAAAAATCCATGGTTTCTAGTTTAGAGAAACTTTATTCTAGATTGGATCCAGAAGATGCTACTTTGTGTAAATAGCTGGTTGGTCTTTGAGTAGACATGTTGTATTTTATGCTTACTACTAAGCATATGTTTGAGTACCTTTGAGGTACATTAGAATAGGCTCTTTATTGTATTTGATACATGGAAGACCTATTATTTGATTGTGTTATCCAACAATTGTTTTAGCCTGAGATAAGTGATGTAATTTGAGGCTAGTACTACAGAAGAAAGATGTATGTCTGAGAGTACTATAGAAGAAAAATGTGTTTTGTAGATAGTACTACATACTGAGGAGTAGTGTAGCTTGGGAAGCTACATACTAGCTGGGTGAAAGACTTGAGCTTACAGTCATTAGGTGTTAATAGTCAAGCTTTATTGAAAAACCTACATGTGTTTTTATGAAAAAACACATTCAAGATGAAGTTTTACTTCATTGAAGTCATGGTCATAATTTCCAATACATAGGTAATGATGAGAAGATTGCAAATTTTTGACAAGCCTCTATTTTTAACAAAGTTTAAACACTTCTGAGATAAGCTTGGTATGATAGAGAATGTCTCCCTTGCTGAGAGGGAGTGTTGATATTATAACATCAAGAGTCATTCCCCAGTCTTGTGAGTAATATCAAGGCAATAGACTTGTGATTAATATCAAGTCCTGCAAATATACTCATATGATCGAGGTGGTAATGCTGTAAATATTGTGAGTAATATCAAGCCGAGTCTAGTGAATAATATCAAGACAGTAGACTTGTGAGTAATATCAAGTCCTACAAATATCCTCATATGATTGAGGGGGTGATGTTGTAAATATTGTGAGTAATATAAAGCTGAGTCTTGTTAATAATATCAAGACAACTGACTTGTGAGTAATATAAAGTCCTACACTGATATCCTCATATGATTGAGGTGGTGATGTTGTAAATCTTGTGAGTAATATAAAGCTAAGTCTTGTGAGTAATATCAAGACAATAGACTTGTGAGTAATATCAAGTCAATAAAGCTTGTGAGTAATATCAAGCTGAGTCTTGTGAGTAATATCAAGACAGTAGACTTGTGACTAACATAAATTTCTACAAATATCCTCATGTTGTGAGGTGGTGTACTTTACTTTGTAAATTAGATATACTATCTAATGTATGGCTAGTCATGGTCAATAGGTGCTGCAAGTCTCCTTTAGGGATTAGATACCCCTAGAGTGATTTACTTTATCATGTGACTATATGACCCAGGGAAACACATATGATCATAGGTTTGGAAATGATCTTATGAGTATGATATGATAAAGATGATTATTTAATGAAAACACATATGGACCATGCTGACATATTTAATATAAGAACAATGATAGAGAGATAATTCGAATTGCATATGTTTCCACCAAGTCAACTCGAATTGATTAAATATCAGTTGAGTATTAGTTATGGTAAACAAGTTCAGTTAATTAAGGAATCAACTCCTTAATTTATGCAAGTGATTGTTTGACATAAACACTAATGGAGAAGAATTTAGTTCTGTTCAGTTACATTCAGTTAAATTTAGTTACTGTTTAGTTACATTCAGTTCTGTTCAGTTACATTCAGTTCTGTTTAGCTACATTCAGTTCCGTTTAGTTACATTCAGTTACTGTTCAATTACATTCATTTCTATTCAGTTACATTCAGTTCAGTTTAGTTACACTCATTTAAATACAGTTACACTCAGTTTCATTTAGTTGCATGTGGTTCCATTTAGTTCAAATAAATACACTTACTTAACAACTCAGTTAAAGTTAGTAATTAGTGGAAGGAACATATCTTCTTGTGGGAGATAATTATGGAGTGTCAGTGTCAGCTTGGCACCAGATCAATGGGGGGTGCATGATTGAATATGGATCACTGTTGTAAGTGTTAACAACTTGTCGATACATGAAACCATTCTATTTTTGTTGTAAAACCTAATTCGACTTGTTATTAAAGTGCTATGCACTTGGAAAGTTAGATATGATGTTCCATTTTGATCTCCTCTCTCTGGTGCTCTCAGTGAAATCAATCTGTTATTTTGTTTTAATCATTCTCTGCTACTTATCAATTATACTCTAAGATCATTTGTTGGGTTTATTATCCTCTGAATCAGTAGAGGGTTTTCCCAGGGCATATCCTTTGTTCTATGGTTAGATTTATGTCTTTGGATTATTGATGAGATTTATATGCACTGTTATTGTGGATTAAAGTTTTAAAGTTCAAGTTTCTTCATATTTTGCTCAATCACTAACAAGTTGGTTTTAGTGACTTTGATTGGGAAGGTGATAACACTGATAGGAAATCAACTACTGGATATGTGTTTATGCTTGCATATGGACCAATCAACTGGTCAAGTAAGAAAAAAAGTGAAATTTTAGTTTCATTTATAGAGGAAGAGTACAGAGGAGCTGTGAATGCAACTACTCAATGTTTGTGGTTGCAGGGAATACTTGGTGAGTTTGGGAACGAGTCAGAGACTTCTACAGTCATCTATTGTGACAACCAAAGTACCATTCGAATCTCAATCAATCCAATACTGAGGCAGCGAGCCAAAAACATCGATATCCATATGCACTACATCATAGGACTTGTGCATGATGGGGTCATTGATCTGCAATATTGCACATCATCTGAGCCAGTTGCAGACATCTTCACCAAAGTATTTTCATAGAGGAATTTCAACAATATTAAGTCTTTACTTTGGATAGTTTATCATGTGGTGAATACATATTGAAGACCATATTTCATACAATATTGTTCATGTCCATGTTTGAGGGAGGATTTTCCCACTTGTGGTTTTGCCTCTTTCCTTGTTTTGTATGGAAAAGTAGTATGTAAAGGGTGACTAAGCCTTGTTTGTAGGCCCTATATCTCTGATATTTTTTTGATATTGTACTTAAATTTAGGATTAATAGGGGATGTTGGAATAATCAAAACCCATCCCAAGACTTAGGATAAAATAATTAATCTTTTTGATTAATTCCTTGGTCCTACACTAGCTAGTTTGCACCCAATTCCATTTTTGAAGTCAAAATTGCCAAAAAAAGCCTCATGGAGGAAGTTAGAAAGACCCTGGATAATATTATTCCAAACCACAGCATTCCTAGAATAGAAATTGTGCATTAATACCTTATCTAGAGTTTCCAGCTTTTATGTATTTTTAAGGCAAAAGCTAAAGCTAGTTTTAAGGTTGTCTGCCTTGTTTTTTGCACCAACTCACCTCCCTTATTTTCCTCATCCAAGATAATGATAAATTCAAATTTCCATCACTTATGATCTCTACACACTCATTCAACAAATTCATGAACATCTTGACTTATTTGGAAAGTTCTTTATGCACTTATGAGGGATTTTGACTAGTTTTGTAAGCCTTCTTTTGTACTGATTTGAATAACAACCTAATGCTTTCGAATCCTTGGATTATCTAATGTATGATAAGCCTACATATATTTAATTATGGATGGTGTAAATTAATATCTTTAATAGTTTGTGGATTATCACATATTTAGTCTCCTTCATGAGTGTTTCTTGCATATTTTCAAACAATTTTGTGAGTTGAATTGTTCTGAGATTGGGCTAAATTTGCACAATTATTTGCTTAAGGTAATTCCTTTTATTTGGATGTCCATATTCTACATCGTAGAGGAAATATTGGAAAATATTTGTAGAATCAATCTTAATTTTTTTGTATTCTAGGAATAGGGGGAAAAATATTGATTTTGTGAAATGGCATCACATTGCAACTCCCAAAGATATTGGGGGCTGATTTTAAAGAATTTTAATATTTTTATCAAATATCTAGAAACTACATATGTTTGGATATTGATAGTTGGTAAAGGAATATGCTTTCAAGCGATTGTCCAAAAATACCTATTGCTCGACTTAGTGGAATACTTGATTAGATCATTATCAAGAAATGGAAAAATGTTTTTGTAATATGGGAAACACTTATTCTATCCTTTGCTCTAATATATCAGTGGATTCTATGAAATATATAAAATGGGATGAGAATGAGATGACCAATATACCCTTACATATATAGTGAGGAATGATTCAAGTTCTCATTTAAATGATTAATGACATTCATGGAAAGGCCTATTATTTTCTAATCAATTATCATTCCCTAAACTAACTAATATCTAACTTGAACATAACATTTATTGGAAACTAACAATTGCAAAAATATCCCATTACCAATACTAGCCATGGGTTCAATGGCATGCCTTGAAATGATTATTTTTCTTCATACATTGGGTAGGTTGTCACTCCTATAGATAGGTTAAAATGATGTCTAGGTTTGGAAAGTCTGAAAGAGAAATAAAATCAAACAAATAAATGAAGAACCTCCTCTAAACATACTGTTGCAGCTGCAACTGTTGTCCCCAAATTTTCAAATTTTGGACCCCCTCATTAATTTTAGCTTTGCCTTGAATCGTTTGGATCCATGAACTTTTTGGTCATGTTTTAAGGTTAACTCTCTTCCTGTTTTCAAAAAATTGCTTATGTTTGAAATTGTTGTGGGTCGCGGAGTTTAGAGTGTGTTTTTGCTACCCTTCGAGCTGCAATTCCCTCTTAGGAACTTATTTCCCTTGCTAACCACTATTTCGAAGGTCGTTTAAACAACTTATCGGCACCATGTTTCCTTAGGGAGCCTCCATTGCGGAAACCAAATGATGATCTTAACTTCTTTGTGTTGCGTCATTTGTTTGGCTTGTTCACATTATCAAAGGCTATAGTCTATTTATCTTCCGCAATGGCGGCTCCCAAACAATCTAGATATCCGGCATACAACTGCTCCACCCACCGATGCTTTATCGGGTCTTCGTCCCTTTGTGTTGGATCGGAGGTCATAGTCTTTCCTCCTCCGCCCTTGCGGCTGTGTAACGCACTAAGTGTCTGACGTTGATGTTTTTCCACTCGTCGACTGAGACTTTTTTCACCTAGAATTTGAGTCTAGCTTTTTCGAATCCGATGAACTTAACGGTCTCACGGATCCCATTGCCTATTGGAAATCCGCCACTGCGATGGTGAGTAAGACTACCACAGCTGGGGTTTTGGTGTTTTAAGCCATCGATAAGTTTTCTCCCCCCGTCGTTTCGTCAATCTTAAATCCTTGTGGACGAGACAGTGGTTCCGACACTTGTTAAGATGAACTCAAGAAGGCATAACGGGGAGACGAAGTAGTAGAAAATGGCTGGATAGTGTTAGGCAGAATTCGTACCGAAACCAACGAGATCTCAAGGAGAGAAAATGAAAGACAAGGGAGAATCAATGGCGATAAAAGCCCAGGCCTGGAAAGATCTGTCAGTTACCAAGCGGATCCCACTTTGTTGAGTACTCTAAAAAGTAACGCATGAAGTAAATCATGAGTACTCACAGAAAAAGACAAAAGGGGGATATTAAAACAATTTGGAGGAACCCAAAGGTCACAGGGGAGCAACCCAAGTGGTTAGCTGATTTGGTTTAAATATAGGAAAGTTAGAACTTACAGGGGGCTTTTTCCCTGGAAAAAACTTGTGAATCATGGTGTGTAAGAGGAACTACTTCGTTTTACAATAAGAAATTACAATTTTTGCCTGTTGAAAAAGGTGCTGTGTAGAATGTTTCAATGCGATAAATGAACAATGTTGAAGGGGAACTATTTCGTTTTCAACTGTGTTTCATTAACTGTGAGAGCGTTCTAACTTTCTGAACCTATGTTCTTGCTTGAATGTTCTCTAGTATATTCTATAATTTTTCCACTATGAGTAATGGAAGTTTTAACTGTTGATGAGCTACCTTGTCATGTATACTTTATTCATGTTTGTATGTTTGGTTTTAAGAACAACTACCTGTGATTTGCCATAACATATGAATAGTATCGCATTGCTCATGAATTAATAACTCTCTAGAGATAGCCTGGTTAGTATTTATTTTCTAATGGTGTGTGATTTAGATGCTTGTGAGTTTTAAGACGAGAGGTAAGAACCTGCGCATCACATTGTGAATACTCCTGGCATTCTTTATCAAGTCTGCATGTTAAATAAGCACTTGCATATCATACTTTAAGACAAAAATACAAAAATATATACGGTGGATCGGGATGTAACCGGTAAGACCTTTTATTTTTGTTACTTGACCTACGGTAGCCAGACCGCAAACCGGATGGATTCCCTACACCAAACAGTCACAGGATAATTGGGAACGTTGACTGGGGAGAATCCCTTGTTGTTGCCTCCTACGAATTTCCAGGCCTCAACAGTTTTTGGCGCTAGAAGTAGGGCTGTCAGTGCATGGCTAGCCAGGGAAACCCGTTTTCCCGAGACTATTCCATCGGTAACAGTTCAGAAAGTGGTGTGTTTCATAATCCAATTCCTGAAGAAGGGGGTAGAGAACGTTTGTATTCTATCGACAACGAAGTTGTTAATAATATGAGAAGACACACTAGAGCATATGTGAAGAAGATTGGAAAGAACGTCCTTATCGACTGATCCCACGATACAATGAACGTGTCAAAACTGAGCTCGATAGGATGCTGGATGCTGGTATCATCAAATCGGTGGAAGAATCAGAATGGACTAGCCCAATGGTTTTTCAAGATAAGAAGACAAGAGAAATGTGGATTTGTGTCAACCCCTAGAAGCTAAATGATGCATGTATTGATGATCCATTCCCAACGCCATTCACTAACGAAGTAATGGAGGGAGTCGGAGGATAAGAGATATATTCATTCACAGATGGATTTTCGGGTTACCATCAGATAAAAATTGTGAAGGAAGATCGGCACAAGACCACTTTTGTGATAGAATGGGGATGTTTTCAATACACAGTGATGTTGTTTGGCCTCAAGAATGCACCTGCTATCTTCTCAAGGATAGTATTCATTGATTTTAAAGATTTCATTTAGAAATTCTTGGAAGTATACATGGAATATTGGACCGTCTATGGGTTGGTAAAAGACCACATCACAAACCTGCGATTGATGTTGGAAAGGCATCGACAACATCAAATCTCACTAAATCTGAGGAAGTGTATATTTTGTGCCCTGTTTGGGATTTTGTTGGGACACATCGTAAAAAGAAATGTTGGTTGATCCCTCCAAGATCGTAATAATTGTCAATCTACCTCCACCAATGATAGTAAAAGAGCTTCGGGCGACGTTGGGCCATACAAGGTATTACTGAAATTTCATAAGGCGAGATATGCAACAATCACAACATCAATGGAATCAATGGAATCACAACATCAATGGAGAAACTGTTGAAGAAGGAATCAAAATTTGAATGGAGCGATGAGGGTCAAGAAAGTTTCAATACTCTAAAAAAGAAGATGGTTACATCACCGATATTAGTCTTTCTGGATTGGACGAAGAGGTTTCACGTCCACGTCGATGCCTCATCAATCGCATTAGGAGTAATTTTAGCATAGCCAGGAGAAGGGGTGATTGATCACCCAATTTCCTTCTCAATTTGGAAGTTGTCCATTGTAGAAACAAACTACATGACAACTAAGCAGGAAGGATTGGTGATGGTGTACGCACTGCAGAAATTATGCACTATCTGTTAGGAGGACATTTCAAGATGTTTATAAATCATTCAACACTGAAATACCTTGTCAACAAGCCTATGTTGGGGGGGAATATTTGTTGATGGTTGCTCCTCTTCCAATACTTTGATTTCAAGATCATTGTGAATATGGGACTATTGAATACTGGTCCCAATAATTTGTCAAGGATTGAGACAGGCGAGGAACCAAGCAACATCGAGGATAGGTTACCCGATGCACAGTTGTTTAAGGTTGGAATGTTTGATTACCATTATGAACAAAATATCCAATTGCTTTTGATAGGACAAGTGCTGGAGGATTTAACCACTAGTCAGAAGAATCAATTGGTCGTTCGAGCTGTAGATTTTTAGTTAATTACCAGACAACTCTACAAAATGGGACTAGATGAAATTCTATGTCGGCATGTTCTACCGCATGAACAAGAGAGAATATTGTTCGAAGCACCTGATGGAATTATAGGAGGACATTATGGATGTCTCGCAACCGCCAGGAAGGTACTCTGGGCTGGTCTATGGTGGCCGACAATGTACAATGATGTCATGGACTATGCAAAAAGTTGGGACGTCTGTTAAAGGATGAGGAAGCCATCGCAATGGGACGAGATGTTGTTGGTACCTTAGGTGATGCTGTAGCCATTTGAGAAGTGGGAAGTGGATTTTGTGGGACCCATCAATTCTCTAGGAAAAAGGATGGGTGCATGATACATTATCACTACGAAATACTACTTGACTAGATGGGTGGAAGTTGCACTGGTGATGAATTGTGTTGTTGCGAGTGCAGTGTGGTACCTATTAGACAATGTCTTTACTCAGTTCAATTGTCCTAAGATATTGATGAGAGACCAAGGGATTCACTTTATCAATCAAACCATTAGCGCAATGATGAAGGAATTCAAGATCCAGCACAAGAAGAGCACTCCATATCACCCGCAAGCGAATGGAACAGTTGAGGCATTCAACAAGGTATTGGAACATGCGCTAATAAAGGTATGTAACACAAATCAAGATGTATGGGATTTGAAAATTCCTGTGATATTATGGGCCTAACGAAATACATGCAAGCGGTTGATAGGGAAACACCATTCAAGCTGGTATATGGCCAATAAGCACTTTTGCCGATGGAGTACATCATTCCTATCCTGCACATAGCAACAATGACAAGCATAAGTGATGAAGGAGCAGTTGAAGAATGGTTGACGCAATTATTACAACTTTAGGAGGATCAGTTCATCATAAGTTTTCATCAACAAGTGGAAAAGGATCGATAGAAGGCATGGCATGAACATCATATCAAAGAGAAGTACTTCTAGCGTAGAGACATGGTTCTCCTCTACGACAACAAGTTCGTAAAGCACCCAGGTAAGCTCCAAATGCATTGGTTAGGACCTTACGTGATTCATTTCATCACTGAAGGAGGTGTGGTGAAATTGCAGTATTTAGATGGCGCATTGCTACCGAAGCTAGTGAATGGAAGCCGATTAAAACCCTATTGAGATACTCAGGTGATACACTGTAAAAGAAAATCTGCCCAATTAAAAAAAATAAAAAATTATAAGAAAAAAAGCTAAGGAGTAGGTAATCACAACAAGAAGGTTCGATAGAAAGGAAAAGATGTGCCAACCGCAGCAAGAAGGGATCTTGACGACATTCAACAAAGGGAGATGCAGTCAAATCAGGAAATAAATGTAGCAGTTAAACCCAATGAATGATGACGCAAGTAGATGAGACACACATTTAAGAGGAAATGGACCATTGGTTTTGAAGAATCGACAATGGATTTGGTCGATCGTTGAGGGATTTATCCATGATGATCAAAATCATTTGTACAAAAATCTCAAGTCTATAAGAATCAACAGGGGGAGCATCGAATCGAAGCGCAACCAAGTCGATAGAGGTAGAGGGAGAGGCCAGCCCGTCAACAACAGGAGGAATGGAGTCAACAACATGAAAAGGGTTGACATTTGATGAAATTATAGGATGTGTACCACCACGGAAGGAAAGCGCACCAATGGTTCAACTCTCGAAGAACCAATGCTACAACATTAAGCTTTTGATTATGCCGAAGGGCATACATGTCACCATGAATATCGTACCATATTTACAGAAGTTGGCTCATAGCGACGATGACATTCTGGCGTATCCAGAATGCACTGCATAACCCTTTGAGAAGCAACCACAAGGAGAAGGAGTCTTGATCACTACGGTGCCGACACTATGGGCCATGGGTTTGCAATGGTCGATACTTTTGGAAATTACCCATGTGCCACATTTCAGCCGCTCCATGGAGGTAAATGTGTGTGTGAAGTAGTTATTATCGTGCTTCCATGGTGGATACCTTTGGTTGGACACCAAAGTACTTGTTATGGTTGAACTCATTTCCCAAATCACCGGAATGCCAATGGCAGGGGCTGATCCATCGCAATATTTCCACAGCAAGGATAATGAAAAAATGTTGGTTATGAAGCTCAAGAAGAAGTATGATTTCATTTGAGACAAGCGGGAATATGTCATCATGACTAACTGGTAGAATGGAAGGTTCTTGTCAGTATCGAGGATCCATTGGATACTGAGGTAGGATTACCACCCATTATTCTAGTTGAGCAAGAGAAAGAACAAGCAATAGGTTCTAAAGAGGATTCACAAGAAGATTCATCCACTACTCCGATGGATTCGGAGTTGGAAATGAAACTGGAAGAAGGAAGGCCGAAGAAAATATTCGAGCAAGGGGAAGCAAGAAACACACCAAAGATGGAGGAGGATCAGGTAAGTCGGATACTGGTCGCGATTAACATTGGGACCAGTGAAATCCAAGCATAAGAGAAGAGACATTCGACATATCTAATGCAATGAAATTCTAAATAAGGTACCGTAGATTGATGTGCTGCAAAGAGAAACCAAGATAAGTACTGAAAAAAGGGTGCAGCTGGTGCAGATTCCACCGCCTGCCCTGGTGACGAGAAGCGAAGATGTCGATGCAACTATGTAGCAATTTGACATGATCAACCTCGATGTCAAGGAGCTACTGATGTAGACACTATCATGCCTATAGAAGGAAGAAACTCAAGAGATCACAGACCGTGAGGAGATTATGCATGATGAGTTAGTTAAGTTGAAGGAGCAAATAACACAATCAAAAGAGGAGCTAGAATGAATGAAAAAGGTGCAGGAAGCAGAAGTGATGGCAAGAACAAAGGCCTTTGTTGGAAGGGGTTTTTGGGTAAGATAGCTGCACAACATCGTAGATGTTGCACAAGGTCAAAGATGCCATGCAAGGTGGAAATCGATGCGTAAGATGGAATTATAATATTTTATGTATTTTTGGTCACATTTTGTAGTTTTGGACCACATTATGTGGATTGTGGTCATTATTTTGTAGTTTCAGTTGAGAATTAGTTAGGAAGTTGGTTAAGTGGACCATCATTGTAAAGGCGCAAGCCTATAAGTAGATGTAGAGTTGCAAGTGTTAAGGGTTCCATGTTTTTTTACTCTTGGACATTCTTTAGTTCTTACACAAGCTTCCGATTTTGATCTGTGTATGTGAGCTAGAGAACTATTTTGGAGAATCTGTATTTTGTCGCGAAGACTAATATGACATGTCGAAGGTTAAGCAGAATCCTTGTGTCTTTTCTTGTTTTCCTGTTTTCCTGTTTTCTGCAATCCAAATATGAATGCAATGTGTATCTATGATATGGATCTGTGAATGATGCGATATTTTTCTGCTTTAAATGATGTTATACTGTTAGATCTATTTGTGCATCGATGGTTTTACTGCGATTTCGATATGATAATGATATATGTTGAATGATCATATAATTCTGTTAATGCATAAGTTGAATGGTTAGATCCGTGTAATAAATGCCACGATAAGTGAATAAGTAGACACATGAGGGGTGGCAGGTGCGGGGGGGATTATTTTGGATCCCAGAGGACATGTTGAACAAACCTTCACTTAGGGTCTTGGATATAGGACCAAAAACTAGGCCGAGTGGTTGGCCCTCCTCCAGGGAATGAAATCTTTAGCCAATAAAGACCTCTCCAAGATCGTGATTTTCAGAGACTCTCGACATGTCATATTCAAAATGATTAATGGTTACACCACTGGCTCCATAAAATGTCATCGCCTGCACGACAAAATCATTCCTCTCATGACCAAGTCCTATGAATTTTTCCACATCCTTCACACAAACAACTCAGTAGCGGATGTCCTGGAAAACATGGAGGCCTCCCTCCCCCCAGGTCAAATTAGTCTAAATGGTCAAAGCTCCTTACCTCAAATTAGTCTCTATCCTCATTGTATTTTGTTTTCCACCATGGAAAATCATGAAGGGCCTATTGTTCTCCCTAAAGGCCTCAAAAACACACTTACCCATTATACCCCTTATCACTCCAACCTTTTACACTCTAACCTTTTTTTCCCTTATCCCTCCATCCCCCCTCACTCCACCACCTCGTGCCCTCCCTTCCCCGCTGGCTTCCACCTTGCGCACCTTCCTGAAGGGCCTCCAGCCTTTAAGAGATGTCCCGCCTCTCTCCATCCTCCCGCTACATGGCTTCCTCTGCACTCACCTTCCCTCGGTCCCTGCAGGCTTTAATATTCACCTTCCCCGGGTTAATTTCCTCCTTCCCTTGCATGCTCCAGGTCTTTTCATTCCCTCCACTATGTCTTCTCCTTGAAGTTTCTCCCATCCTCATTTCACTCTTGGTCATGGCTCTATCCAATATGTGATCTCTTCGAAACACATCCTCGTGGATGTCATTGCAGGTGTCGACAAAGGCTGGGTGCAGGAAATCCCGTGGGAAACTCTTCCTCTCACCAGGGTGTTCATGAAGGAAAGGCTGGCTCTCGCAGCCTTCTCCACCTGCTTATGCACTACCCATTCTGGAACTTTGCTATGGTTTTCGAATATTGGTTCCAGTCTCAGCCTCTCCATCGACGAACAATCCTTCATTGCTGAAATTAATTCGATTTTGGGCTGTCACTGTTCAGGGTGAAAAGAAGGTGGAGTTGGCACTTTATCCTGCCAAAGAAAGATAGAGAGAGACTCTCTCCTGCATGAAATCAATACCCTCAAGCTGATTCTCAGTGGTATCTCTGTCGAAGATCAGGCTCACGTGGTTGTTGTTGCAGTTTGTGCTCTCCATAGCAATTTCTCCTGCATTGAAATATCTCCCAGACAAGGCAGAATGTATTAGGCTAATGAGAATGTTGGCATAGCGGATTTGAAGAAAAACCTTAGGTGCCTCTATGAAATGATTGCCATTGGCATAATGGATAACAAGGAAATTGCTCAGGAGGTCAAGAGCATGGGGGATGTGGTTAGCTACACATCCTATCAAATCAGTAACCATGATTCAAGGATTGATGATACTGAGAGTAACCTCAGGGAAATGATGGGCAAGGTGGACAGAATTCAAGAAGACCTCCAGCACTTGGTAAGCATGAATTAACACAACAAGGCCTTCGAAACTCCAGTAGCAGTAGCGCACCCCATGGAGGAGGAATCGGTTGTTCATCCTATGAAGTCTCCAGGCAATCCTTAAATGGATTTCTAAGTTTTTATGTTTTATTGTCTTTTACTTTGCAGGCAGTTTATAAGGGTATGCACTAGCCCAAGCATTATATGTTTTGTAAATTCTCTCTGTGGAGTTCTTTGGTCATCCCCATGGACCAGTTTTGAACTGCAAGAACTCTCCATTCCCACTCTTACTTTGTAATGAATGGCTGTGCACAGCCTATTTTATATAAACCTTTTTAAGTTTCTGTTAAAAAATAAAGTAGACACATGGTCCTCCTTCATTTTGTGGAAACTTGGTTCCATCAAATCTCCCTCGAACATCTCGGGTGAGACTTCATCTGCTCTGTAGGTGTTTCCAGATGGGGTAAGACCTATCTGGGCCAGTGCTCAGGGATATCGTGGTGGTTTGGATGTCGACAGAGAGGTGAGCTCCTGTCGACTGGTTTTGTGTCAACAAATGGTTCCGTTGATGGGACCTTAGTGTGAAGAGGAGTGAGGAGAAGTTGTGGCACCCGACGAGACCAGAGATCCAATATTGGTTCGACCAAAAGATACAAGAGTTTACTGAGAAAGAGAATCAAAACCCTGTACTGACGATATATAAGTGGATAGAACAGTATATGTACGAAGGTCCACACAAGTTACACTTCTTATCTAAATTTTTGATCATCTTGTATGAGTGGTTGGCGTGATTTACCTATCGCAAGACAAATTTCCAAGGAGGCGAACTAACGTCCTTGACCCCATAATTGATCGAGGAGTTGCAGGAGGTAGAAAAAAAAACATCAAGGGCTGTTGAATTATGGCTTGACAGTATCTTGGAGGGATATATTGATGAGTTCACAGGTGATACCACTAAATCCTATAATGAAGTAGAAAGGGAGTTCTTCAATGAACCAAGAGGTAGGTTCCTGTTATCTTTGCAATTGTCTATTAATATGCTCGTCTGCGAAAAGGCATACTGAATATGCACCTGGAGTAGTAGAACTTTGGTGTGTGGATGTTGCGGGTATCACAGAGAGGAGGTTTGGATGGAATGATATGAGGTAGATGGATGGAAGTTACGACGGGACCATGAGGGAATTCGAGGAAGGAAGTGGTCTTACGAGAGGAGGAACAAAGTTTCGGCAAGAGAAGAAGCAGAGGACAGGAGAGAGTCCTATTGTGACCGATATGCGAGGCTATGAAGTAAGACCACAAAGAATAAAATGACCCTACAAAAATGAAGGAGATGACAAGGCTACGCCCGAGCTCGAGGAAAGGTTGAGCCAGAGCAACAACATACCCACACCTCCGTGCACTACACCATACTCAGGGAGGAACATGAGTTTGACACCATCGTGTCCAACATGTCAACAACACTCTAATAGCAGCGAATCAATGACTGTAGGAAGGAGGCCCAAGATGGCGGGAAATGATGCAAATTTACCCCTATTCCATGGAAACAGGACAAGGATCCAGAGAAATACTGGTTCTTGTGTGAAGCTGTGTGGTCTGTTAAACAAAGAACGGATGATGAGGTTAATAAAGGTCAATTGGCGATGACCCTTTCGGGGTCGTGCACTAGATTGGTTCATGAAATTTTTCCAAGATCCTATGGGGGCTCCAACAAAAAAATTGGCCAAATTCAGCAAAGGATTGATTGAAGAATTCAAAAAACTAAAATCTAAAGCGCAATACATCATAGAACTGAAGGAGATTAATCAGTATCCAAACGAAACTGTTTGGGATTTTGATAAAAGGTTTAAGACACTAATGGAAAGAGTAAAATTCGAGATGAGCAATATTCAACATAAGGAATGGTTCATTGCGGTGTTATTATCTCATACCATATTACTGTTGATGCATCAAAATATTGGGACACATAGTGAGGCTTTGGAGATTGTGATGAAATTAGAAGCTTCACCTGTTAGTGAGAACGCGGACGGTATGAACCAAATTTAAACGCAACTAGCAAATATGACCCTCCAGTTGCAAGATATCAAGAAATGAAAAGAGCATCACGAGGAAGTATGGTGTACTCGATATCACACAAATAGGCATACCAAGGATAATTTCCTGGACTTCCGAAACTACCTGTTGTCAAGAGCTCCAAACCCACTGAGTTGTGGCGGTATTCCATGGTGCTGTATCTGCCAAGTTTATGGGCATCGACATGAAGATGTGAATATATGCAGAATATGGTCACGAAGCCAACGAACCTATACTGTACATTATACCAGTCTGTTGGGCACGAAGATAAGGATTATCATGCATATGATCTACTCCAGGAAAGAACAATGGACATGTACTATGTGAAGGGAGAAGACCATCGAACGGTACAATAACTGCAGTCATAGGTGGTATAGCCACCACCTCAGATGTATATGGCTCTATAGCAGCCACATCCACAATTTAATCAGATGCAAATGGATCTACAGCAGCCACAATATTTCCAACCAACATAGTATGTTCAGCAGTAGCTGAATGCCCCATAGCATCAGTTCAATCAACCATAGTTTCAGCAGTAAGGAGGATTTCAAGGAGGACTAGGTGGGGGATTTGGTCGACGAGGAGGACAAGGTCGTGGACCATTGTAATGTTATAACTGTGGAGAATTGGGAAATTATTAAAGAGATTGTCCACAATTGCAAGCACAGTGTACGTATTGTATCATCGTCGATGGGAGAAGATAGTCCACATACAAAAATTTAGCTAGCTAGAAAGAAGAAGGTGTAGTTTGATGTCAATGCAAAGAAAGATACATTCGTTGGAGCATGCAATGTGATAGGAAGAAATCCTGATAAGTTAACTGTTTATGAGATGCCAACTGCTTTTGATTCAACTTTGGTAGTAGGACCATCGCGACAACATGGTACCTTGCAGAACTTCTTCAAAAGCTTCTTGTCGCTGGTAAGAGATCCTAATGATCTTGCCAAGATTGAGAGTCTGTTGCATCAGTCGGCTAAGGGATAGAAAGAGTCTGCAATGAACTCTTTACATACGAAAAAGACAGGAACAGAGATGCACATTAATATTCAGATTGGAGACTACGAGGTAGATTCAATCATTTTGGATCTAGGATCAGACGTCAATATACTAATGAGGCAGACATGGAACAATATGAGGATCCCTCAGTTGGCTTGGTCCCCTATACAACTGCAACTGGCTAACCAAGCTAGAGTAACTCCGATTGGGTGAGTTCCACATCTTGCTGTGTAAGTTGAAGGGATGAAGACTTATGCTTATTTTTATGTTATTGAAGTTGTTGATGGCAGAGGCTCCTATCCTGCATTCTCGGGGATTGGATGGGCCAATGAAATCTTAGCGGTGATAAATTTTAAGAAGCGTGTGATGAGATTTGAGAATCAGGACATCAGAGTCATAGATCTGATGGATCCAACTGAAGGATGAAGGTATATTGAAAAAGTGAAGAATGAAGTTGTAAGAGGATGGGATCACACATATAATATCTCAGAATATTAAATCCAACCGATAGTCGATGGTGAGCTCGGTTGGCGCAGCTCTAGCTCTGCGTCTTCTGACTCTGGTGATGCTCTAGAGAACTGGTAGAATTGAATGCATGAGGCATCACTTCGGAAGTGTGTCTTTATTACACAGTCGTTGTGCCGAGTCGCGAATGAGACTGTTGAATTACCAGTATATGAAGGACTTCCTCAGTTGTCTGAATTCCTATTAGAATTTGAAGATAAGGTGTTAAAAGCACAGCGGTAACTAGAGGTGGATGAAGCATTGAAGGCTACTCCAACACGCTAGTGGGTGACCCATAAGAATTCGATCACTCGATGGTCACAGTGTCGAAGATTGATGACAGTTCACTTTGGTGATGCAGAAGTGTACCATGCTGGAAGGTACAATGGGAAGACTAACCCTAGTTGTCATCTGATCGAGTGCTAGACCTTGTGGGCATCATGACTAAAGGATGAGTGGGTCCATGCTTTTGTCCTCACATTGGATGAGATGTCGCAGTCATGGTATGTATCAACCGATTTGCATAGAGAGATCACTACTTGGGAAGAATTGACGGTTTACTTTATTCATACCTTCAGTTTTGTGGATACCAATCTAGATATTCATAATGCATTGCATCTCATCCACGGAGTTATTCTGAAGGTAGTTCCAATTGCATACCCCATGGATCCGCATGCGCATTGTCAGATGTAGTCAATGATGGAATGCTATAATGTAACTGGAGGAGTAGAGGATGGTAATGATCCACATAACATCAATATTTTGGAAACAAAAGTAAGTCAGGATGTTGCAACACTTGACATCCCAATGGATCCAATGAATCGGCCATTAAAGATTAGTAAGGGCAACATTGGGACGGAGGAAAACCCAAATTTTGTGAATGTTGAGGACTACTAGGATGAAGAGACCATGGAAATGATCACAGATATATTGCATGAATTTCAAGATTTGTTCCCTACCAAGTTTTCTAAGATGAAGGGAATACTCGGAGATTTAGGAGAGATTAATATTCCGCTGAAGCTAGATACAAAACCAGTAAGGCAGAGGCCGTATTGCCTGAATATGCGATATAAGGAAAGGGTAAAAGCTGAACTCAACAGAATGCTAGAAGCTGGGATAATTGAGCTGGTTGAAGAATCTGAATGGATCAATCCTATGGTGTTCCAAGATAAGAAGACATGTTTCAAATTTGTGTTGACCTTAGAAAATTGAATGATGCATGTGTGCATGATCCATTTCCGACAACATTCACTGATGAGGTGCTAGAAGGAATAGGATATCAATAAATGTATTCCTTCACAGATGGCTTTTCTGGCTATCACCAGACCAGGATTGCAAAAGAGGATCGCCACAAGACAACATTTGTTACTGAATCGGGTTGTTTTCAGTACATTGCGATGCCATTTGAGCTGAAGAATGCCCCAACGATATTTTCTTGGGTTGTTGTCTCTGCATTCAAGTATTTTATTCAAAATTTTTGGAAAGTTTATATGGATGGCTGGACATTTTATGGATTGATTAGGAACCATCTGGAAAACCTATGACTGATGCTGAAGCGATGTCGACAACATCAGATCGCGCTGAACTCGAAGAAGTGTATTTTTTGTGCACCTTTTGGGATGTTTTCGGGACACATTATTTGTAAGCAAGGAATGTTGTTTGACCCTACAAAGATTGCATTGATTTTGGGCATGCTACCACATACAAATGTGAAACAAATTAGAGCAACGTTAGGGCACACAGGATACTACCGCAAGTTTATTCGTGGTTATGTTGCAATCACAACTCCTATGGAAAGGTTACTTAAGAAGGATGTGATTTTGTATGGAGTCAAGAATGTCATGATAGTTTTGAGACACTGAAGGCTAAGATGGCTTCTAAACCAATATTAGTTTTTCCTGATTGGAATAAGGAGTTCCCTGTCCATGTCGATGCATCGTTAGTTGCTTTGGGTGTGGTGTTGGCGCAACTAGGGGAAGGATATCTTGATCACCCGATTGCTTTCGCTAGTTGGAAGCCATCATCTGCAGAGAAAAAATACACTACCATAGAGAGGGAAGGTTTGGAGATGGTATATGTGGTATAGAAGTTTAGGCATTACCTATTGGGAGGTCATTTCAAGATGTTCATGGACCATTCTTCTTTGAAATACCTGGTCAATAAGCCTGTGTTAGGGGGGAAGATATTCCGTCGGCTACTTCTTTTTCAGGAGTTTTATTTTGAGATAATTATGAAGCCAGGTCACTTGAATTTTGTCCCATATTATTTATCCCGGATTGAGACAGGTGAGGAACCAACAAACATTGAAGATGGGTTGCCAGATGAGGAACTATTCAGAGTCGGCATGGTTGATGATTACTATGAACAAATAATTCAATTTTTAGCGATGGTAGTAGCACCAGAAGAGCTTACTACAAGTTAGAAGAAGCAGTTGGTCATCAAGGCCTCGGATTTCCATCTGATCACTGGAAAGATATATAAACTAGGACCAAATGAGATATTACGGTCATGTGTCCTACCACATGAACAAGGGAATATATTGGAAGAGGCACATGCAGAAGTTGTCGGTGAACACTATGGAGTTCGCGCTACTTCCATGAAGGTGCTCTGCACAAGGATTTGGTGGCCCACCCTTCATAATGATGTGACAAATTACGTGCAAACTTGCAATGTATTTCAAAGAATGGGAAAACTATCAAGGAGGGATGAGATGCCATTGGTACCTCAGGTGACGTTGCAACCGTTTGATAAATGGGTTGTGGACTTTGTGGGACCAATCAACCCATCTGGAAAGAGAACCAGTGCGTGGTACGTAATTATAGTGATAGACTATTTGACAAGATGGGTGGAGGCCACACCTATTGTGGATTGCACCACTGCGATAGCTGCAAGGTTCTTGTTTGACAACACTATAACTCGGTTTGGATGCCCAAGGATATTGATGAGCGACCATGGGAGTCACTTCATCAATCGCACAGTCAACGCATTAACATAAGAGATTTAGATACAACGTAAGAAGAGTACACCATATCATCCACATGCAATTGGGATAATGGAGGTGTCCAACAAGGTGTTGGAGCATGCACTTACAAAGGTATGTAACACAAATCGTTATGAATGGGATTTGAAGATTCCAACAGTTTTGTGCTCACATCACACCAGCTGCAAAATATTGATAGGACACACACCGTTCAAATTGGTGTATGGGAAAGAGACAGTCATGCCTATGGAGAATATTGGTCCAAGTTTGTGGATAGCGGCAACAATGGGAATGGATGATGAAGCAGCATTAGAAGAAAACCTAGCGCAGCTAGTACAACTCGAGGAAGACTGCTTTGTTGCAGGTTTTCACCAGTGTGTTGAAAGGATTGACAAAAATCTTGGCATTATCGGAATATCAAGAACAAACAATTTCAACAAGGAGACTTGGTGTTGTTGTACGACAGCAAGTTCATGAAGCATCCAGGTAAGTTACAGATGCATTGGTTAGGTCCATATCTTATTAATTCCATTACTTCAGGTGGTGCAGTACAACTGCAACAGTTAGATGGTGCGATACTACCAAAGCTAGTGAATGGTAGCAAGATGAAGCCCTATAGGTTGGGCCTTGAGGTGCACGATGCTTAAGGCACTGCGTGATGAAAAAAAAATTTGAGGATAGGATGCTAGGTAGGAGGATGGCGCACAAAAAGGGAGTGGTTTCACAAGTAAAGGAATGAATATTGCAGTTAGGAGGCCATGTCACGATAGCCACAGGGCCGCGATGTAGTCAAATCAATAATAAATGAAGACAATTAAAGTAGTTAATAGTCGAGGCTTGTTGAAGTGACGCATATTTATGGCTGATTTGACCATTGGATTGACAAGATCACCAACGAATTTCCGTGATTAATGCATGATTTGGTCGAAAAGATTAAAGTTGATTTGGTCTTGATGGAGGTGTGATTGGATCGGTGCGATAAGAAGGGGTCGAACGTGGTCAACATTCACCATTGTGCAAATATTGAGTTGCAAGGTTGTCGCAGAAGAGTTATGTTGTGTTGCATTAGGTCATGTTGTAGTGATTGAGTGAGTTGCAGAGTGAAGTCAGGTCGAGTTCCCACTGAACATTGTGGGGCAAGCAGCGTGAGCAAGTCATGGTTGAAATTTCTAGTGAGAGGGATTCACCAGTCATCGGGGTCCTATTGAGGAGGAAATCGCAAGTATGGCAGTGGGATCTTCCTCTGTTCCGAAGAAGAAGAGAGGGGTGCAAGGGACGTCATCCCCAGTTCCGAATAAGCAGAAGACTAGAACGTCTACGAGGGCACAAGAGGAGGCAGCTACACAGTCGGGTCCATCGACTTTAGGGGATATGGAATCATCAGCCCATGTAGGGGTGTCCGTTGCAGACATCCCTGGGTATGTTCCTCTAACGTGTCCCTTTGCGAATCCAAGGAAGATGACTAAGAACCAGAAATACCCAGTGAAGATGCCAACAATTCCACAAGGTATGGCCTGCACCATGGATATCGTGCCTACGCTGATGGGAATGAAGTATGATGATCACGACATGCTTGCATCTACGGAGATCACAAAGGGTCCCTATGTACCTATGGTAGCGATAGGAGGCGACTCGATATTACGCATTCCATAGGATTGGGATCGTGGCTTGGCCAAAGCAGGACTGTTGGGATTAATAAACATGCCACACTTTGGTTGGTTGAACGAAGGAAATGCATGCACGAAGCAACTCTTCGCATACTTCCATGGTGGGATTTTGTGGTTGGAAAAAATGATTGCAGTCATGGTAGCACTTATTTAAGAGATCACGTGGCTTCCTAAGGATGGGATAGACCCCTCATAGTATTTTAGAGGAAGGGATAATGACAAGAGGCTCGCGGAAAAACTGAATAAGAGATATGGTTTGCAGCGGGACAGACGGGCATACCATGTCGACATCATGAATGATCTAGCTGTCCATTTTGGTGCACGAATTTTGGCCAGTAAGATAGTGAGGCAGAATAGACCAAATTAGTGCAATTCATGGGTTATTGCATGTGTGGAGCAGTGTGCACAAGGAGTAGAGATGAATTGGCTGTTATTTTTAATGAACCAGTTGACGGAGGATGCAATGGCAGTTCAGGCGGGAAGAGGTTGTTTGCATATAATTGGCTATTGATCTTAATTGCACTTGTGACTTGGATGGAGCTAGACGATTACAAAGGGATGAATGTGGATGTAGTAAAGATATATAAGGGCACACGCTACCAAAACCTCAGGTGGGTGAAGGAAGCTAACATACTTAAGGACTGTGCAGTTCAGTTCTAGATCTATTGGGAAGCACTATAGGTTGCAGCTATGAAAATTCCATGATTTTCTGAGGAAGCTGTGATGAAGTTCCAACAGGTTTCTCGAATCACGATTGGACCACACGCCATTCATGTGTAGGTGCGGCGTGACCTAGAGAAGTAGTGGTTTTCAATACCATACAAGTTGTCTGATGCAGAGTTGGAGACAATTGTTGATGATTGACTCGTAGCATGGAGAGAACCGGTTAGCCTACAAGAAGTGTCGATAGGTCCACCATCGGACGCACCAGTTGATCCGGTATATGAGCCTGACTAGCAGAATCACCATGATTCATATGAAGAGTTGTCGTGGACACCCACTGAATCAGAAGCAGAGCAAGAATTTGAAGAGTCAAGAATGAAGAAGCGACAGGAATTGGGCGTGACAAGTAGCGCAACCCCAAGGATTGAGGCACAATTAAACCGGCTTATTGCATCCCTTAAAAAAAGAAACAAATGTGGCAACTGAAGAGATGAAGAAACAAGAAGCAAAAGGCTTTAACGAGGTAAAAAGTTGACTTGATTCTTTGTTTGATGTAGTATTGAAGAAGGCACCAGAGGTAGCGATTGTGCAGGACCTTGGATCAATCAACACTGGGACGCGGATTCAGAATGTGCAAATTTAACCGCATGCGATTGAGATTAATAATGAGGATCTCAATGCCTCCCTACAATAGTTAAAATAATTTTCCATCGACATCAATACGCTGCCCACACAGACGTTGGTGCATATGCAGAGGGTTGCCAATAAGAAGTTGGAAGACAGAGAAAAAAGTATCAACGGTTAGTTTTTGTGATCGTAGGAGAAAGGGGCAGAAGCATGGAAAGATGTTGAAGAGTTGAAGAAGGAACAAGAGTGAATAATCATAGAGAATTCCAAGGTTATTGAAGAGTTGAAGAAGGAGAAGGATCGACTGGTGGTCGAGAAAGTGCATCTTTGGGACAACAAAGTGCAGTTGGAGGAGGCAGTTTTTGATGCCTGCTAGCATGTATATGATAGCATGGTGGAGATGGATGCAGTGGAAAGAGAACAACAACTTGGGGCCATCATTACACAATTGCAGTGTGACAATCCAGACTTGTAGGCCTTGGTGCATCCCGACACACCGCTTGAACAAGTAGCGAAATGGAAAAGAGACATGGAGGATTTGGTGACACAACTCGAGGAGATAGAGAAAGAAGTGAAGAAGGTAACTGAGGAGACTACAAAATTTTGAGGTAGCTTAGTCCAGGATGAGAAATTGGAGCAACTGAATACACAGTTGCAGGAGGCAGAAGGGTAGCTAGCAACACTGAAGACGTCGCTGAGAGCACTGCCACTAGTTGTTCAAATCACCAAGTCTCCAGAGCTGAAGGAGTTGCAGTACTACATTGTAAATTCTAGGGAGCATCAACAGAGGCATAATGCACAGTTAGATGAGTTCCAAGATATTGGACCACAAATTTATGTTAAGGTGGTTTCTGTGCTGCAAGCAGTTTAGGAAGGCAAAAAGGAGGTTACTGATAAGATGGTTGAGCATCCACTAGCACATGATTTGACAGGAAGCCAGGATATTGCTGAGAAACTTAAAGAACAGGTCAAGAGATCACTTAGCATTATGATGACTTCAAGCAGAATATCAGTGAATACACCATGTCCAACTGACATGGCTCAAGGGAGAGACACAAGTTTGTGTTAGGGGCCTGTTGGCAGGCGGTTTTGGGTAAGATAACTGCACAGCATCATGGAAGCTGCACAAGGTCAAAGATGTCGTGCAAGGTGGAAATCAACGCGCAAGATGGAATTATAATATTTTATATATTCTTGTTCACATTTTTTAGTTTTGGACCGCATTATGTGGATTGTGGTCATTATTTTGTAGTTTCAGTTGAGAAGTAGTTAGGAATTTGGTTAAGTGGACCATCATTGTAAAGGAGCAAGCCTATAAGTAGATGTAGAGTTGAAAGTGTTAAGGGTTCCATGGTTTTTTACTCTTGAAAACTCTTTAGTTCTTGCACAATCTTCTGAGTTTGATTTGTGTATGTGAGTTGGAGAACTGTTTTGGAGAATTTGTATTTTGTCATGAAGAGTAATATGACATGACGGAGGTTGAGCAGAATCGTTGTGTCTTTTCTTGTTTTCCTATTTTCTTGTTTTCTGTGATCCAAATATGAATGAAATGTGTATCTGCGATATGGATCTGTGAATGATGCAATGTTTTTCTGCTTTAAATGATGTTATACTATTAGATCTCTTTGTGGATCGATGGTTTTGCTGCGATTCTAGTTTGATAATGAGATCTATTGAATGCTGATATTGTTGATGTATATGTAACTTCAGAATGTATTCTTCTATGTATCTTATGTATTGTAACCCGATGTTTATTCCGGGATGTTTCTATTATGTATTTGAGTCATGTGGTCATGCCCCGATGTTCCAATCGGGAGGATTAATAATGTAATAAAGTCATATCAATTCATTAGGTAAGTCCCCATAGTTTCGGGGCACTTGAGTTATTATACACTAATTAAGGTGTAGGCTCGAGTAGTAATTATTAGGTTGAGCCTACGTGTGAAAAAGGAAATTCAAGTGAACGGATGAATATAAATAGAGAGTCTCTCTATTTATCACATTGTGAAACACATCATTCACTCTCTTAAGTGAGGCGCACTTGTGGAGGAGGAAATATACTGGGACTAGAAGGTCACTGTTGTTGGGAGATCTCTTACTGTTTTGGTGCTGATTTTATCTTAGAGGCAGTTGCGGGGTTTTCTCCTTTATGGTTTCCCTGAGGAAAATCTCTTTGTGTCTCTTGTCTCTTGTGATGTGCTTATGTTTTATTGCTGTGCTTGTTATTCTCTTAGTGAAAAGATCCTAAGTTCATAATGCTAGCTTAATGTGATGGAAAACTAACATGGTATCAGAGATAACCTGAGAAGAAGACATTGTGTAGCTAAAAGAACTAGGGATTCCTAGTTTATGGATCTTCCTCCATAGATTTTCAGCAAAATTAAGGTGGAACAACTCTCCTCCTTAGGGCGCATCTTTCTGTCGAAGCGGAATTTGATTCCGAGCATTTTCAGTCTTCGATGCGGAAATTAGGGATTTCTACAGAAGATGAATTTTTGAGTGAGACCAGCATAGGGTTATTCTCCTCATCAAAACCGAAGTTTAGAGACCTGGATCAAGAAATTTGGTTGGGTAAAACTCCAAGAAAGTCAAACCCTAGTTTGACCTTGAGCTAGGAGAAACCCTAAATACTAAAACTGCTAAGTTTTGGTACAGTCGCTATATTCCAACATTGGAGAAGTCTCAGAAGCAAAAAATTGTAGGGGGCGAATAAAAAATCCTGATGAATCCTGTGTCCAAACATCAGACTCATATTCGCTGTACTCTAGGAGATATGATCTCTCCAAGTTAGGGTTCCATCCTCTTCCAGAATTCATCCCTGAACAAGACATCTGGGGAGATCTGCAATATCTTGAGCTACAGAGGTCCAAATTGAATTCCTAAATATGTTCTAGAAAGGGAATGTAATTTACTTTCGGTGCTCCAAATATCAGACTCAGAAGATGAACCAGTGACACGTGGCATGCCATACAACTTCTCTATTCTGAACAGTCCTGTAACAGGTAACCTTGGGAAAAGGATCATAAATCCCAAATGTTGAAACAAATTCTGATGAAACTTGTGGTGTTGGATCAGGGAAATTCTATTTTACCTCAGTGAGAAATTTCAGACACAGAGGAGCATTAATTTTGGAGATATCATAGAAACAGTAATAGGCATTTCTGCAGAAGAAATTGGAAAATTAGGGCTTCCTGTTCCAGGAGCTTCCCTCCACTGTTTTCAGAAAAGGAGTACATTGGTCAGCTCCATTTGAAGATATCTATCTATTTATCTAATCAGATCTGAAATATTCCAAGTTTTGAAAATTAGGGTTTCTGTGACAAACCCTAGATCAGCGAACTCCGGGACAAGGACAGACACCTCAAATCGGTAAGATCTAATCTTTTGCTATTTCCATTTGAGGTTCTCATTTCAATATGATCTATCACAATAGCTTGATCATAAGCTTGGTGAAGTTGACAAATTCCAAGCATAGAAGTATTTGATCTCTCTGAAGAAACTGGATTGGACACCTACATGAGTATAGAGGTTCTAGTTTCAGAGGGAGACGAGGTCAAAGAAGACATCATGCTCATGTTGCAGAGGATGATGAACCATCCAGAAAGAGATCCAGATATGAAAGTGAAGATTCTTCAAGTGAGGATGAATATGTTCTGATATCAGCTCTCATAGGTAACATTACTCATGGAAATGATGATTGGCTCATAGACAGTGGGGCTTCCAAACATATGATGGGATTCAAGCAATCCTTTGTAAGACTGTCAGAACATGAATAACCTCACAAGGTGAAACTAGGAGATGACTACCAATATCCAATAACAAGTAGTGGGGAATATTCATACAATCTAGACTCTAGTAAGTCTCTAACAATGAAAGAAGTATTGTTTGTGCTAGGATTGAAGAAGAACCTTCTCTCCATTTCAGCATTGATGCAAAAGGAATGCGGGCTGCATTCATAGATGGTCAAGTCATCATATGGCCAAAAGGAAAGACTATCGATGATGTGGTAGTGATTGAAGAACAAGAAGGAGGCTTGTACAAATTGAAGGGATATATAGAACAAGCCTTGATCCATGACACAATAGAGCCAAATGAGCTTTGGCATTACAGAGCACTACCTATTGCAAGCAAAGCTGTTGAAGGTCTTCCAGAATTTCAAGCTATTTGAAGGGAAGAACAAAACCAGAATATGACTTAAAGAAACCAGTTGAAGAATGTGAAGATCCAGAATGCAGAGACCATGCAGTCATAAGAGTCTCTCAAATCAAAGAACAACTTGAAGCGGTAAAATAAAAAGTGAAGAATGCAAAAGTGGTGATGGCCACCTTGAATGGCCTCCCAGGATCGTGGAATTCATTCATGTGAGGAATGTGTGCTAGAAGGAAGTGATTACTTTCAATAGACTCTAGAAAGAGAACTCACAAGAAGAAGAAGCTCAAGAAGAGAAGGTGGGAGCAACTGAAGATCAAGCTCTTTCCATCCAAAGAATATCCCTCAAGCCATGAGGAATATGAAGAACTCAACTCTTGAAGAACTTCTTATCCACCTTAGCTTTTGGATAAGAAACGATGCTATTATGAATGAAGAAGACGATGAAACTGAAGGCCCAAGAAGGAGTCTAACCTCGAAACAAATAAAGATAAGTATTCAATTGTCATTTCATTATATTATTTTGTTATGCATTTGTTTATATTCAGTTACTATATTATGCATGATAGGATGTTTGCATTAATGATAGAATACTACTGATATGCACGTGATGGGTAAGTAGCTCATGGGGCTATACAAATTATCCATTGCTAGTTATCTAGAATGAAACCTCTTTGCTGACATATTGGATTAGTGCACAATATCAATGTTGTCCTGATAGAGATGGAAGGCATCTAGAAAGTTTCAATGAGATATGGATGAATGTTGTATTGGCTAAAGTAGTTGCATGATCATATATTTATGCATAAGTGTTTGCCAGTATAAATATTCCTTATGAAATGTTTCTAACCATACAATTGCATTTGACTTGTAGGAAAGATCGCATACATAATCGCCTACAAGCAAAGAAGAATGAAGACTTGTTCTGAAGAACAAGTGACGATAGTTCAAAGACAAATAATAATATGACGAGTGCAGTGACATCATTGATGCAGAACCTTCCAGCCACCAAGAAGAAAGGGAAGATCAGTTCAAGAAGAATGATGTCTGGGTGTAGTATCGAGACCTGAAGAGAAGTTCATAGTTCCATCATGCAGTAGATGGAAACATCGTGGGATACAAAGTAAGATTCGTAGCATGAGGCTTCTCATGAAGAGAAGGAATAGTCTACAAAGAAACATTTACAGCTAATAGAAGTGAAGTCACATGACATGCATAATCATGTGTGCAAATGAAAGAAGGCCTTGTACGAGTTCAGAAGACACCCATGGGATAACATATACATGATGAGCTTGATGAATATCTTAACCTTTGCTACAAGGTTGATAGAGGATGACAAGCTCACAGATGGGTGCAAGATGAACTTTTGAAGAAGTTCAAGATAGAGGATCTTAATATCCAGTGATCCTAGATGGATACTACTTGTCACTCCAGTACAGAATGTTCCAGTGCATAGAGTACGGAAGATAGAGGGAGTATGATGCTTTGCTTCAGAGGGAGTGATTGCAGAAGATCCTGAGGTTCGACATGGCACGACAGGATGGGCAGATTACTGATGACTCTAGGATTTACTGAGAGTAAAGCAGATTCCAACCTTTGCTTCAAGGTTGAAGACGGAAGACCAGTGATGCTCCTGTTATGTGTCGATGCACTATTGTTCTAGGCATGGAGGTGTGGCAGAGTACAGATGGAATCTTGCTTGGACAAGGAAAGTATGCAGTAGAGATCCTAAAGAGGTTCAGGATGATGGACTGCAAGACTATGGCCGCACCTATGGCATCGAACATGAAGCTATTAAGTGATGCTTCATCAGATATGGTTGATGCTACGATGTATCGTCAGATGATTGGGTCCTTGATGTACCTGAGACTAGATACTTGCCTTGATGTGAACACATTGAGACATGTTCACCTGATGGTTGTAAAGCATGCAGGGGTACAACTGATTATGGGCTCAAGTACGATGTGAATCAGAATATTAACCTGGAGGGTTATGTTGATTTAGATTGCGCAGGAAGTGTCATTGACAGGAAGAGTACTTCAGGATGTTTCTTCAGTATGGGATCAGGTGTGATCTCTTGGTTTAGCAGGAAGCAATCCTATGTGGCACTGAGTACAACTGAAGCAGAGTATGTCGCAGCTTGTTCAGCTAGTTGTGAGGCAGTATGGCTGCGGAAGCTACTGTCTGATATATTTGATCTCCAGTTGGATGCTACTTGTATACATTGTGACAACCAGAGTTGCGTGAAGTTGTCAGAGAATCCAGTGTTTCATGACAAGTCGAAGCATATCGAGATCAAGTATCACTATATCAGGGATATGGTGTAGAGAGGAGCAGTGAAGCTCCTGTATGTTGCGACGGAGGAACAGATAGCTGATGTATTGATGAAGCCATTGGATAGGCTGAAGTTCGAGTACTTCAGAGAGAGACTTGGTGTTCTCCAGATCGAGGCTTCCTCCCAAAGAAAGTGATGAGACCCATAGCCATTCTGTCATGGTGAGAGGATTGGTTCCTTCCATGTTAGATATGAGTGCTGAGATCGATAGCCATTCTGACGAATAGGTCAGATATAAGGGCTGAGCCATTCTATCATGGTGGTAGGGTTGCTCCCTTCCATGTCAGATATGAGTGCTGGCCATTCTGTCGAGCAGGACAGATGTAAGAGCAATTTCCATTCTAGGAATGGAGGCACCTGGTCAGTTACCAGGAACACTCAGTGTAAGAACTGAGTAGCCATTCTGATGTGATAGAGGGATGTGTTCCCACTTGGTTAGATGTAAGGGCTGAACCATTTTGATCATGGCTAAAGGATTAAGTTCCTTCCATGTCAGATGTGAGTGTTGGCCATTCCGACGAGCAGGTCGGATGTAAGGGAAAT
>LPNX010503191.1:20351-50756 GCA_001517045.1 Pseudotsuga menziesii | reverse complement strand
CTACTAACAAGTAATAATAAATAAAGTAATGTGCATATTCAAATTCAAATTAAATTAAAACTTGGGTAATTTCCACACCTGAAGTAGAAGGATGTGGACGCGCAGAAACCCCATGTGATGGTGATGGTAGTGATGGGATCAAGAACTTAGACAAACTTTGTTGGGAATTTTCATTGGTAGGATTCTTCGGTCTCCCTATTGTTCCACTCCTCAATACAACTGTATCATGTGAAGCCTCAACTGTAGTATTAGTAGTGTGCTTCTTTGATTTCACGTGTTCATTTAGAGAACTGACAATATTACCACTTGCCGTCACCAAAGAGAACCATCTATTGCATCGTGTACATTCCACTCTTACTTTTTTCTTGTCCTCGTAGTTTGCAAGTGTTGCTTCCACCACCTTGAACAAATTAGGCTCTTGCGTTTGGTTGAAATCATGTAGAAGTTTGATTGCTTGATCAATCTCAAGTTGATATCTAGCCACTGTTGTCTACTTTTCTTTGTTACCTGAAGGAATTTCACACATTTCATTAATTCCCAACATTGAAATTTGACATTGATGGGACCCTGTTTTCATATGATTGTTTTTGAAGTTACGAATTGTTCGCGCTGCCAAGGATACTTCCCCCGTTCCATAATCAATGCCACAAATTTCACAACGGATCTTTATATTAGGTTTTCCATTTTCTAAATATACCTTTAGTGTTAGCTTCTCCTTGACAAACTCTTCCATTAATCTGTTCACTTTATGTTGCCAAGATGCCAATAAATTAGGATCAACCACAACTTGATCCACTGACTCGGACACATTACCAACTCTTGGTTGTTTATGCATAGGTTCCTCCACATTCCCTTCAATGTTTTCAGAGATTTGCGTTCCCTCCATTACATTTGATTCCAATGTATCAGCAACCACCGTGCATACTTTCCTCTTAATGCCTACATATGTTGTTGTAGGTTTCCTTTTTTCCTCTTGCAATGCATTTAAAGGACATCTAGATGAGCCAATAATAAATTCAAAAGGATATTGAACGACTTCATCATTCAGAATTTCAGAACGGATATCAGCATATGTACAACCTTTTTGACACTGGACTGTGCCAATGGGACAATTCTCTTCACCAATAAAAATTCCGAAGTCCACAACATCACTTGGATCCATCTGCATTTACATCCATGTGTACCTTTTAGTTGGGTAAGAAATGAATAAAATTATAACATTTTTTTCAAAATTTTGGATATAATAAGGCTACGAAATGAGGTGAGTGCATCCATAAATAAATGAAAAACAAAAAGTAATTCAAATTTACACATGCATATTAGTTCATTAATAAAACAAAGAGCTAGGAAGGAAAGTATGCACTTTCAATTCAAATATCTAAAAAGGATGAAGAAATCTTACTGTTGAGATGAAACACCTTGAAGCAAAATGTATTGTTAGTGGCTTATTCAAATAGCCCTCCCCAAACTGAAGAGTCAACTTCAACGTACTTGCAAAAGATCAAAAGGTGATCAAAACAAGAGATGAAAAAACATAGAGGTGATCAAAGGTCTTTGTTCTTTTTCGAATTTAGTCTTGTTCTTTTTTATGGAAATGCCCCAAGCATTACAATCCACTCTAGGAAATGATAAAAACATATTAATTGAATAATATTCCCAACCTGCAAGCCTAAGCCCTATTCTACATGGTGTTTGGCCTTGCGGTAAGAAAAAAACTTAGTAATAAGTGAACTCTCCTAATAAATGAAGAACGGTCCAAGGAGAGATAAATTTGTTCAATAGTCACTCACAAAGCTCAAGTAAACCATTTTGGAAACTTCCCACATAAATGAAACAACTATTAAATTCACTCCCTAAATCTTTGAGATCAATTTTGCATCCAAATGGTGAAGATTACGTAGTTGGTAGAGCTTCCACAACTCAACAACATAATGAAATTGCAGCCATAACACTTTAAGCGACCTAAATCTCTCACATTACTGTGAATAGGTATTGTAGCTCTAATGACAGGTAACAAAGAGAAATCAACAAGATTTTGTAAGGGAGGCATTTAATTTCACATCATAATCTTAATATGCATACTCCTTTTATCATCAACATTGTAGACCTAGTCACACTGATGTAGACAGTGCTGGAATTACTCTTACACAAGTTTTTAGCTATGTAGAAGATATGTGATGACACATCCTTTGTTAACATAGCATTGGATTGGTCACCTTTTGGTAAACAAGGCACATATACTATAGAAGGCATAACATGTTTTATAAATGTTATATAATTTGAAAAAAATGAATTATCAAACTTCATGTAACGACAATTAGTATTAAATATAGTTCTGAAATTACTCTTCTTCTATTAAATAATTTAGCTATGTAGAAGATATGCTATGAAATATTCTCTGTCAACATTGGACTGGTGTGGGACTGGTCACATTTTAGGTTGTAAGCAAAGGGTATATAATAGGATGCATAAAATGTGTTTTTAAGGTTATAATATGCCAAAAATGAATTATCAAACTTCATATAAAGACATCTAGTTCAAAGACTCTTCCAGATAGCTACATTGAGAGGTCAGATAACCAACTTCACCACCAAGATCAAAATACCAAGGAATACATCCCATCTTCATCCTGACTTCAAAAGATGTCTACAAGGGAATACAAGAAGAACCCAGTCATGGCTTATCCAAGGAGGCACTTATGGACCTACCAAGAAACTGATACAACAGGCGATCAACATCTGCCTCAGACATCCAAAGGATGTAAAAAATCTAAATTATGTCACTCTTGAAAAAATAGACATCAAAGATGTCAAAGACTCAAATTAAAAGAGCTTCATCGATCCATTCCCCACTATTTCACCTTCACATATTTCAGTGAACTGTAAGAGGCGAGATGCCATAGAGAGTGCCTCATTGGATAAGCCATCTCCCTTCTTGTTGTATTCTCTGTAGACATGAGAAAAATCAAGGGAAAGAAAGGATGATTTGAGATTCCTGATATTTTGACACCATCCATATTCCAGGCTATACTGAAGGCATTCTGACAAGCTACACCAGCTTGGATTGAATATGGAATGCCAAAAACAACAGTGTGATCAAAACAAAATAGATTTCACTCTCAGGATTAAAAAGAGATAAAAAATAGAGAATGAATGACAGAACTTTCCAGTGAAACAAAGATTTGGTTATCAGTACAGAATGGAATACTATAATGGATGTTGCAAAGCCTTTAAACATGAATAAGCCTATCACATAACCAAATTAACAAATTGTTAACGGCAATGCCCCAGAACAGATGACATAGTTCAAAAAGTACCATGCTGAACACTATTCTGAGATAGATCTCATAATAAGGTCCAACAGATGACACAGTTCAAAAAGTACCATGCTGAGCACAATATCAGAGATAGATTTTTTAATAACATCCAAAAGACCAAATTAATTTGCATTAAACGTTGAGGCCTTCCTACGTTCTCACCCAGCATCAGGAAAATCTATGTACATTGCTATTCACGTCTATCAATGGTAGCTACTGAAAATCCACAGAATGAGTGACGACAAGGGAAAAATTACAGTGGTGAATTGGATGAGATCGCAAACTTGGGAGTGACAAGATCAGCGATTGAAAAGCAGCATAAGGATTATGTATTTTCCTAGAAGAAATCTTCTTCCCACATTGACCTTTGACCCTTAACCAGATTTTCTAGCAGATCTCCAGCCTGGCAGCCAATGCCTGACAATATTTCAAAAAAGCACTGCAAAATATCACATACAAATGCTAAGGGCTTTGTAATCCAGGGTGTGAATATTCCTACTAACTTTAGTTTGTAAGAATCTTTGATTTTCAAGCCTGATTTCATAAACATCATGGAACTGACAACTAAAACCATTTACCAAAAAACTGCAGGGCATGCTAAAGCAGTTGACACCAAAAACTACAAAATAGTGAACAATAAAAACACCCTAGGGCATTATTTTTCAAACTGCTAATATGACTACTTTTATAAATAGTCTGTGGTCTCTTTCACAATAGTAAAGGAAGAGCATTAATTTTGTCTAGATTATTAGGAAATAAAACAATAAGAGAATGAAAGCATGTCTGAGCCCTTTCAACATTGTCAAACTACATTCAAAATTTGCCTAATGGCATTTTTCAGTCATGAAATAGAAAGATCAAAACAGTGAAACTGAACAATGAACAAAATAGTAAATTTGGCTTCTTCAAGCCATGTCATCAACAACTATATGACTAGTCTACAATATTTTTGTAGTATGATTAGGAGGTAAAACAATATCACATGGCCATTTTACAACCAACAATTAGCAGCTTTGAAAAAGATAGGAAAAGTTTTTTCAATTGCATATGAAGTTAAGGTATAAACAATTGCACTAAAAGAATGCTACGTCAGTCCTCTCTATGTTGAATCATTTGTAGCTACTTCATTTCTAAAAGAATCTTCAAAAAACTTAAAATAGCTATCATATTTTGTTATTCAAAGTAATTTAATATGCTCTATGGCAAAACTTCTGATTTATTGTAAAATTCCATCTCTAAAAATCTGAAAGAACATAGTCATTTTCACAATAGAAAATGTACTATTAATCACCAGAAGCATTAAGTCAATTTGTATATACAGCACCCACGTCAATATTGTTAATGCCCACTGACAGTATATAGTCATGGGTCTTCATGTGGAGAAGAAGTTCAAGATTTTGCTGCTGTAGATGAAATGATTCATGGGGAGAGTGTAACCAGTAGTTTCCAGGCTGCCATAAATTGAAATATCAATGTGGTAAAATATTCACTCTTATATTGTGCTTACATACTTCCATTGGGCGCATTGGGAAGAATAAAGCTACTACAGGATTTGTTATACCAGAGTCTACTTCTTCATCCATTGATTGTCAGTCCCAGCACATTCTAAGGCTGCTATAGTACTTTCATAACTCTGTATTGTGAGTCAAATAACTCTCATTTCCAGATCTGAATATTTAAATAAAAGATGAAGTTTTCCCTACAGTCATCTACAGCACATTTCAGATCTCAACCATTATAATATTTTCTCACTGTTATCACATTATATGGCCACATTACTTGGGTATCTCAACGTTCATTTCCAGATCTGTCAACGAGCTGCTACAGGCATGTAAAAAGCACCTTCTTACTATGTTTTTGGGTGTCTGTTTATTAGCCATTTAAATCATTGTTAATGTTAGCTCCTGGCTATAATTTATGAGCATGTTATGTGAAGAATTGCCATTAAAATCTATGTTCAAGTAGTGATACATTATTCAAACAAAAATTCAAATCAAAACAGCAGTGATACATTATTCAAACAAAAATTCAAATCAAAACAACAGTGAGGCATTATGGTAAAGCAGTTGACACCAAAAACTACAAAATATTGAACAATAAAAACACCCACTAAATGGCCCCTGACTATCTTTATGGATACAATCCTCTATAGGAGAATTCTTATCTTTCTCTTTCAATAAGGTACCGAATGTTCCAGGGGAGGGACTACCCTATATTAAACATATGCTACTGGCACTGGGTCTAAATAGAATGAATCTGGAACAGAGTGAAGGTAAGCTGGTCCTGCAACAGAATATGGGTCAATGTTGGAGTAAAATCAGTCAATTGGATCTGTTCCCAGACCACTGGCATTTCTTCCAATTCGAAATCCATACATAACCCATTGATTCATCATATGCAGGGGTATAGGCCGCATAAAGAGAGCAACATCAGCAGTGGAAAACCCCCAATGCTAGTAATTGGAACATCCAAAATCAAGATCCTAAGTTACTATATTGGGCTGCTCTCCCTGTGGAGTAAACACCCCATTGATTAGTCCCTGTGACCTGAAACCTGGAGGCTTCCTTAGAAGATTCCCATCTGAAATAGGCACTAGGTTGGGGGCTTCCTGGCACCAATTTTGTAAGGGTGGGGTCAAAATTCTATCCAAAAGAAGTTGATAAAGCCTAGTATCTCACCATATTAAACTAGGGACTACCCTATATTAAACATATGCTACTGGCACTGGGTCTAAATAGAATGAATTTGGAACAGAGTGAAGGTAAGCTGGTCCTGCAACGGAATATGGGTCAATGTTGGAGTAAACTCGGTCAATTGGATCTGTTCCCAGACCACTGGCATTTCTTCCAATTCGAAATCCATACAAAACCCATTGATTCATCATACGCAGGGGTATAGGCCGCATAAAGAGAGAAACATCAGCAGTGGAAAAGGTAGCAATAGTTAGAGATGTGGATCTCATTGTAGTTGACCTATAAATAGGAGTTTATTCATCAGTGGAAAAAGCATAGGTATAAGATCTAGTTCGTGATTCTAGGAATTACTATTTTGACCATGCTATTGATTCTAGAACTACTGATGGGTAAGCAACTGTCTCTCCTATCTCACAAAAAGAAGTACATGCATTTTTCATCAAAGATTAAACACACTACAGCGTACCTCCAAGAATGATATGCAATGGCTCTCCAATGTGCCTCCTCCAGCACCAGAGAAACCCACCACAAACCCACGACCACAAAACGGTGAATAAATGCCCTCGTTTTCTAGAAAACACTACTACTGCTGCAATGCTGCTGGAAAAAACACCCTGTTATCCAGCAAACACGATGGACAAAACACAGAGAAAACCCACAGAAAACCCAAGGAGTAAAACGCCCTCATTTTCCAAAAAACATTGTGGGGATTTGAAAAAACACCCTGTTATCCAGCCACACGATGGAAAAAAAGCCATAAACCCAGCTCGCAGGCACCTCGGCTTGGTGCAGGTGCACTCAGACCACAAGCAAAGGATCTCGCAGGCACCTAGCAGGAAAGGCTTGGAGGACTGGTGAACAGCTCAGGAAAAAATGTTGAATAAAACATGCCCCAACATATTGGATATTTAAATAGTAAAAAAAAAACCCTAGTTACCCCTATTATACCCCCAATATATTGATTTTTAATTTTTAAAATTTTAACCCCCCCAATATGAATGGACGTGATATCATATTGGTCCCTAGGTGATGCCCCCATGAGTTGCAGGCATGCACAATACCAAGTGCGCCACCCAAAAATATAGCAGAGTGCATAAGCAAGATTGATGAAGCAATAACACTGCTAGAAGAGTTGGAGAAAATAACCAACTCCATTCCGAAAGCAATGACGCAGTTTTGGATGCGAGTAGTTCAAGATGACCAGCTGCAACAATTAGGTGTGCAACTCAATGAGGCAGAGGCATAACTACAAGCGATGCGGGGATAAATAAGAACGATGTCCCCAATTGTGAAAGTAACGAAGGCAACATAACTGAAATCACCACAATAGAGAGTCACCAAGGCGAGAGAACGACATCAGCGCTGTAATAGCCCAGTTTCAACCCCAATTCCATTAAATTATATATGATGTAAATACCATTAACAAATCATGGTGTGGAGCTCAAGGAGAAGGCCCCACCATGGATTTAGGGTTCTACGTTTCGACAATTAAAATCGATTGTGATGGTTATCATGCTAGTCGATGGCACAATATAATTTTATACATCATGTAAATATGCAATTAATAAAATACCCACAAATAACTATGTCAATGCAACATTAAAGAGATGGCACCATGATTTCACAACAAATAGGGATGGGATATTCAAAACCTTGATCCAATGGGGAAGTTCCAAATGTCAAAGGGAAAACCCATAAAACTGTCTACTACAATTTTTGTCTTTTGTGCCCAGTCATCCAAAAGTGGTCAAGTTAGTTATTGCATGGAAATGGGCAAGGTATGGAGGTCAATTTTGAATTGGGTAGAGCACCCATTTTAGAAAAATGTGTTTTGACTTAATGGGAAAGTAAGAACCCAAAAATTCACTACTCACCCATTATGCATTCACGTTCTCTCTTCCTCATGCGAGGGCTGGAGATCTGGGTGTTTTTCCTCACATTTGGAGCAGTTTCCTGTGTTTTCACCATGGTTGGGAAGTTGTTTTGTTAATGTTCAGTGGCTGGGATCTCTCATGGGCGTTTTTCTATTGTTCCCTCCTTCACACGATTGGGGAATTTAATTTTGGGCGTTGCACAATGAATGGGAGAGTATATCCATGAATTGGGGGATTGAAGGGGCCATTTTCACCCACATGAAGCCCATAGAACGTTTCTGAAACAAATTGCTCATCTTGGGATGTTTTTCCTCATTTTACCAGTGTGTTTTGGGTTGCAAAACTATTTTTGGTTATGCTCAGTGGTTGGGAAGATATATCCATGTTTTGGGGGTGAATAGAGGTTGTTTTTGCCTCTGTGAAGCCATTGAACGTTTTCTGAAACGATTTGATCACTTGGGTTGTTTTTCCCCATTTGGAATTTTCGTTTTTTGTTTACAGGGATTTTTTGTCCATACCAGAACTTGAATTTTGTTGTGAAGTGCATCCATGTGTTGGCTTGGCTGAGTAAGTCCAAGCAACCCATCTATTATTGGGATGACTGTATTTGGATGTGATTAGTGACTTGAATGTGGGTGTACAGTCCTGTTGTGTGTGAGTCTGTGGCCCCTAGTTCCTTGTGGGAATCATTCCCAACTTGGGGGTGGAAGTGATGTTGAGAGATTAAGGAGCACACTGGCCTATGGTTGGGTGGAACGTTGCAACGACATAGCTAGTCATGGGGAAGCTTCTTCTCAAGATAAGTATCATTGTATTTAAATCTGAAATTGTATTTGCTTCGTAAATTATCATGAACACGTCGAATGCTTGAACATGATGAATGTTGCTTGTTTTATTAACATGAACATCATGAATGTGTTGAATGATGTTACTTCCGTGGTGTAGATTGCATTGTGCATCTGTAATTGTTTTATGTTCAATGCATTTTTATTGTTTATGTTCATGGGGATTAGATTGCCCGATTAAATGATAGCAGTGTCGTTACTCGCATCCTCTCAAATGGTAGGGGACGTGACAAGTGCATGACGGTGTAAATAGATCAGTTCCAGGAGGACGTAGAGAAATTGACACTAAAGGAGATGGAAATACTTGCGACCCTAAAAGAGACATAGACTAAAGTGTCGCAAGAATCTGAAGATCATCCTATGGAGCAAGGAGTCAAAGAATGCACAATGTTGAGCAAAAAATAAAAGAAGAGGTCGAGCAGATGTGAAGAACACATGAATACTTCAAATCCAAATTGACTGAACCAACAATATCCAGCTGATGTGGCTTGAGGATGAGCCATAATTTTGTGTTGGGGGCCTGTTGGTAAGGAGATCAAGTGCAAAAGTTGCGATGAAGGATATAGCGACAAGTATCAAAGTACACTGCGCAAGAGGAAGTTACCGACAAGTGCAGTCGGTCTGGTCGAAATTAGTTAGAAGTTGGGTCCAAGTTAGTTATATGTGGACCTTTTTGTAAAGGTGCAAGCCTATAAATAGAATAAGGAATGTAATTGATAGATAATCCGGAATCAGGGATTTTGTATATTTATCTTTTGGCATGTGTGATATTATGGTTGCAAACTAGTTGCAATTTGTGGATGAATGGGTTTGGTCTGAGACTTTCGACCAAGGTATGTATTTTGATCTTCTAAGCTAATATGAGATGAGCATTGATGAAAACTTTGTCTTTGTATTAATCTATTATGATCCGATCTATGATGTTCTTCTTGTCTGAATGATGTGATCTATTTATGAGGTTCCTTATATATGATGATGCAAAGTATTTATATGGTTAATGGGTTCTTACATGTCGACATATTTTTTAAGTTGATCTGAATTATGAAATGTTGCGATACTAGATATTGCTGCGAATAATGATAAATAGATTGGATAAATGATATGTTAAACCCTCTTGGATCTGTGAATTGCATTGTGATAGAGAGAGATTAATTGCGTAAGTCCTCTTCCATTCTATGAAAACATGGTTCCTGCAGCACTCCCTCAAACATCTTGGGTGAGACTGCATCTGCTTCACAGGTGTTGCTGGATAGGGTAAAAATTGTCCAGGCCAGTGTTTAGGGAGATTACATCAAAGGGTGTCGACAATGAGTGAACCCTTTTCGACTGAAGTGTGTCTATAGGTCTATGCCTTATTATTATATTATTTCTGCTAGATTTTTATCAGTCAAGATAGCATTATGATCTTAGGATCTTTTAACTGAGAGAATAACATGCACAACAATAAAACAGAAGAGACAAGAGACACAGAGAATTTTCCTCGGGGAAACCATAAAGGAGAAAAACACGCAATTTCCTCAGAGATAGAATCAGCACCAAAAGTAAAACCCGAAAACATAAAGATGATCTCCCGACAGTAGTAGTCTCTCTCTCTGATCCCAGTGTCTTCTCTCTCACTCATGCGCCCCAATGAGTGAGTGTGTGTGTGATAAGTAGAGAGGCTCACTCTCTATTTATATTCTTTCATTCAGTTGAATCCCACTCCAGCATGTCGGAATCACTTAACAATTACTTACTAGAGCCAACATCTCTAGGAGTGTCTAATAACACTAGTGCCCCATGTTACCACCTAAGTTGTACTTAGTGGTTTTTTATCAAGTGAGCCTGGTGAACCAGACAGGGTTAACTTGTTTGGACTTAAAAAAGACCTTTGGAAGTACTTCTGGGAAGTGCTTGTTGTATCATATCACATGTTCATACCCCATGGGGGAATTGTATTAAATGTTCTAGCATGATAGTGTCTGTAAAAGACTCGGTCTCTTAGACTTCATTTGTCAATCCGATCAGACCAGGGTGTTTTTTCCCTTGGTTATTATTGGTTGTTGAACAAACGACTGATAATTTCTGAGTTTTTCACTCCATACCTCCAAAGTTGGGGTGGTCGGCTTGGCATTTAGGCCTATTGAGGTTATTAGAGTCTATGTGTCAATGTATAAACATGCTAGACATGATTTTCGAGTCATATGAACATGTCTAAGTCCCCCTAGGTGTTTTTCAATTTTTCAGTTTTTTAGTTTTTTCAGTGTTTTTTATTAAAATTTATTTTTTCCAAAACTTAGGCTATTTTTTAATAGTTTAATTGGAAAAATTGATTTTGTAATAAAAGTGGGCCAAATAATCGGTTTTAGTCATGTAGGTGCTCATTTTCAAGATAAGAGCACCATGTAAACCCATGGACCCACTATTTCCTAGTTTCGAGTGATTTTCCATCACTCAGGTTAGAAAGCCCCAAAAATCAATAATTGATTATTTTAATTAATAAATTGATGAATAATGGAGCAAATCAAAAATCACAGATCAGTGGATTCTCAGTCGATTTGATTGAAATCAGTCAGATCTGAAGCAGATTGACTGGATCTGACAAATCCTTGACTGAAGGAGGTGATCAAATCAGATCCAGAGTTGATCTTGAGCATCCTTTAAGGGGAATTTTGCCCTCCCTCTCTCCTCCACACGTTTTTGGCTCAACTGGATGAGTTTTGGTGGATTCTTCAGTCAACAGGTTGAGGTGTCAGTCAGATCAGCCCCCCGATTGACAGTTGCACTTAGTGAGACCTAGATCTGGCTCAGCTAGACACAGATTAGGCATTGATGGAATCTCCTTCAGCTGATTTGATGTATCTCCTTGGGATTTGCGCCCCCCCTGGACTGGATGTCTTGTATTTTGTATATGTCTAGGCACATCCTCCTCTTCCAAGCTAGTTAGAGCTGGACTGAAGGGCTTGCCATTGTAACTATGTACTGATCTTCATTTGTTGAAATAAAGAGAAGCTTTGGAGGCTCAATTGTGGAGTACCTTTCATGTGTGGATTGTCATTTTCATGCTACATTCAAGGTGAAACTGCTATTTTTCTAATTTTTTGCACTTAACTATTGTCTGCCTGAATGGTTATTGAGATCATAAGGATAGTTCATTGTAAGTAAGCTTACTTACTTCTATTTTATGCATATGTTTGAATGATTTAATACCTGGATGTTAAATAATATTATTTGCATGCTGTATCATCCCCTTCTCATATGTATCTTCAGATTTGATAGTTCTGTTTGCAGGAGTTGTGTTGTAGCTTACAGGTTTATCGTGACTGGAATATCTATGGTTCAGGCTTGATTCCTTTTATTTCCAGCAGATATTGCTAAGATCGTGCCCCTCGGTGCTTCACTACCAAGTTTTCTCTGCAGATCCGCTTCAACAACAAGCACCTTTCTTCCCCTTTCTTCCCCTTTCTCTCCTTTAAAAAAATCTTAAATCTTCCTCAAATTGGTTACTTTAAAGGTTTCTTATTACTCTGATCTATCTCATTAAGAAAAATACACATATATCTAATTAGTAATATCCCTTCCAAAGCCTAGATCTTAGTTTTGTTTTTCACATAAGTTCAATTTCAAGAGATCTGGCTAAAATTGCCTTAGTTTCACAAGTAATTTAGTGAAAATTCATAGCTTGCTATTCAGGTAGTTTCATTTGTTGTATGATAAGTTTAATATTCTGTAATATCAGTGCATTTTTGTTGGATGCACAAAAATCAAGCCAATATCCCAAGGAAAACTTGCTTTCCTTGGTTCCTTTCCTGCCTGTTTAGCTAGTTTCAATTTCATTTTTTGTGAGATAAGGTAGGTGGATCCAAAGGTACTTTTAAAGTGCTTTTGGGAATTTTTTATTCTAACATGATCACTGTATTTTATCAGGTTTGACAGAAAATAAAGGAATCTGCTGTCCGAAGTGGCTTTTGGAGCGCTCAAATCCCCCCAGGGGTCTCCCTTTTTTCACAAAATTCTTAAATTTTTTGTATAATTGTAAGATCTTGGTTTCAGACTGTATAAGAACCAAGAATTTTCTGATATATCAGTTCTTTGATATTTTAACCAATAATAAATAAAATTTTCTTTGGAATAGGATCTTTCAATCCCATTCCCCATCCCCCCTGGGGGGATTCGTGTCGGTGCCCTTTTCGTCGTTTTCTGCTTATTTCTTTTTTACTAGAATTGATCTGATTTGCAAGGTAGTATACTTGATCTTGTTATTAATTCCATACTCCATAACTCACATTTCAAAGTAATCGTAATACTTACCCCACGATTTCCTGATTGACCCGAAAGGGGAAAGAGATTCGTGGTAGGATTAATTAAGAAATATGAATTGTGTATCTGTTTTCTTTCTTCTATATTTTTTGTATAAGCAACTATAAAATTTACCCCTCCTCAATTCCCCGATTTAGATCCACTTGGATTGAAAGAGGTTCTTGGAGGGTTTTCTTTTAAAGAAGAACACCCAGTTTAAAACTTGTTAAAATTTACGAGACTCCAGTGTGTATGCTATGCACTTGGCTGTGGTTCATCTAATCAGTCAAGCTGTATCAAAAGCACTTGAGTGACTAGTGTAATTAGGACTCACTCTTCCCAACTTACAAACCATCAAGTGAAAATCCAACACCTAGATCAAACCTTTACGGTGGCAAAATACCCAAAGGAAGCGGGAATTCTTGAAAAGTGACCTCGAGGCGCCGATCTCTATCACACCCTAATGGGTGCGTTATGAACAATAGCCCCAGAGACTCCATTTCAGCCCACATATTCCTTGCGGGTAGGCGTGAAGGTTTAGTTTTGGACATACTCCAAGTACTCTCGGGTATATCTGGAGTCCCCCCTTTTTTGCCTAATTTAATCAACTCATACTTCAATTTTAACCTAAAACATACCAAGATGCAATCGCAAAACATTCACTCCAAGCACATGCAAACACATTGATCTCATTGATTTGACTCCATTTTAAGGCACTGGTCATTTTTGCTTCATATATATATTGCGTATCAGCTTTGTGCTTTCGTGTGTTTATTTTCGTATCTTGTCATCTTTAAATTGTCTATAGTTAAAATATTCAAACTCCTAAGTAACTGTTTCAGTTTAACATCACCACACTAAGAAATCATCCTTAATAACTTAATAGGGTCTACCCCCCTTGGCTTCATTAGGAATTGAGCCTAAAGGGAGGAGTCAAGAACAAGGTGACAGCCTTGACTCGAGACTTTCCCCCAAGGACACACCAAGTGGCTTGAAGATTTCTGCCACGTGACCCAGGTGTGTGAAAGGCGGCAACACTTTTTGGCGCCGTTTCCAAGGATAAATCTTTTTATTCTCGAGTACGACTTAGCTTAACTTTTTTATAAACAACTAAAAAGATAAAAACTTTTGATTGATCTAGTCTTTAAAAAACATAAAAATTAAAACTCGATCCATCTGGCGACTCAACCGTCTAACATCCTTTCAAGAATTTCTACCCGAAGAAACCACCGACAATTATTCAATCCTCTCCCTAATCCCAAAAGGTTTATTAGGGAAAGATTGAATAGGTAGACTTCTCGTAGAAACCTAGAATATTTAGGAGACCAATCCCTCTCAGATATCCATCACATATTTGTAGAGAGTCATGTTCACTAACAAGGAATGATGGAATTTTACAAACCCCTTGACTTTTCTCAGATAGCAGGTAGTCCTCATTACATTCCGAATGATGCGATCAAGAATCTCCCCATATTTCAGGGCAATAATGCCATCACTGCCAAGTCTCACCTTTGAAAGTTTGAAAAGTACCTCGCCAGTTATTGCAATGATGCTGCCCATGACCATGATGATGTCAAAATGAAGCTCTTTGATTTATCCTTGGAAGATGATGCTGAAGAGTGGTACTTCGACCTAGATGATGATTCATATAAAACTCTTAGTGAATTCCTAGAGGGTTTTAAGAAGAAGTGGGGGGACAAGAAAGAACCAAGACATCTTCTTGCTGCCCTACATAACATAAAGAAGATGGAGAATGAAACCATTGATGAATTTAATACTAAGTTCAGGCGTGTGGTTGCGGACTTCCCTAGAGAAATCAAGCCAAGGGATGCCTCCATCCTCATATATTACATCTAACCTTTCATTGGTGATTTGAGGTACCAGTTAAGGGACAAAGAACCGACCGATCTAAAAACTGCTCAGGAATTGGCTGAGAAAATAGAAAAGAATATGCATTCTTCAGGAAAATCCAACATTCCATGGTGTAGATGCTGTGAACAATTCCACCAAGAAAGCACTTGTTATGTTGCAAATCAAGTCATGGAACATGGACTTTATGAGGTCAGTAACCAGGAAACAAATTCAAGAAATCCTGATCATATATACATGGTAGGCCAGGCCTACCCTTTGTTACCATCTAAATAGTACAAGCCTGAGGATGAAACCATTGCAGAATCTTATAGTGAAACTTATGATGAAAACTGTAATACACATGATGGGACTCCTATGTGTTCTCCATATAACGATGACAGTCTGGAAGGTTTACTACCTTGTGACCTTTTCTCTAAAGAAGATGAGTATGAAAATGAGGACAAGTATAGCTTGGAGCATGATACAAGTGACGAGGACTCCCTTATCCCCGATAAAGATGTTGATGAGGAATCCTGGACATTCATGGAAAATCTAGTCTGTGACATGAATAAAGAGGAAAATAATGAACCATAAATTTTTGATGGTTTTGTTGATTTTTCTGTCTATGGCATATCTAAAGGAGAGAGCATGGACCATGTGGCCTTGGGAAACTTTGATATGAAAAAGGAGCATGCAGTTTATCCATATGATCATTCATATTCAGATCATGTAGAGCCACACAAAGGTATCAATAATGAAGACATGGAGAAGCAGTGTTGTGAAAAGACAGATGTGATGCAGTTATTAGAATATCAGTCTCAGCTATCATCTTCACATATAGAATTTCCTCATGATTTGGAGCCTCTTGGGGCTTATATAGTGAATTATCATCCGGTAAGCCTTGATGATCAGTATGATGATGTAGTCAATCTACCTCATCATTCTGATTTGTACATCAACCCTGTCCGATCATGGATAGAAGCAGCCTGCACAATCACTTACCAGTTTGGGAGGAAGTTTGACGACATTATTCATGCCTATGATTTCCCATCCATCCCGCCCCTTTTGGATCATCATGTAGGTTTTCATTTTTTGAATAAAGTACCCTTACTTTGGCTGGTAACCAAAGACAAGGTAAATTTTTTTATGTTAATAAAATTCTTAGGTGGTTACATTCGATTTCTGATTACACCTAAACCATTTTATATCATGCTTAGAGTAGAAAAATAAGGTCCTTGAAAGAGAGCATTTACTTTCTGCATTTTCTATTTTATACTTAGCTACAATAAAACTTTGCTTCTTTTAATTATTTACATTTATTTTGTTTAAATGAATCAGCTTAATGGTTCGTTTGGTTTTTTATAAAACTTGTGCTACTGAGGTTTTTCTTGTCAAGTTGAGATGTTTTTACAGGGTATATCAACCAGAGATTCTGGTGTTCTCGTATCCTATCCTTGCCTTACAGACCAGATCGAGCACACGTCCCACAGTTGGAGCCAGAATGTTACCACCTAAGTTGTACTTAGTGGTTTTTTATCAAGTGAGCCTGGTGAACCCGATAGGGTTAACTTGTTTGGACTTAAAAAAGACCTTTGGAAGTACTTATGGGAAATGCGTGTTGTATCATATCACATGTTCATACCCCATGGGGGAATTGTAATAAATGTTCTAGCATGATAGTGTCTGTAAAAGACTCAGTCTCTTAGACTTCATTTGTCAATCCTATCATCCCAGGGTGTTTTTTCCCTTGGTTATTATTGGTTGTTGAACAAACGACTGATAATTTCTAAGTTTTTCACTCCATACCTCAAAAGTTGGGGTGGTCGGCTTGGCATTTAGGCCTATTGAGGTTATTAGAGTCTATGTGTCAATGTGTAAACATGATAGACATCATTTTCGAGTCATATGAACATGTCTAAGTCCCCCTAGGTGTTTTTCAATTTTTCAGTTTTTTAGTTTTTTCAGTATTTTTTATTAAAATTTATTTTTTCCAAAACTTAGGCTATTTTTTAATAGTTTAATTGGAAAAATTGATTTTGTAATAAAAGTGGGCCAAATAATCGGTTTCAGTCATGTAGGTGCTCATTTTCAAGCTAAGAGCACCATGTCAACCCATGGACCCACTATTTCCTAGTTTTGAGTGATTTTCCATCACTCAGGTCAGAAAGCCCCAAAAATCAATTATTGATTATTTTAATTAATAAATTGATGAATAATGGAGCAAATCCAAAATCACATATCAATGGATTCTCAGCTGATTTGATTGAAATCAATCAGATCTGAAACAGATTGACTGGATCTGACAAATCCTTGACTGAAGGAGGTGATCAAATCAGATCCAGAGTTGATCTTGAGCATCGTTTATGGGGAATTTCGCCCTCCCTCTCTCCTCCACACGTTTTTGGCTCGACTGGATAAGTTTTGGTGGATTCTTCAGTCAACAGGTTGAGGTGTCAGTCAGATCAGCCCCCCGATTGACAGTTGCACTCAGTGAGACCTAGATCTGGCTCAGCTAGACACAGATCAGGCATTGATGGACTCTCCTTCAGCTGATTTGATGTATCTCCTTGGGATTTACGCCCCCCCTGGGCTGGATGTCTTGTATTTTGTATATATCCAAGCACAGCCTCCTCTTCCAAGCTAGTTAGAGCTGGACTGAAAGGCTTGCCATTGTAACTGTGTACTGATCTTCATTTTTTGAAATAAAGAGAAGCTTTGGAGGCTCAATTGTGGAGTACCTTTCATGTGTGGATTGTCATTGTCATGCTGCATTCGAGGTGAAACTGCTATTTTTCCAATTTTTTGCACTTAACTATTGTCTGCCTAAATGTTTATTGAGATCATATGGATAGTTCATTGTAAGTAATATTACTTACTTCTATTTGATGCATATGTTTGAATGAGTTAATACCTGGATGTTAAATAAGATTATTTGCATGTTGTATCATCCCCTTCTCATATGTATCTTCAGATTTGATAGTTCTGTTTGCAGGAGTTGTGTTGTAGCTTACAGGTTTACCGTGACTGGAAGATCTATGGTTCAGGCTTGATTCCATTAATTTCCAGCAGATATTGCTAAGATCGTTCCCCTCGGTGCTTCACTACCAAGTTTTCTCTGCATATCTGCTTCAACAACAAACACCTTTCTTCCCCTTTCTCTCCTTTAAAAAAATATTAAATCTTCCTCAAATTGGTTACTTTAAAGGTTGTTTATTACTCTGATCTATCTCATTAAGAAAAATATGCATAGATCTAATTAGTAATATCCCTTCCAAATCCTAGATCTTAGTTTTGTTTTGAACATAAAGTTCAATTTCAAGAGATCTGGCTAAAATTGCCTTAGTTTCGCAAGTAATTTAGTGAAAATTCATAGCTTGTTGTTAAGGTAGTTTCATTTGATGTACGATAAGTTTAATATTCTGAAATATCAGTGCATTTTTGTTGGCTGCACAAACAGCAAGCCAAGATCCCAAGGAAATCTTGCTTTCCTTGGTTCCTTTCCTGCCTGTTTAGCTAGTTTCAATTTCATTTTTTGTGAGATAAGGTAGGCTGATCCAAAGGTACTTTTAAAGTTATTTTGGGAATTTGTTATTCTAACATTATCACTGTATTTTAGCAGTTCTGACAGAAAATAAAGGAATATGCTGTCTGAAGTGGCTTTTGGAGCGCTCAAATCCCCCCAGGGGTCTCACTTTTTTCACAAAATTCTTAAATTTTTTGTATAATTGTAAGATCTTGGTTTCAGCCTGTATAAGGACCAAGAATTTTCTGATGTATCAATTATCTGATATTGTAACCAATAATAAATACAATTTTCTTTGGAATAGGCTCTTTCGATCCCATTCCCCATCCCCCCTGGGGGGATTCGCGTCGGTGCCCTTTTCGTCGTTTTCTGCTTATTTATTTTTTACTAGAATTGATCTGATTTGCAGGGTAGTATACTTGATCTTGTTATTAATTCTATACTCCATATCTCACATTTCAAAGTAATCGTAATACTTACCCCACGATTTCCCGATTGACCCGAAAGGGGAAAGAGATTCGTGGTAGGATTAATTAAGAAATATGAATTTTGTATCTATTTGATTTCTTATATATTTTTTGTATAAGCAACTATAAAATTTACCCCTCCTCGATTCCCCGATTGAGATCCACTTGGATCGAAAGAGGTTCTTGGAGGGTTTTCTTTTAAAGAAGAACACCCAGTTTAAAACTTGTTAAAATTTACGAGACTCTAGTGTGTATGCTCTGCACTTGGCTGTGGTTTGTCCAATCAGTCAAGCTGTATCAAAAGCACTTGAGTGACTAGTGTAATTAAGACTCACTCTTCCCAACTTACAAACCATCAGGTGAAAATCCAACACCTAGATCAAACCTTTATGGTGGCAAAATACCCAAAGGAAGTGGGAACTTCTGAAAAGTGACCTCAAGGCGCCGATCTCTGTCACACCATAATGGGTTCGTTACGAACAATATCCCTAGAGACTCCATTTTATCCCACATATTCCTTGCGGGTAGCCGTGAAGGTTTAGTTTTGGACATACTCCAAGTACTCTCGGGTATATCTGGAGTCCCCCCTTTTTTGCCTAATTTAATCAAATCATACTTCAATTTTAACTTAAAACATACCAAGATGCAATCGCAAAACATTCACTCCAAGCACATTAATCTCATTGATTTGACTCCATTTTAAGGCACTGGTCATTTTTGCTTCATATATATATTGCGTATCAGGTTTGTGCTTTCGTGTGTTTATTTCCGTATCTTGTCATATTTAAATTGTCTATAGTTAAAATATTCAAACTCCTAAGTAACTATTTCAGTTTAACATCACCACACTAAGAAATCATCCTTAGTAACTTAATAGGGTCTACCCCCCTTGGCTTCGTTAGGAGTTGAGCCTAAACAGAGGAGTCAAGAACAAGGTGACAGCCTTGACTCGAGACTTGCCCCCAAGGACACACCGAGTGGCTTGAATATTTATGCCACGTGACCCAGGTGTGTGAAAGGCGACAACACCCCACAACTTGTGGGGACTTTGACTCCTCCGACCAACAAGGAGGGTTATCCTTAACACAATGGTGGGGACTATTGCCTCGACTTACAATGACTCACCTAGGGTCGAATTCTCTAGGATAGTCTAATAACCCTAGGGCCCCACAACCACGGGGAATTTAACCCTTGAACAATAGGAGGGTTACCCACAATGACTTGACATGACTTGTTTAAATTATTGAATCTCCCAATAGGAACATCGGGGCATGACATGACTCAAATACATTACAGACACATCCCAGAATAAACATCAAGGTATAATACATACGATATACAGATGAATACATTCCAAAGTTACAAATACATCAACACTCCCTCTTAACTAGGAAGGTATTCTCTCGACACAATTTATCAGCACAAGTCTTCTTCTCTTTATCATCTGGATCATTATTGAGTCCTTGTCATTTTCAAGTCATCTTCATCTTCAAGGTATCTTCATCTTCAAGTCATCTTCATCTTCGAATCTGGATCATCACTCGATATGGATCATCACTAGAACATCATCACTAGATATGGATCATCACTCTTTTTGGATCATCATCACTGGATCTGGATCATCACTACTGGATCATCATCACTGGATCTAGATCATCACTATTGGATCATCATCACTGGATCATCATCATGAGTGCTATCTCATGATTCTTCTCGTCACAGGAAGTTCTATAGAGCCAACCCTTTTTCATGCTAGTTGTAGGCCTAGCCTCCATGTAGGTCTTCTTCAGTGCTTATACTTGACCCTAAGTCAGAATGGCCCACCCAACACTTACATCTAACCATGAGAGGAACACATCCAACACCATGTCAGAAAGGCACGCCTAACAATCACATCTGACCATGCAGGAACACATCTCACAACCCTGTCAGAAAGGCATAGCACTTACATTCACCAACATGATAGGACACATCTACTATCATGTGTGAAAAGGCATAACACTCACATCCACCAGCATGATAGGACACACCTGCTATCATCTGTGGAAAGGCTCATCACTTACATCCACCAGCATGGTAGGACACACCTACTACCATATGTGGAAAGGAACGGCACTCACATCCACCAGCATGGTAGGACACTCCTACTACCATCTGTGGAAAGGCACAGCACTTACAATCACCAGCATGGTAGGACACACCTAATACCATCTGTGAAAAGGCACAGCACTCACATCCAGCAGCATGATAGGACACACCTACTATCATCTATGGAAAGGCCAGCACTCACATCCACCAACATGATAGGACACACCTACTATCATCTGTGGAAAGACTCTTCACTTACATCTGATCATGTGGGAACCAATCCCACAATCATATCAGAATGGCTCTCAGTCCCAGACTAAGGATTCCTAGTAATTGACCAAGTGCCTCCATTCTCCTAGAGAATGGCAACAACCCTTATATATGATCAAGTGGGAACACATCCGTCAATCACATCAGAATGGCCATGCACTCATATCTGATAATGTGAGAACACATCTCACAGTCATATCAGAATGGCCCTCAGTCCCAGACTGAGTTTTCCTGGTAACTGACTAGGTTCCTCCATTCAGAGAATGGAAATAGCCCTTATATCTAATCATGTAGGAACCAATCCTACAGTCATATCAGAATGGCTTAGCACTCATACCTGACATGGAAGGAACCAATCCTCTCACCATGACAGAATGGCTCAGCCCTTACGTCTAACCATGGAAGGAACAAATCCTCTCACCATGACAAAATGGCTCACGGACTCATCACTTCCCCTTGGAGGGAACCTCGATCTGGAGAACACCAAGCTTCTCCCTGAAGTATTCAAACTGCACTCTAGCTAATGGCTTTGTCAACACATCAACATTCTATTCATCCTTCGCAACATACTGGAGCTTCACTGCTCCCCTCTGCACCATATCCCTAATATAGTGATACTTGATCTCGATATGCTTTGACTTGTCATGGAACACCGGGTTCTCCAACAACTTCACACAACTCTTATTGTCACAATATATACATGTAGCATCCAACTGGAGATCAAATAAATCAGACAATAGCTTCCTTAGCCATACTACCTCACAACTAGCTGAACAAGTTGCGACATACTCTGCTTCAGCTGTACTCAGTCCCACACAGGACTGCTTCCTGCTAAACTAAGAGATCACACCTGATCCCATACTGAAGCAACACCCTGAAGTGCTCTTCCTATCGATGGCACTGCCTACCCAATTTCAATCAACATAACCCTCCAGGTTAATCTTCTGACTCGCCTCATACTTGAGCCCATAATCAACTGTACCCCTCAGGTACCTCAGAATATGCTTTACAACAATCAAGTGAACATGTCTCGAATCTGTCAGGAACTGGCTCAAGGTGTTCACAGCAAAGCAAATATCTAGTCTCATATTCATCGAGTACATCAAAGACCCAATCATCTGACGATACATCATAGCATCAACTGTCTCTGATGAAGCATCACTCAATAGATTCATGTTCGATGCCATAGGTGTGGTCATGGCCTTGCAGTCCATCATCCTGAACCTCTTCAGTATCTATACTGCATACTTCCCTTGTCTGAGGAATATTCCATCTGCATTCTACCACACCTCCATGCCTAGAAAATAGTGCATCGACACATAACAGGAGCATCACTGGTCTTCCACCTTCAACCTTGAAGCAAAGGTTGGAATCTGCTTTACTCTTAGTAAAGCCTAGAGTCATCAGTAATCTATCCATCCTATTGTACCATGTCAAACCTCAGGATCTTCTGCAGTCACTCCCTCTGAAGCATCATACTCCCTCTATATTCCATACTCTGTGCATTGAAACATTATGTACTGGAGTGACAAGTAGCTTCCTCTGCTACTAATATTCTATGTATCCATCTAGGGTCACTGGATACCAAGATCCTCTATCTTTGAAAGTGTTCTTCTCGCACCCATCTGTGAGCTTGTCATCCTTTATCAACCTTGTAGCAATGGTTTAGATCTTCATCAAGCTCCTCATGTATGTTTTATCCCATGGGTGTCTTCTAAGCTCGTACAAGGCTTTCTTTCATTTGCATACATGATTCTTCCTGTCATGTGACTTCACTTGCAGTGGTTGCAAATGTCTCTTCGTAGTCTATGCCTTCTTTTCATGACAAGCCTCGTGTTACGAATCTTTCCTTGTATCCCATGATGTTTCCATCTACTGCATGATGGAACTATGAAATTCCCTCCACTACGAGCTTCCCTTCACGTATCGATACGCCATCCTAGACATCATTCTTCTTGAACTGGTATTCTATTTCTTCTTGGTTACTTATTCATAGCTTGAAGGTTATGCATCAATGATGTCACTGCATTCATCATATTATTCTTCGTCTTGAACTATCATTACTTGTTATTCGGAACAAGTCTCATCCTTCTTTTCTTGTAGGCGATTATGTATGCGATCTTTCCGAAACTTTTCTAGATGCCTTCCATCACCAGCATGACAACATTGAGATTGTGCACTAATCCAATATGTCAGCAAAGAGGTTTCATTCTAGATAAGTATAAATGGAGAGTTGCATAGCACCATGAGCTACTTACCCATTACATGCATATTAGTAGTATACTGTCATTAATGCAAGCATTCTATCATGCATAATACATCAACTGAATATAAACGAATGCATAACAAAAAAAAATCATGAAATGACAATTGAATACTTATATTTTTTGTTTCGTGGGTAGACTCCTTCTTGAGCCTTCAGCTTCATCATCTTCTTCATTCATAATATCATCATTTCTTATCCAAATGCTAAGATGGATAAGAGGTTCTTCAAGAGTTTAGTTCTTCATATTCCTCGTTGCTTGAGGGATATTCTTTGGATGGTGAGAGCTTGATCTTCCCATCTTCTTTTCTCTTATTATGAGTCGAGCTTCTTCTTGTGTGTGATCTTCCCAGAGTCTGCTGAAATTAATCACTTCCTTCTAGCACACATTCCTCACATGAATGAATCCCATGATCCTGGGAGGCCATTCAAGGTGGCTATCACCACTTTTGCATTCTCCACTTATTCTTCTACTGCTACAAGTTGTTATTTGATTTGAGAGACTCTCATAAAGTATGACTGTATGGTCTCTACATTCTGGATCTTCACATTCTTCAACTGTTTTCTCAAAGTCATATTCTAATTTATGTTCTTTCCTTGAAATAGATTGGTCAAGGAATCAAACATCTCTTTCGGTGTCTTTAGGGAAGACACTTGTGGTATACAGTGATCCATGATTGAATCAATGATCTTCTTGGCCTTGACCAAGTTCTTCTTGTGTAAGGATTTTAGCCTCATCTTCCTCTGTAACTAGAACCTCTCTACTCATGTAGGTTGTCAAATTCACCAAGCTTATCATCAAGCTGATGTGATAGATCACTTTGAAATGAGAACCTCAAATGAAAATACCAAAAGATTATATCTTACCGATTTGAGGTGTCCATCTTGGTTCCGGAGCTAGTTGATCTAGGGTTTGTCAGAGAAACCTTAATTTTCAAAACTTGGAATATTTCAGATCTGATTGGACAAAAATATATATCTCTTCAAGGTGAGCTGTCCAATGTACTCCTTTTCTGAAAATAGTGGAGGGAAGCTCTCGAAACAGGAAGCCCTAGTTTTCCAATTTCTTCTGCAGAAATACCTCATACTGTTTCTATGATATCTCTGAAATTACTGATTTTATGTGTCTGAAAATTTTCACTTAGGTAGCTTCACCAGTCCTTGTTTCAAATCCATAGGTTTCATCAGAATTGGTTTCACCAATTGGGACTTATGATTATTTTCCCAAGGTGACCTGTTACAGGACTGTTCAGAACAACAAAGTTGTATGGACTGCCACATGTCACTGTTTCATCTTCTGAGTATGAAATTCATACCACATAAATTAAAGTCCATTCAATTTCTGGAACATATTTAAAAATTTCATTTGGACCTTTTTATCCCAAGATATAACAATTATCCCCAGGTGTCCTGTTTAGGGATGAATCCTGGAAGACGTTGGAACCCTAACCTGGAGGGATCATATCTCCCAAAATATAGCGAATATGAGGCTGAATTTTTGACAAAATGTAAATTAGGATTTTATCTTCGGCATGTGAAAGTTTCAGCACCTGATCCTATTCCAATCCCAATATATATCGAATGTACCAAAACTTATCAGTTTTAGTATTTTAGGGTTTTTCCAGCTCGGGGTCAAACTAGGGTTTGACTTTCCTGGAGTTTCACCGAACCAAAAATCTTGACCCAGGTCTCTAAACTTAGATTTTGATGAGGAGATAAATCCTATGCTGAGCTCACTCAAAAATTCCTCTTCTGTAAGAAGCCCTAATTTCTTGCACCAAAAACTGAAAATGCTTGGAATCGAATTCCGCTTCGACAGAAAGATACGCCCTTCAATGGAGAGTCATCCTAGCATACTTTTGCTAATGGATTGTGGAGAGAGACCCAAAAAGTGATAAGACCTAGCTTCTGTAGCTGCAAAATGTCTTCTTCTTAGGTTATCTCTAATACCATGTTAGATTTTTATCATTCAAGCTAGCATTATGATCTTAGGATCTTTTAACTGAGAGAATAACATTCACAGCAATAAAACAGAAGAGACAAGAGACACAAATAATTTTCCTTGGGGAAACCATAAAGGAGAAAACCCCACAACTTCCTCATAGATAGAATCAACACCAAAAGTAAAGCCCAAAAATAGAAAGATGATCTCCCGACAACAGTAGTCTATCTCTCTGATCCCAGTGTCTTCTCTCTCACTCATGTGCCCCAGTGAGTGAGTGTGTGTGTGATAAATAGAGAGGCTCACTCTCTATTTATATTCTTTCATTCACTTGAAGCCCATTCCAACATGTCAGCCTCACTTAACAATTACTTACTAGAGCCGACATCTCTAGGAGTGTCTAATAACCCTAGTGCCCCACAACTTGTGGGGACTTTGCCTCCTCCGACCAACAATGAGGGTTATCCTTAACACAATGGTGGGGACTATTTCCCTGACTTACAATGACTCACCTAGGGTCGAATTCTCTAGGATAGTCTAATAACCCTAGGGCCCCACAACTGCGGGGACTTTAACCCTTGAACAATAGGAGGGTTACCAACAATGACTTGACATGACTTGTTTACATTATTGAATCTCCCGATAGGAACATCGGGGCATGACATGACTCAAATACATTACAGACACATCCCAGAATAAACATCAGGGTATAACACATAAGATATACAGATGAACACATTCCGAAGTTACAAATACATCAACAATTTCTTCTAACTAACCAGCAACCATCAAGTGTACCATATTCCATTATTAATGAACACATTACATTAATTATTCCCATTTGGTACCCATTGCATATATTATTCCAATTTAGATACCCATTACATCCTTTATTCCCCTTGGATACCTCCCTAGGTACCCCATATTATCCTCCCCTATATATATAACACTAAGTGTATTGTGGCTAGTACTACAGAAGCAAGATGTATTGCATCTAGTACTACAGAAGCAAGATGTATGTCAAAGAGTGCTACATAAGCAAATTGTGTTTTGTAGATAGTACCACATGCTAATGAGTAGTGTAGCTTAGGAAGATACCTACTAGGGTGAAGGACTTGAACCTACAATGATTAGGTGTTGATAGTCAAGCTTTCTGAAAAATGCTATATGTGTGTTATAATAAAACACATTGAGATGAAGTTTTACTTCATTGAATTCATGGTCATGTAAAGTGAATTCCAATACATAGCTATTGATGAGAAATTACAAATTTTTGATAAGCCTCTATTTGTGATGAAGTTATGACACTTCCGAGATAAGCTTGGTATGGTAGGAAATTTCTGGTATGGCAAAGAATGTCTCCCTCACTAAGAGGGAGTGTTGAGATTACAACTTCGGGAGTCATTCCCATGAGACTTGTATTGTATCGAGTCCGTAATCTATGTCGTATTATGTTCATATCTTCTCCATGGAACTTATGTCATATTAAGCTCATGAACTTATGTTGTATTAAGTTAAATAGATTATGTTGTATTAAGCTAGGACCTTGTCCTATTCGGGAGAGATGCTTGTACTAGGATCTTATGTCATATTAAGATCATGACCTTCTATTGTATTAAGGTAAGAGACTTGTGTTGTATCAAGTCTGGACTTGTGTCATATCAAGTCAAATGATTCTCAGAGACGATACCCTATAAGATGATTCTCCTTAACAAGAGATGGTATTATATTGTATTAAGAGCACATGACTTATGTTCTATTAAGTCTTGAGGATATACTATGTGATGTATGGATAGTCATAGTCACCAGGTGCTACAAGTATCCTTTAGGGATTAGCTACCCCTAGAGTGATTTACTTTAGCATATGACTATATGAACCGGGGTAATACATATGATCATAGGTTCAAAACAATTCTTATGAGTATGATATGATATAGATGATTAATTAATAAAACACATATGGACCATGGAGAGATAATTAATATGAGCACAGATATAGAGAGAGAATTCAAATTTCCCATGTATGCCTGCAAATGAATTCGAAGTAATAAGACATCACTTCAGTCTTAGTTGTGATAAACAAAGTTCGGTTAGTTAAGGAATCAACTCCTTAATTTATGCAAAGTGGTTAATGAAGATGACGTTAATGGAGAAGCACTTGTTACATTCAGTTCTATTCAGTTACATTCAGTTATGTTTCTATTCAGTTACATTCAGTTCTGTTCAGTTACATTCAGTTCCATTCAGTTACATGTAGTTCCATTCAGTTTAGTTCAGTTCAATCAATTAACAACTTAGTTAGAGGCAGTTAAACTCAATGAATTAATGGAGGGTGTGTATCTTCAGTGTGGGAGATAATTATGAAGTGCCAACTTAGCACCAAGTATGTGAGGGTGCATGGTTGAAGATTAAAAAATGCTCATAGTGTTAATAAGTTGCCGAGTCATGCAACCATTCACTACATGCATTGTATGATTGGTTTCTAGCTTGTTATTAAAGTGATATGCACTTGGAAAGACTAGTATAGTGTTCCATTTGATCTCTACTCTCTCGTGCTCTCTGGTCACGCAATCTTCTATTGTGTTGTAATCATTCCCTATCGATTATCTATTATACTCAAATATTTTTTGTTGGTTTTTTTATCCTTCAGATCAGTGGAGGGTTTTCCTAGGGTACTTTATGTGTTCTATGGTTTGATTTATTTGTGTCTTTGGATTATTGATGAGATCTATCTGCACTGTAATTGTGGACTGAAGCTTTAAAGTTCAAGAATATTTCTTTATTTCTCAAACACTAACAACATTTTTCATGCACGGGTTGCAAAGGCTACACCAAAGGAATCCCCACCATCCCCTTGTGAATATTTTCAAATTCATTATTAGAGTCATTATTTTTCTTCTTTCCTCCCTTTTTCTCTTCCTTGCAACCTCTTCTGAAAATCCCATCCTCATCATATTTCCAACATTTTTACTTGGACATTCTAGGAGACTTAGATCTCCCATGGTATTTTAATATTTTATTCTTCCCTTTCTTACCTTTATTCTTCGGCCTTAGAAAAATGACCAAGAGCCTCCTTGGTAGATTCATAAGCCTTCCACCTCAACTCTTATGAAAGTAAAGCAATCATGATCTCATTGAGTGCCAATGTCTTTGCAATGCTTCCAACAACCATTACCAAATTGTCCCATATACTTGGAAAAGAACACAAAAGGGCCATGGGACAATCCTCCTCGTCCATATTCACTCCAATTGAGTTCAACTATGTCACAACAATATTAAACACATTTGAATGCTCTGCTATAGAATCATCATCACCCATTTTCAAGGAATACACCTTATTTCATAAAAAAAATGTTTATTCGACAAGGATTTTGCTAGGTATAGGTCCCCAAACTTGTTTTAGAGTTTCATTGTGATGGTTTCTTCATAAATGTGCAACAACCCTAAATCGACCAAACAAATTTTGATAAAGATTCTTGTCTTTTTGTCTTTCATTATAGATGTTTGTCTTTTTTCTTTTCTGTTCTCATATCTAGATAATACAACCCATAGATCTATATTTACAAGCAAGTTCTCCATCTATTTCCAGAAGCAAAGTTATCACCATTAAATCTTTTCATTTCTAGTCTTGATGTGCTTGCCATTTTCTTGCAAGAATATTTCATTCTATCCAAGCTCATACTCAAACCAATATTAAATAAGATGAAAAAACTTGTCCCTAAAGCTTAGAATCAAAGGTGATCATGTTTTGATACCAAATAAAAGGAACACTTCCTACATTAATCAATGTGAGAAGGGTGTGAAAAAAATAGAGTAAATAGCGGTAGAAAACATTGGCTAGAAATAGAGAAGGGAAGGTCCCTTTACTAATAGTACTTATGTTTTAGTAATGTATTTTGCTAAGTTCTTCCTTTTGTCAATTATATAGTAGTAATAGAGCTCAATATATTATTTAACACGTTAAAATATATTTACATAACTAATATTTACTAGAATAATTAGTATCCTTTAATTCTCACAAGAATTCACCACTATCTTACAACACAAATGCTCAATATATAAGCATAATTCCATGCATTACTCACTCTTTATGCAAAACACAATAGCATTGAGTAGATCACATTCATGCCCACATACATAATTTGTGTTGGTTGTATACATGCCTTGTTGGAAATTCGAACAATACTGAGAGGGGGGTGAATTAGTATTATTAACTTTTAAAAACTAAAACCATTTTTTAACTTATTCATTAACGCACATGATTAACAAGACACAAGAAACACAACTTTTATCGTGGAATCCCAATTGGGAAAACCACCGATACTTCCTCTTACTGCAAAATTATATTTACAAATAGTTTCTTCCTACTACTCCAGACAAGGATGGTACTACACCCTATTTACCAAAAAATACTAGAAGGAGGCTACGACCCCCTGGTTTATCAACTACTACTGAAAGGATGCTTCTACACCCTAATTACTAGCAACTACTGGAAGGATCCTACGACCCCTTAGTTTATCAGCTCCTACTTAAAGGATGCTTCTATACCCTATTTATCAGCTACTATTGGAAGGAGGCTATGACCCCCTTGCAAGCATATAGCCTACCCTAGCACCACCCTAGAACCACCCTAATATGATTTTATCAGACTTCTATATCTCCTTATGTTATAGTGGATTTCACCACACTAGGTGAATCACACATTGTATGGCCTTCCCCTGTCCCGCTGCAGACTCATTATTCCCTATGTACCATTTTGTTGTATTTTGATGTATCATTGACCATCCCTAAAAACATTAGAAAAATGATATACGCGGCCTTTTCCCCGATAACCGCGTACATACGCGGATATTCCCTCGATAGTCGTGTACATCGGGATGTGTGCATAATCCAAAACTGTTGGAGCGTTCCTTGACTTGGATCTGACTCATATGACTCCTGGCCTTCCATATGCCTTGAGATCACACGGATTCGACCTTTCAGTATCGCTTTGAA
>LPNX010503191.1:0-19230 GCA_001517045.1 Pseudotsuga menziesii | reverse complement strand
ATCCTTTAGTGTTAGATGTTTTTATTTCTATTGCATATTGGGAAAGATTGATTTATGGAGTCTAGCTATCTGTTGTGGTACCCCAAGCCATAGGAATTTCTCTCCATAACAGAATTGGCGACTCTGCTGGGGAGTTCCTAGAATTTGTCCTTTGGGGGTTGATCTTTTGGCATTCAATGTATTTGAATTGTTCTCTCTCTCTTGTTTCTGTGTCGGGTATGGGGGCATGTATGCCTGGTAGAGACTGATTGGTGTGAATTTAGTCTCATCCTATCTGTTTGCCTGGAATTTGTGCATCTTTTTCTTCCTGTACGCGGGTTGGTCACTTACAGTCGCGTATACACGCGGGTTCCTCTGGGATTTCCGCGTATACACGTGGGTTTACTGCTCACAGTCGCGTATACCCTGGTTTTTTACCTTTTTGTGGAAGATAATGGATTGCTGGGTGAATGCTGTTAGTTACTGAGTCTCCTTTGGTACTGCCTGAGTCTGTTAATACCTCTGTTTTTTACCAGAAACATTTTTTTAGCCTAAATTTTTTCTTTTAGGAAAGTTCTTGTCATGGCATCTTTGATTTTTTGTTTGAGATTAGTGCATTAGAGTCCTTTTGCCTTATTTCTTTGCTGGAATGCTGTTTATGTGTGCTTGCAGAGTCTGGGGTGGTTAGAGTCATTCTTTTGCTTTTTGTATCTCTTTATTTTCAAAAAATCCAAAAAATATTTGCTTATCATCATGCATTGCATTATGCATTTTGCATTGTACTTGCATTAGATCTAGATTTGCTTTGGAGTAATAGTTAGGAGTTCATATAGGGAAATTTGCATTCAGCATTTGAAGAAGAAATTGTGCATTCACGTAGTACGCATACCCTATTTTCATGGACACAATGCATTTGCATTGATTGTTAGGTGTGCATTTTACTTCTTGTTGTGTCATAACACCATTAGTTGCACGACCATATCCTATTTTTGAGTAAATAAAGCCAAACTAAAATAAACACTAAATAAAATGAATTACACTCTTTTCTTTTCTAGGGTGCACCAACAAGCTTAGGTTTTAGGATCTTGGAATAGTTCATTGAAAGTTAATTCTCCAAGATCACTAAACTACAACAACTAGGTGTCTGTCCAGGGAGTGTGTGAAATCCTTTATATAACCAGCGTTCTCAGGAAGCTCCTCTCAAAAGGGAGTCAAGCACTAGGCAGTGTGAGCGGTTGTTGATCGGGATAACCCCTGGTTGGTAACTGTGTAGCACCGGTGATATAGCCAGGATTGTATTCATATCTGGGGGCTCTTTCGGGAGTTTCGGGCTTTGCTACCCTGCCCATACGGTCAATCCCGCCTGTGACTGTCTTCCTAAGCGTTGATTATATCAAGGTGACCTTAGTGACCTTACCTAGGATATCGAGGGGGTACGTGTAGAGGTTATTCTGCATGTGTCCCGACCAGGTTGGGGTTGGACAGCACAGTCGCTATACGCGTTGAAGCCGAGGGACACAATAATTGGTTTCGAACCTCCGCTTGTGGTGACAAGGGCCTCTCAAGCCTCTCCTAGGAGAGACATACCAGCCACATTTAGGAGCTCACTTATCTAGCCCTTCTTTGCTTCCTTTTGGCTTTAGATTTGATAGTGATTGCTCTATGCACGCTAGTTGGCCTAGGGTTGACGTAAATAGAGAGTCTTTGCTTTTTTGTTGAGTCATTGTGGAGTCGGGTGTGGTTCCATGCTGTTCTCGTTGGTTAGCAAGACTTCCGCCTTCCACTTCTCCTCCTCCTTTGGGAGAGGGGCCTAGACGGTCCAGGCGGACTGTATCACACATTGATTCACACACCATGGAGGATCATTCAGAGATTATTCTTGACCCACCTCCTCCTATTCGTATTGATGATGGGGAACTTACTCCTACATATGATCCCTCACCTGACCTAGCTGAGATCGGTCCCGTTATTTCCCAGATAGGATCTTTACATGATAGACCTACTCATACTAGGCCAGATTCCCCATTGACCCAATACTGGTATGGAATGCCAGAAGATACCGAGACTCACTTTGACCCTCCTAGCACCAGCTATGGTAGTTATGTTACCACTGGTTTTCCTATGCACAATTTGACATTTCATGTTGAATCTGACTTTGACCCTAACACTATACCTGGGGGCATTCCCATGCCTTACCTTGCGGAGAGGTTTGGGAGTACTAGTAACATTGCACCTTCCATCCAAGTGGTGGAAGCTACATCTTATATACCTTCTAGGTCTAGAGTTAGTGATCCCATAGAGATACCAGGTTCTAGACGAGTGACGATAGGCACTAGCACATATCTTCTTACAGAGATTCCTTCGTCCTCACTTCTGAGTTCTTCCAATGCAAACCCTCCACCTTACTCTCATGGTCCTTCGAGTCGGCACGTAGCTACAAGTCATATCCATACTGCGATTACTAAACCTATTGTGTCTCAATCCTACATACCACCCGTTGTTTCGGGAGGTTATGCTCATGTTTCTAGAGGTCAGGTTGCTACTTCCTCGACATATATCCCTACTTCCGGTATGTATATACCTACTTCCAGAATGTATGTACCTACCTATGAAGTGTCTCATGGGGCATCGCAGCCGATGATCTATGGACCCTACTATGGGGTGCAATATGGACAGGTCTCTCAACCTTATGGAGGCAGGTATTCACAACCTGCTTACTCTCCCAACTATGGCTTTGTAGCTCCTACTAGTCAAGGTCCACCTCATTATGCGACTTCCACGCCACCCTATACGGGTCATACAAGAGGAGGTCACTATGGCCAAGGTCATGGTGGTAATCAATCCTATGTGAACCAGGGAGCGGTCCCTAGACCTCATCATGCTAAGCTCCCTTTCCTCGCGGCACTCAATTTACCTGACTTATCGAGACTTACGAACGATCCTGTGGCTCATGACCCGGCTTGGCCAGCTGTCCCTACCAAGCTTCCTTCAGACATACCTAAGTTCGAAGGAAAACCAGGAGAGGATCTGAGTGAACACATTATGACATTCCACCTATGGTGCTCTTCCAATTCATTGCATCAGGACTCAGTCCATTTGAGACTATTTCAACGCACCCTTACAAGGCCTGCGGCGAAATGGTATATAGAGTTACCTAGGGGTTGTTCGACGACCTTGCAATGACTTTCCTTAATCACTTCCAGCTACCAGTACGATATGATGTTGATACTGAACTCTTGTCGACATTTTGGCAAGACAAAGCCACCCATATTTCTGATCATATTCAGGAGTGGCGTAGACGGAAGAGATTAATCAAAGCCTTTATACCGCCAGAATTCCTCCTTGAGTGGTTCCTCAAATCTTTATTGCCATATATAGCGAAGGATGTTTCCACATCCGAAGTGCAGAATGAGGAATAAGCCATCTTTAGGGCGCAGGAACTAGACTTGATCTATGCTCAGTCTGGTTTGTTATATGAGATTATACCTAATGCCCCTCGTTCTAGTTTCGATCCCAAGGTCAAACCTGGACCACATGCCGATGGCATTGTGGGTAGTGCAAGTAAGAAACCTGCAGGTTCGGTTGTGAAACAAGTTTCTCAATTGTCAATCAACCAATCTGCCTTGGGACAAGCTACGGCTTTGTCTCATCCCGCCCAAACGGCGAATGTACTTGCTGTGCAATCGTCCAACCAGAAGGGTAACCAGCAACCTGGATGGAATAGAAAAAAGGGTAAAAACAATAATAAGAATGGTGGGAATAAAAATGAGAATTCCAAAAATAATGACAAGAACAATAAAAATGCTGGGGGGGACAAGCAGAATAAGCATAAGGTTAAGTTTCCTTGCAATCTTTGTAACGACGATCACCTCACTTACTTGTGCCCTAGGATGGATGAAGCTTCGAAGTTCATAGCACAGGGCCCAACTGTGTTAACGAACCCTTTACCGCATAACCAAAATATGAACTTGAAATCCCATGATCAATCTAGTGATGAAGATCCACCTGAAACTAGTGGTTGTGGTTGCATTAATATGGTCCATTCCACGAAATTTGTGACACGTGCGAAAGATTATTCTTCGTCACAACCCAACCCAGGCAAAGAACCTGATCCACCAGGAACCCCTTTGCGTATTGAGAAACCTGCGGATAAACCTGAGGCTGCACCTCACATTCCTAAGGGGGTACTTAAGCGTTCAGGGCATAATCCAAATTCTCGAGCCACCCAGAACTATTCAATTGTCGAGGACTTGGGTCATACTCCTTGTGTGATGTCTGCATTGGAAGTGCTTCAGAGTTGTCCGTCGCAAAGGAAGGCTTTGCTTTCCGCTCTTGGTGTGAATGGTGATGATTCTTCCTCAGTGATAAAATTTGAAACCGCAGGACATCATCCTCGCTTGCCCTACTATGTGTCCCTTTTGGTGCATGTAGAATGTCTTAATATGATCGTCAAGAGTACTGTGATTGACGAGGGCGCTGCTGCTTCTATGATGTCTTTGTCTTGTTGGAAGGGTCTTGGTTCTCCTGAGTTGTCAAAGTCTACGACCATGTTAACTGATTTTGATGGGAGATCGTTTAGGCCGCACAGTATCCTTCCTTTTCTTAAAGTCCATTTGGGAGGGAAGACCGTTGCGATAGAGGTTGAGGTGGTTGATGCGCCCCTTGACTACAATCTCTTACTGGGAAGGAATTGGATGTAAGCCGTTGCGTCTTCCGTATTTCGCGTTGTATGCTTTCCTCATAATGGGAAGATTGTGACGATTGATTAAATGAAATTCAAGAATCTTCCTGTTAGTGCATCTTCGGAAGCTTCAGTTCCGAAAGTTGAACATTCCCAGCCGGCAACTGGGAGTGTCGATGTAGGTATGTATCCTTCCCTCATGGGAACCTTTAGTTGTCCTGCACCCGTCCTCATGATAGGAGCTAGTTTCGATGGTGCTTCCACGTCTACGAGATCGGTGCCTTTTCGCACAAGTCATATGGGAGATCCTTGGATTATTCCTTCACCGAGTCCTTCGAGTGAGGCCATTGAGATGAGTGTGTCGTTGCCTGCAGCCATGATTGCTTACCAAGCTAATCTTCAATCTGCTGCAGAGCCTTGTTCTTCTTCTTCACGGACAGAGGAAGAAGACCCCTATGTGCTGCTTGCATGGGCAGTATAGTCTTCTCATGCCCACGATTTCCTTGATACGGTTTTCCCTTCAGATGAAGCGATCATCAAGGCTATGTCGGGAGTTGCGCCACCATGGGAGGAACTCCATCATAGATCATATTTCCTTCCAGAGCTTGACCTTTTGGAGCATGAGGATTACAGGGATATTCTTAGACAGAAAGTTGGTAGGCCCATGATTCCATTAAGCTCTCCTGGTCAAATGGCTGATGGAAACATGGAAAACATATCATAAACTATGCCTATCAACATTTCTCGCAACCCTGGTACGGTTGAGAATGTGTACATTGGGGCGGATTGTTCCCAAGATGAGATTCGTGAGTATACCGAGCTGTTCAAGGAATTCCGCGATGTTTTTGCTTGGTCTTACGATGAGATGCCAGGGATTGACCCTCGGATTGTCGAACACAAAATTAACACTTATCCCAACGCGAAGCCTGTTCGACAGCGTTTACGGGCGGTAAATCCTAGGAAAGCACCCGCCATAAAGGCAGAGATAGAGAAACTATTGAAAGATGGTTTCATCTATCCTGTTCCCTTGATGGAGTGGGTTTCAAACCCCGTTCCGGTGGATAAGAAGCAAGGAGCGATCCGTATATGCACTGATTTCCGTGATTTAAATCGTGCCTGTCCTAAGGATAACTTCCCCACACCGTTTATAGATCAGATTTTGGATGAGTGTGTGGGTAGCGAGGTGTTCTCCTTTATGGACAGTTTTTCCGTATATAATCAGATTCAAATTAAACCTGAGGACCAACATAAGACTGCTTGGGGAACATTTGCGTATCGGAAAATGCCTTTTGGCCTTAAAAACACCGGAGCTACCTTTCAGCGGGTGATGACCTTGATTTTCCATGATCTCAAGTCCATTATCGAAGTATTTTTGGATGACCTCACTGCTCATTCTCATATGAGGATGCATCATTCTTATCACTTGAGATTGGTGTTCGAAAGATGCCAGCATTATGCTGTTAGATTGAACCCTCATAAGTGCATCTTTTGTGTGAAATCAGGTCATTTGTTAGGATTTATCGTTTCGAAAGAGGGTATAAGAGTCAACCCCTTGAAAGTGGAGGCAATACTTCAGTTGTCTCCCCCGAGAAATATTCATCATCTTCAGTGTTTGCAAGGCATGGGAAACTTCCTACAAATATTTGTTGTCAATTTCGCCAATTTGACTAGAGGTTTCATGCGTCTCCTGAAGAAGGATACTCCCTTTGAATGGGATGAGCGAGCCCAGGAATCCTTCGATGCACCTAAGAGAGCCCTAGCATCGGCCCCGGTGATTAGTCCTTCGGATTATAGCCACGATTTCTTATTATATGTGGCCGCGTCTTCAGAGACGATTGGGATGGTTTTGGTTCAGGAGGATGAGGAGCTCCAGGAGCATGTCATATACTATTTGAGCCGAAACCTTATTGATGCAGAGATTTGGTATTCTCATGTAGAGAAGCTTGCCTTAGCCACTGTACATGCAGTGCAGCATTTGAGACATTATATTCTCCTTCACCAAACTTTGGTTGTTTCCCATGTCAATCCATTTTAGTTCATCTTCACACGTAGGATGATTGGGGGAAAATATAATAAATGGATTGTCATTCTACAAGAGTTTGATCTCGAGTTTGTTTCGGCAAAATTGAAGAAATATTTAATCTTTGCAGAGCTCATATCATATTTTCCGAGCGAGGCTGAGGAGTCGGTATGTGAAGATACGTTCGTTGATGAACACATTTTCTTGATCTCAACGGCTGACCCATGGTACGGTGATATCATAGTATATTTGCAAACGCAGAGGACCCCTACTCACCTCTCGTGAGATGAGCGAAGTCGATTACGTCACGTTTCCAAGAACTACCTCATAGTGGACAATACTTTGTACCGCCGTGGAGTAGATTCCCTTTTACGACATTGTTTAAATCATGATGAGGCTGAGGTAGTGCTTAATGATTGCCACGAAGGGGTGTGTGGTGGTCATTTATCTAGGCTTGCTACAACCCAAAATATTTTGAGAACAGGATATTTCTGGCCGTCGATATTCAAGGATTGTATTGAAGCGGTCAAGAGGTGCCACCCTTTCTAGGTGTTTGCACGTAACATGCGCTCGAAGCCTGCCCCGTTACACCCTATTATCACCGCCGGTCCCTTCACCAAGTGGGGGCTAGATTTTATGGATTGCAACCCAGCTTCAGCTGGGGGGCACCATCATATCATTATGGCTATCGATTACATCATGAAATGGGCTAAGGCAATGCCTGCAGTAAAATCTGACGTTGAGACAGCCGCTCACTTCGTATTCAACCAAATCATCTCTAGGTTCAGGATTCCGAGAGAGCTTGTCACTGACCATGGCTCGCACTTTCAGAATCGTATGATGGAAGAATTGGCCTCCAAGTTAGGATATAAGCAAGAGCACTCCTCTTCTTATCATCCTCAAGCGAATGGACAGGTTGAAGCTGTGAATAAATCACTTAAGTCCATTCTCCAACGAACCATCTCACAAAGCAAGATGAATTGGCATATTATGTTGTATCCTACTTTGTGGGCATACCAAACCGCGGTAAATACTGCCACTGGTTTTTCTCCATATCAGCTTGTTCATGGAGTGGAGTCAATATTGCCGGTTGAATGTGAAATTCCTTCATTGAAGTTAGCCGTGGAACTCTTACCAGACACTTCGCCTTTGGAGGAGCGTTTGGTTCACCTTGAGCAACTTGATGAGCAGCGTAGAGATGCCTTGGTGACTCTAGAGGTTAATAAGCGTCGCGTAAAGGCCCAATACGATAAGTCTGTCCGTTTGAGAGTGTTTAGTGAGGGAGACTTGGTCCTTTTGTGGGATCAATCGAAAGAACCCTTGGGGGCAGGGAAGTTCAATCCTATGTGGTGTGGTCCTTACGTGGTTAAACATGTATTAGAGAAGGGTGCCTACGAGTTAGTGGATTACGAAGGGACAGCCTTGGCGGAGCCTAGAAATGGGCTCTATCTTAAAAAATACTATGCATGATCTTTAGCCAAGGTTGTTTGTTGTATATTATTGTACAACTTTTTTGCATAGTTAGGTCTTGTTTATCGTGATCGGGTTTCTGATTAGTTTCCATTTCTTGTGGCAGATGTCAATGGAATCTTCCACCTACGTAGGATTCACGGATGGTGCAAGCCGTCACACTTAACACTCAGCCTCAGCTGCTTGGGTGATTTTTACTCCTATGGGTCATGTACTGTCTTCAGGAGGTGTATGTCTATGGCCATATTCCAACAATGTTGCTGAATATAGTGTCGTTATCGAGCTTCTACGGGATGCCATTTCGCATGGTGTTCTCTCTCTTGAGGTACGTCTTGATTCAGAGTTAGTAGTGTCACAGCTAAACGGTTTGTACCATGTTAGGGATCCGACGTTATTGAGGAGATTCTTACGTGTGAGATTGCTAGAACGGAAATTTGAGAACATAACATATATACACATTCCAAGAAATTTTAATCAAATTGCTGACTCATATGCTAACTATGTGTTAGATTGGCATTTGTTTCATTCATTATAAATTAATCATAAACACAATTTTTACACATGTAAATAAATAAACCGATCACCATAAAAAAAATTATATACATAAAAAATGTGGTAATACATAGTGTCATAATACAAAATTGGGGCTTTGAAAGCCACCATCATATACACGGTAGTACAAAATAGATACACTCCCAGGTGTCTAGTCCTGTGGAGGTGGATGAGGGTTGTGATCATGATATGTCACCACGGCTCTAGCTAGCCGCCGGAATAAACACACCCATGTGCGTGGTACACCAACCACCTATCTCTACATAGCCTCAGGCAAGTCCTCGACTTGCACCATGGGAATCCTGTGAGTCAGTCACACAAAGTTGGTATGGATGCTTTGGAGCGTCCGCTCCGCATCCACACCAGTGATATTGTCTCCTCTTCCCCTCCGTCTATGACATGGGAAGCCCTCTGGTCACCGTGGTCCCACATCTGCACATCAATGGTAGATGTCACTATGTATTGTCACCCAAAAACATGTCTTTTTGATTCCATTAATCAAGAAAACACAAAAAAATTAAATACTTCAATTTTTTTTAAAAAGAGTAAGGGTCAAGATTCGTTACCTATGTCTCCATATGCTGACCTTGGTGGTAATGGCATGTCTAGGTATCCCCGAAAGTCTATCCCTGCATAAGGGTAGTCCTCTATGGCAACAATCTGTCGTCGCCACCATGGAAAAAAGTCTGCTGGATAAGGGTTGGCCACCCTACCACCCCCCAGTCTGCGCATTGCGTCTGCCCAACGTCGTTGGGCTGGATCTTGAACCCCGTGTAGAGGAACATCCACTCTAGGGCTCAATCCCAGAACACACTAGAAGAAAAACGTGCTCAAGATACTGCTGAACCCGAAGTTCTATATCCTACCTGCCTTGTACTCGCTGAACTGATGTTTCATGTTGCTCAATAGGGAAGTGCTCCAGTCATAGATGGTCGGTGTCATGCACTCCACTGCATAGAACATCAGTGTCCGAGAGGCCTGATGGAGTGATGCTAAGCTCGCTATCCTACCCAGCGTCAGTAGTATGGCCTTTAGACCCAGTACCTGTATAGCGTTGGTGGGAACTTGATTCCCCACCTTCTCCGTCTCTGGGTAGCAGTACACAGCTATGTACTCATCGATAGTCAGCCCATGACCTGGCCCTCCACGGGCACGAAGGTTCACCATCTCACCCCGCCGTGATAGACCTGTGATAAAATAGATATCCTCCACCTCAATGGTGAGGGACATACCGTCTAGCCGGAAGGACTCTGAGTCCGGATCCCAATAGTCTACAAGCATTTGTAGTAGTCCTGGTTTGGCCCTAAAGCCTCCTAGGCACCAAAACTTGTAGAGTCCGCACCTTCTTAGAGCTTCTTGAGCCATTCTATCAGCCCTTACTGCTTCCTCTACATCACCATGCTCGCGTTCTCGCTACTCTAGCACCATCCTGCATGAGAAGTTGACCAAAATGTCCATTAGATTCTTAGAAATCCTTATGCGCGGCATCATACGCGGCTGTTTTGAAAACAGCCGCGTATGTACGCGGTTTCTAGTCCCTTTTCCACGTATAGCCAGCCCTATACGCGAAAAAAACCTCGATACCCGCGTGGGCCGTAGCGCTCATGTAAGTTTGGCCTTTAAAAATTCATTTGACCATGAAAAACTATAAAATTTGTATTGAAATGCAAGCTGAGAACATGAGTAAGTACCTGGAAGAATTGGTTGTGAATTCCGCCGGCTGGATCTCCTGGAATTCGCAGTTGAATATCAGAGCTCAAATGGGTAAAAGTTTCAAATGATTTATATTTTTTACTATTTATAGAAAAAATTTCAAATATTTGAAAATTTTTACCCCCTTTCCTATAGTTTTGACCGTTTCTAACCTTTTTGGACCGTTTCTAACCTAATTTGTGATGTAGAAGACCATTTTCAGCCATGTTTCAGCCTTTGGATTGACCCATTCGTACTGATCTCATGTATAACGTCTATACTGGCATATAGGTTAGGTTCACCACCGTTTGCATTTTACATGACCTTATGACCATGTCACTATATCCTTAGGTACGAACCCACTCTATTATGTCACGGAACCTTCTTGCTGCTATAGAAGTGGCATGATATGAGTTGTAGAGACTCACCTTACATGGGTACCCTAGTTAGCGCCTTATTTGCATTTGGTGCCCATGCCGATGTTTCCCCCTTTAGGGTGTGGGAGTCCGTTGTATAGTATTGCCATGACATTTAGCAAGAGCCTCATACTCCTCTTGATCTTATGCTGTCCTGTTTCCCCCCGGACTCCCCTTGTATCAAGTTGTGGATGCATTATCATGAGCTTTTTCTGTCTTATTGAGCTTTATGCCGGCTCCCCTGACATTGCGTTTCAGCCATATAGCCCGAGCTTGTCTCATGTCTAGCCATGCAGAGCCTTTATTTATATCCTTCGCAGCTTGATTCCCTTTTTACCGGGAAGGGATTTTCCCCCGAGTGTCGATATCCTACACATGTATCCTTGCATTGAGCATAGGTATGTTCCACTGCTTGGAACTAGTTTGTTTGCCTTTATGACACTCGTCTCCTCCTAGTTTGTAACTATAAAGCTAGTTTATTCTTTTTTCAAGCTTTTCAAATAACTGAAAAAGACCAAAAAAACCAAAAAACCAAAAATCCGGACAAGAAAAGATATTATCTTTGGCAGCTGTCGAGTCGTGTCGCCTTCGAATAGAGCACTGTATATCACATCCATTAGTTGGGTTATAGTTTGACTTAGGAGCTGTACTCGTTATCTGAGTTTTATCTCCACCGAATGGTTAAGCTTCCGGTCCCTATGGAGCCTCTATTGATGCCTCCTCTGTCATAGAGATGTCCCAGTTTGTATATCAAGTCTATGCTGCCTTCATTCAGTCACCATACGCCGTTATGCTCTTGTTCGAAGGAAGTTGAAACCTGAGTTGGCCATTCCTCAGTTATCTTGACTTTGCATGTCGGCCATTCCCGGTACAGTTACTGGTTCGTGCACCTTATGATCGAGTTCTTCCATATTATACAGCCTTGCTGAGTACCTCGTGTTGGATGATGGGGGATGCCCTAATGCCCTCCTTCCAGCGGATTTCATCCCATCGACTTCAGATCATTTATTCTAGGATTGGAGTCTAGAGTCATTTTGAGTGCCTTGAGACTTGTAGTCATCAGTGGCAATTTCTCTCGCCATCGACAGTTTTGGGAATACATCAATGTCCCTTGATCGATGGATTCTCTCAAGTGTTTGACCTCAACACATTTATTCACACTTGTTAGTTTGCACTCTAGTACCTTGATTCCCATTTTCATTATTGGTGGGTGATCTCGCGTCTGTTAATGGTATACATCAATGACCGGTAATCAGACGATGGACTACTATGTTCAACCTCGACACCTCTATTTGCATAGTAGGACATGTACTCATAGCGGTTTGTGTAGAAGACCTTCCAGATTGGTGGCATCCACTATATGCTACCTCCTTGATTGTGCCAGTGTTCATGAGATTTCAGCTCTCATGACTTGTTCTAGTATATGTCAGACATTTCCAGCCACTATGGAGATCTTGATCTATTATATATCTTCAGCCTTTGTGGAGATCATTGTACTTTGTATATCTTCATCATGGAGATTCTGATCTATGTATATTGTACGTGACGATGACCACATATGTTCTATCATGTTTCATGCCTATTCATGGCCATTGTACTCTTATGTATCCGGGACTGCTATATGTATTCGCAGTTATATGCAGAGTTGTATTATGGTATTATGCTGATTGGGTGGCTGGTCTTCCATTTGGGTACCTTCATCACTTCACTTCTGGGATGGACTTATAATGTATTTCGGCCATCGTATAACCCCTCTGATCTCATACATTAGGGGGCATCTATTATAGCGGATTTCACCACACTAGGTGAATCACACATTGTATGGCCTTCCCCTGTCCCACTGCTGACTCATTATTCTCTATGGACCATTTGTTGTCTTTTGATGTATCATTGACCATCCCTAAAAACATTAGAAAAATGATATACGCGGCCTTTTCCCCGATACCTGCGTACATACGCGGATATTCCCTCGATAGTAGCGTACATCGGGATGTGTGCATAATCCAAAACTATTGGAGCGTTCCTTGACTTGGATCCGACTCATATGACTCCTGGCCTTCCATATGCCTTGATATCACATGGATTCGACCTTTTAGTATCACTTTGAAAAGCTATATAAGGAGCCATTGAGACATTGAAAGCAGAAGAGAGAATTGAGAGTATCGAAACTATAGTCCATTGTTGCTAGAACTATACTTGAGTCTGCATACCTTTGTCCCTTTGGAGCAATGTTGTGTTCTTCCCAAGCTTTCCCTTTGCTTGTAAGCTTGCTATCGAAGTGATGGAGGATTGAGGTGGTGGAGGCCCAAGTGGGGATTCAGTTTCTCCGGTTCGCAGACGTGCCGTCAGAGGTTGTCACTTGTAATCTCTGATTCATATTAATAGAAATATCTTTTCCTATCCAGTAATGTGTATTTGAATGAATGTTGCATCCATTGGAATATTTCAAATGCTTATACATTATTGATTATATATGCTAGAATAGATCTATCACCATGAAATATAGTATGCTTGTATTGTTTACTTGTTTTTGAGGACGTGCTATAACAATTCAAGCTGAAGATTGGAAAGCTCAACAGGGATCTACTTCAACCATCCAGAATAAGGTACGAGGTTCGATCCTTTAGTGTTAGATGTTTTTATTTCTATTGCATATTGGGAAATATTGATTTCTGGAGTCTAGCTATCTGTTGTGGTACCCCAAGCCATAGGAATTTCTCTCCATAACACCTTATATCTTTAATACTGCCACTGGTTTCTCATTACTTCCCTAGTCTCTGTTTGTCTACTGCTGCATGGATCTGGACGACAGAGACACCTTACTAAACTTGAAATATTTGTTTATAAATCCATTTCCCATCATTCATCTTTCTTTACCAACGTATCTCTTCACTCTGGAGTTTCACAGTTGCACCCTTTCAATATGGAGTCATGCATGTTCATTAAACAAATCACTTCATAACACGTGCCTCTTCATCAAACACGTTTCCTACTTCTCTGTTTAATTATTTTTTATTTTGTTTAAATTTATCAGTCACAAACTTCTGCAATTTCCTTTACGTAACGACCTTTCCGCAACAATATCTTCGCAACATACCTTTCTACATTGACCTTTCCACATTTACCTTTCCGCAATCACCTTTCCGCAATTACCTTTCGCAATTAACTTTCCAAAATTGCGGATTGCGGACAATTACCTTTCTGCAGATAGATTTCCACATTTACCTTTCCTCAAATACCTTTCTGCAATCATCTTTCCAGAATTACATTCTGCAATTAACTTTCCAAAATTATGGATTGTGGAAAATTACCTTTCCACAATTACCATTCGCAGTTACCTTTCCGCAATTAGCTTTCCGTAATTTTCTTTCCACAATTACCTTTCTGCGATTACCTTTCCACAATTATATTTTCACAATTGTCTTTTCGCAACGACCTTTCCGCAATTGCGGGTTGCAGGTTTGCATTTTGACTTTTCTCAAAATTGTTTCTATAATTCGTCTTCTGCAATTAGCAGATTGCAGATTGCGGTTTACTTCTTCATTGCAGATTGCGGATTGCGGTTTACTTCTGCATTGCAGATTGCGGATTGTGGGTCTGCATTTCGAATTTTCTCGAAATTGCTTCCACAATTCGTCTTCCATAAGACTTCTTCCACAATTTACGGATTGCAAATTCCTTCCACATTGCGGATTACGGATTGCGGGTATGCATTTCAATTTTTCTCGGAACTGCTTCCACAATTCCCTTTCCGCAAAAATTCTTCCTCAATTTGCGGATTGTGGGTCTTCTTTTTACAAATTCTCAAAAGTGAGTTTCGCAAATCTATTTCTGCAACATTGTGAACCGTTGATTGCTTTGCGAATCCACCTCGTCTGTTGATCTGTCTTCTCTGTTTAATTATTAACACTCTATTTCATAGAGTCACTGATTTTCCATTCTCGAATGCACTCATCCTTTATAAGTATGCAATAATATGTTCTGCTACAGGAATAATATATTTTGTTTATTATATATTTGAATATCATATCTTTGTTTTATATCTCTTGCTTAATAATAAACATTTTTTTTGTTCCATGAAATATTTTAACAATTCCTCTAGCTTATCATTGTAGAAGATTGCATCTTAATTAATCTGTAACGAATATGTGCATCCTATGTGGATTTCCATGATGTCAGGGGGTCAACTCTAGGATTCTCATTTATTGTATTGTAACAATCACCACACTCAATGGAGACAATGGAAAGACTCTCATAACTAGGTAAACACAATCTCGGAGGATCATTGGAAGCTTTTCTAGGAAGAGCCACAAACAAGACAAATTACTCGCCAAGAAGGCCCTAATATCCCTAGGTGGGGTTACTTTAGTAGGGGCGCCTTTACTATTAAACAAACCTATTCTCTTCTTGCAAATTACAACCAGAACGACTCCACTAGGATTTGGAAATTTTTTTGGAAGCAGAATCTCTGGCCTAATGTTTCAACATTTTTATGGATGGTGACCTGGAGATGCACTCTTACTTGGGACATAATCCTTAAAAGAGGATTTGAAGGTCCATACATGTGCTGCCTATGCAAGGAATCAACATAATACATTGAGCTCCTCCTTAGTAAATGCCAATTCAATAGGAAATTGTGGGATCTTGGTGCAAGTGTTTTCCAACACATACTATAACCAGAACAAGATCCATGACACTATTACCAACTGGAGAGACCAATTTTCTTCCAATAACATTGTTAATAGAGCCTAACATCTCTTCCCTGGGTTCCTGCTATGGGAATTATTGAAATAAATAAATCGCAAGGTCTTTTAGAACACTGCTCTCCCCACTTGACAAATATGGGCAAAAATCCATTTGCATATATAGGAAACCATCGACATTCCCCACTGGGACACCATTGAATTGGAAGGATCCTTGCAGGATTTAGCAATTCTTAGGGCCTGGAAATTACAACCACAAAATGTGGTAAGCACACACACACACAAGAAAAACCAACCTAACATTCGCAACACTTAGTCCCCACCGGATGTCATATACATCAATATAAATTTTGATGGTGTCAACAGGGGTAACCTGGGGCTAGCGAAATACGAATTAGTTTTTAAAGACCACAATGGAAGCATTCTGAGACTGTATGCAGTATAAATGGGAATTAACAACAATAATGTGTCTGAGTTATATTCCCTGCTAAAAGGAATCCTCATAGTCAAGAAAGATCATTACACCATGCTTAAGGTTGAGGAAAACTCTCACTTACTGATCTACATTCTCACATGACTCCTCAATGACTCTAAAGAAATAAAACTCACTCCATGTTGGTGGTTTACAGCCAAGTTGGACCTTCTAGGTACCACGTTGGATGGATATTTAGTCATTGCTCCTCTCCACATCAGAAGGGACACCAACACGATAATGAACACACTCACAAACTAGGGAATTGATAACCCTCAGGAGGAATGCAATTAATCATGGGACTAAGTGAGCCAAGAGAATCTCAGAGAAAAATGAATCCACATCAACCTATAAGACACGTCCCCCAACATCAATTGTCACACAGCTGGGGATCGTATCCCACACATTTAACCCTTTCCATCAGAAGGTGGGTGAACCATGTATGATGCCACATGGCCTATTGACATCAGCCTCTAAGTAATGTCTTTATGAAGAAACCACGGTCCATTAGTTGGCTCATCATCATAGTAAATTCCTGGGAAGTAATGTTACGCATGCAAGTTATATCCTTCATGTGATATATCAAGGTAATTCATGCGGAAGGTGGCAGAAGGGGTATGTAGTACTTACAACCTATTCCCCACCATAGGAAATGGAAGCCTTGGAACAAAAGCAGGTCTCAGTTTAGTAAGGATTTCATTCGTGTCCCTTGTCTATGTTATTTTTGGGATAGAAAGATGATACTCTACCTCTGTGAAAGTTTTGTTTGGATCCTTCCCACTGGGGTACTCACCATGGTCAGGGTGAAGGTGTCTTCGAGGAAAATGAAAAAATGGCCAGCATCGCTTGCATATGCTGCAAACCTTGGATGATATGAGGAAGGTATAGGGTTTTTTTAGTAGGAACTCCCTGAACTGTGAGAGCCCACACCATCCGTCTAGAAAATAGACTGAAAAAGAGGCACATACGTCCCTTAGCTGAACAACTTGCTATTGATTTTATTATCCCGACTGAGGATGGTGGGTGTGCATGCATAAGGGAGACATGACACACTAAGACTCTAGGAATTTTTTGGATGACCAATACCCTAATGTCTGTGGAAATGAAAGACTCTATATAGGGGTTTCTCAACGGAGATGAATTCCCACTAGTTGACCAAATATGCAAGATTGAGGCTAGTCGGTTTTCCCACATCTGACATAAACATGTGGAAATGGAAAGAATTAATATCAAGATGGGCATACTAGACATAGCCCTCACTGACAAGACCTTTACCATGCCTCCACCAGAAGCAATTACAAATACTCAGTTGGTGTACATGCACTTCCCTTTAGCCACAAACGACAACAAATCAGGTGGAATCCCTCAAAAAATCCCTCTTTATGATGATGATTAGTTGGTTTAGTATTTTTTCTTTTCGGTCAGTAAAACTAGGTTTAATCTTGTCCCTATTTTGAATTCCTCGTCATAACCCTTGGCCTACGGGGCACTCTCTATCATTTTAACTTTGAACAACATAATGGCTTACCTGCCATAGATACTATAGTCGTGTGGTCACCTATAGATACTTGTTTGTCCGGTTTTGAAGTCAAGCATGGTAGTACATGACCTAAACTCTATGACATATGGGATATGGATTTGTATAGTTTGGTTTTCTTAATATAATAGAGTTTACGAACTTTACAAAAACAAGTAGCGAGAATAGGAAATATCCTAGAATAGGACCCTACTTTAGGTGACTTTGCACACATATTGTGGCCATGAAATTTTCCATTGACCACTTTTTAATCCATGTTCACCTCATCATACATATTTATATCCTCCCTCAATACCAAGTTAACATGACCACTACACTTTTTATGCACTTTTTGTATTTTTTATTGTAATGTTCACCTTTAACATAAAGACAATGCTACCACCATAGGTTTCTAAACATTTTTTGAATCATCTATCTCCATGTAGCAGGGATTTCTCCTTGCTACAGGGGCAGGAATGGCTCCCTTCTGTCTATAGGACAAAAGGGTAGGTTCCTGCATGTGAAAATGCTGAAAAGAAAGTGGAATGGACAGAAAGCAAAGACAGAAAGAAAATAGTGGCCGTGAGCCCCTCTGCAGACAATGTTAGGGCTTCGCCTTGGCTACCTGCAAACAACTATTAAGCAAAAACAAACCTGCAAAACATGTTAATAGACAAACCTGCAAACAAACATGGGTCAGAAATTAAAAACTACTAAAGAAAAATAAAAATAAAAAACAAGATTATACCTCCTTTGGTGAAATGGGACACCATGCCCTGGCTGGAAGGAAGCACCTCCCTATTTCACTCAACAATGGATGAGGAACTATGGCTCAATGGGGAGAATGGGTAGAGGAGAGAGGGATGTGGGTTGCTTGAGAGACATAGGTGTCTCAAAGCATCCATAGGTAGCGTAACAGTATGCAAAAGAGGTGTGTGTTTGAGAGTGACCCCCCACCCTCCTTTTATAGCTTTTTTGGGGTTTTAGGGTTTTAAGCCCTTGGTCCGGGCTTTAGCCCCTTTTTGGGATTTTAGCCCCTTCCGCCCTAACTTTAGCTCCTTTTAGGGTTTTAGCCCCTTTTTGGGGGCTTTAACTCCTAGGAGAGTATTATAGGCTCCTTTTTGGGGTTTTTAAGCCCTTTTCTTCATCCTTAAGCATTTTTGAGGGTGTGGGGGTCTAATGGAGGGTCGTGAAATGGTGTCCTTGGGAGGTGTAGGTCATTGAGAGCTGAGTGAGGGATTTTTTGGGTTAACAGATTGCTCCCTGATGTGTCAGAGTAGGAGCTCATCGTATGGCCGACAAACATCATAGGATTTGCTGCGGAGAGGTGGTGCTTCCGGGGGCTGGTGCATGGTGGCTTTTGGTTTTTGTATTAATATGGTTCCCATCAATGGGTGAGATACAAATAATGTGTGACACATATATGGATGAGGCAGGCATCTCCATGCTTGTGACAATGTCAAAAGAATAATTTGATCTATGCTCTAAAATACAAGAGCCGGTCATATACAACTTATGATACAATGATGGGGAATTGGAGAATTGGGAAACGTGACACCCCAAAATTTTGAAAATGGAGAAACTAGATATATATATATATATACATATATATATATATACATATATATGTATATATATATACATATATATACATATATATATATATATATGTATATATATATATATATGTATATATATATATATATGTATATATATATATATATGTATA
>LPNX010503184.1:3189-28441 GCA_001517045.1 Pseudotsuga menziesii | reverse complement strand
TGATGTATTTTTTAGCAAACCGATTCATTAAATTCAAATCGGCCGATTTATGACCAATTCATTACCGATTCCGATTCCGATTCCGAGTTGACCCTCGACCGATTCCGAGTCCGATTCCGATTTTTAAAACTATGGTTGTAACAAGTAATCGATCCACGGCCACTGCCAAAGCCTTCACCACGGCCAAAGCCTCCTCCACAGCCTCGTCCTCTGAATCCTCCTCCACAGCCTATAGGAGCCGGTTCATGCTGTGCTCCTGCTGCTGGACCCGATGTCTCTGATTGGACTCTGTACAAGTCATGTTTTCTATCAAGCATGAGATCGTAGGCTCTGCAAGTATGGTCATCGTGTCCTACTGACTTACAGAAGGTACAGTATAAGTTCTTAGGTGTCTGTACATACTTCTGAAGTAAAGGGCATTGCTGAGGTGGATGTCCTCTTGTTCTGCATAGTTCACACCATGGCCCTTGAGTTTGTGCTAAGGGGTTAGGAGCCCCACTTGCTAAGTATTCAACAAATACTGGACAGTTATCTTTAGTATGGCCTTGTGCTTTACACTTGATACACCATATGTCTTGTGCAATCTCTTTTCCTTTTCTAATCTCATGCATCTGTAACGTGAGATTTTCTAACTGGTTTTGCAGGTTTGTCATACCTGTACTGCTCTCAACTAGAGGTGATGCCTCCAGTTTCATTGCCATCTCCAATGCTTCATCCTACGTACGGAGTCTCTGCTGCATCAGTGGATGTCTAATATGCGGAAGCAGTGCTGCGATGAACCATTCCTTATGCTGCTCCGGCGCAAACTCAAAGCTAACTTGGTCTATGAGAGCTTTGAATTTCTGATCAAAGTCCCATACTGACTCTGTAGGTAACTGTTTAATGTCTTTGAGCTCTGTGATACACTGCGATTCGGACTTGGGCTTCTTAAATTCTTTAATCATGGCAGTCCGGACCTGTATAAGTGTTCTGGGTATCGCTGAGGTATACTTCATATACCATGTTAAGGCTCGTTCCCTAAATGTGGTGACCAACTGCACAAGCTTAATATTATCATCGTGGATTCCTTTAATGGTCCACACGGCTTCACATAGAAACCAGTGCTGCTCTAGGTCTTCTGCCCCTGTACCCTTAAAGGTAGGTAACTTTATTTCATCCCCCATTCTATTTCTACATGGTGGATGTTGATGTTCTGTGTTACTACCACTTGGCGGTGTAGATGTAGGTGATGTAGCGGTAGTATGTGCTACGGGTGAACTACTAGATGGAGTTCCTACGGGATTGTTCTGAGTCCCGGTTGTTTTCTGTGGGGTATAAGGGTGGTAAGGGATACCCCCTTCTGTTCTTTCTGTATTACTATGACTCTGCTGTCTAGTATTATCTGAACTGTTTTCAAATATGGAAGAGCTGAAATCTACTTTATATTTCTTGCCACTACGTGTACGTCCAATATCATCAAAATCACTCTCAAACTCTTGTGACATCACATTTTCTTAGCTTACTGGTCTGAAACTATATCCATTACTCCTTTTTCATATAATAACATCTTAATGGACAAGTTTAAAGATTTTAAGTACTTACCGCGATATCCTTTGAAGAAGTACCGCTCAGCCTCGCTGAAGCTTTTTGTCTATTCAACTGCAAACTCTGTAACAAAGCCTTCTAGCACACTCGCAAGCCAGAAGTCGACTGCTCGTGTAATGGGATTGTCTATGCTCTTCATGGTGTGAATCAGCTCCGGTGTCCACACGATGTTTCTTTTCTTTCTGAATATATTCTAATCAGTCAGCTTTGATAACCAGTCGTACAGCTCATTTCCATAGGTCACAAAAAATATCGTATGTATATCAGTGAAGATATGTTTTTGCAACCAATCCTCTATACTCAGTCTAGGACTCTTGTTCTCTTGTTTTGCAAACTCTTTCTCCTTAGACTCAAGCCACTGGTTGAGTTCGTCTCTAGTAGGATGCCAACAGAACATTAGCTCTGTAATGTGTTCAAAGCCGGCAACGAAACCATTTGTTGGCTATCTGGGCAGACCCGGGTTTACTAATATACATATACCAAAAAAAACCCTAGCTCACTGGCCCTTTCGGCAACAGACCGCAAAACGGCCTGAAGTCTCACTCGAAGTGATCTTATGGGTTGGCCGAAGACTCAGGTGTCCTCAACCAGGTTCTGTAGCATCCTAGGGTCTCGCTGTTTCTCTTAGTCAGCGAGATCTCTCTGCGACGCGCGGTTCTCACTTACTCGTAGGTTCTGACAGGGGAAGGACTCCTATCGCATCGCAGCGACTCTGGCGATGCGCAACTCTCCCTTCCACTTAACCCACGCTCTACGATATCCCACACCGCAGCTCCTCTAACGGTGCGATATCGCCTACTGTCAACGCGATATCTTCTATAGTACGGCCCACTGCGACCCTCACGGTCCAAAGGCTATCTCACTGGGTGAAAAGACTTGGCTAACGGACGACAAGATAGTAAACACTCTGACTTGAACTTCCATAGTTCAACACATTCTACCTCAACTATACTTAACTGGCCGAATAAGTATACTGGAAACACTTTAACAGAATGTCCTATTACTGTATGGAACAAGCACTGATAAACTCATATGCAGACGCTCGGTGCATGTAAATCTATCTTTAACCTTCAATAATGCTGTAACTGAATGAGGACATACAGACATTTACTAACTGATATACAACATTCATGTAACAGATAACAAATATCAACTAAGTAAATCACAATCACATAACACACTGGTTTTACGTGGTTCACTTTCAGGGTAGAAGCTACGTCCACAGAACTGTGTTTATTATATCTTGAGAGAGTACACAGTTCTGCTGCAACCTATTGTGCAGCTAGAGATCTTCTGGGTAACTCCGCACTCACTGCCGGGAGCCCTTCTCTCCTAGATATCTTCTCTTTCTCTATATTGCCTTCTTACAATATTCTCTCTCTCTCTCTCTCTCTCTCTCTCTCTCAATCCCTGCGGATTGTTACATACATACTCCTGGAATCGGCTACTGGTTACAGTAAGGTAACTATGGACTGAATAGCAGAACCAGAGCTCGACTCTATTACAATACAAAATAACTGTGAGCTAACAGACTACTGGACTCTCAGACGGGCTAATTGTTGAATAGCTACAGTTTATCCGACTAGCTAACCTTTTACAATACAGTTTTCATCCCTTTATAGGCGGCCCGAAGGTCTCGCCTTTACAACACTGTGGGCCTGTCCCAACAGTAACCCAAAAACCCTAACTGTGACAGTCAGTCTATCTGTACTCGAACTGCCGCTTTCCGTCACACCACAGCTCTCTGCAGTCTTCCACGCTTCCCGACGTTGATTGTGGGTACTGGGCGCCGCTTCCTTTTCTGTCCTTCGTCTTCAATACCTTGGCCTCGTTGCCCCTTTTTCCTTTATGAGGGTAGCTGAGCCCTCCTGTCTTCCGCCGCTGCCCTGAATGCAGTGGGTGAGCTCTCTCTTCTCGGCCGCTGCCTTTAGTGCAGTGGGTGAGCTCTCTCTTCTCGGTCGCTCAGGTACTGTCATCTTCTTTGACTTCTCTGTCCCGATAGTCACAGTTTCCAGCTCTGATCTGCAGCTAGAAACATGCTACGGCGTCGTATCTTTACCTTATCTCTTATATCTTCGCCAAAACTGTCTATCCGCCAAAATGGTAGCTTCTCCTGTAGCTGCGGGACCCTACTCCAACAGTGGATTTCCGTCGCGTTTTCTTTCCGCCGTCCGATCTCCTCCGAGATCTTTCCTTGCAGATCGTTGAACTGATCAATGAAAGACGGGAAGGAGCGTGACAGTGTTGGAAATGTCGAGAAGTGGTTCGCGACCATGCCCTGTGTTTCGATGAGCAGTAAAGGCTCTCGATGAAATTTTTAATTCCGCATAATATCAGGGCATGGGTACGTGACAGAAAAAATAAAGAAAAACTGAAAAAAAAATAATAAAAAAATGAAACAGTGCGAATCCCCCCTGGGGGGATGGGGTGTGGGCACTTGGCTGCCCACTTGCTTCTCTTTTTACAATGATTAGAAGAAATAAGTACTTGTGTTCCTTTATAGAATAAGAAACAACAATGTTTTTTACAATTAAAGGGCCTTTAAGAAGTGGTCAATGAAGAAGATGAGAGGAGGGGTCTCTGATTTGACTGGGATCTTTAAAATTTCGCCAGAGTGCCTCTCTATCAGATCAATCTCTTCTGCAAAACAGCGAACAAATTTTTCTTTAATATGATAGGAAATCAGATTAAAGCATAAAAATTTGATAAAAAATAATTAAGTACTTTAAAGATAGAAAATTTTAAGAATTAAACTAGTACTTGCTTACAATCAGATCTTGAAAAATAAAACTTTAATGATCAGATCTAAATCTTTAAATTTTCATATGTAAATCAAAAAGCTAAGATATTCCAATATTTCAGTGAGATTCGAATATGCAAAAAATGAAAACTAGTAACCAAAATTTGAATTTTTTAAAGTGACGGAAGAAGGAAAAGAAAGATGCCCCAAAGCTTTGAAGCTTGGGCAATGGAGTCCTCAAGTAGAGAGCGGAGGGATTTAAATCTTCTTAAACAAATCCCAGAGATATGGTGGAATCAAACAAGAACAAGCACTCCTCCACACTAGATATCCCTGCACAGCTTGAACAATACTACACCAAAGCGTTATATCCGGGAGTATTTAAGCAAAAGACTAGATAGTATGCATACAAACAAGTAAAACATACAAATCTAAGATCTACTCACATAAATAACTCAGAGAAACAAATAAGAAACTACTTATTTATCTGCTTCTACCAATTATCATTAATCCTTCAAAGACCAGTTAGAACAACAAAGAATGCAGCAAGAAACTGATACAGTTATACCTCATGTAACATAAGAGTTCACCACACATCGATGCCTGACACAAGTATGCCTCCAAAGCCTTCACTTTATTTCTCAATGATAATAAACTACAACATACAAGAGCAGAGGTTCAATGCCCAAATCACCCGTCAAGAATGAAGAGAGGTTGCTTGCTTAAATAGAAATTTGGCAAAGACAGGGGAATGCATCTCCTCAAGGATGTGCGAGCTCCAAGTGAGTTGGTTGTGGGTTGGAGAAAGGTTGGAATGAGTTGGATAAAGGCAAAAGGAGAAGCAACTTCCAAAACTTTGGAATCCACATCACCAAAAATCATCCATATCACCCAAACTTCCATCTCTCCTAGGATTTGTGCCCCCACTTGGAGAGGAAAGTTCCAAACTCAAAAAACTCTTCGAATTGGAAACATATGACTTGTCCCTCTTGCCCAATGATTTGCCAAGTCACCCAACTCTTTTTTGGCAATTATCTTTTATTTTTTTAATTGCCGAATTTTTTAATATTTCAATTTTTCTTGGGTTTTTGGGTTTTTTGAGTAATTATTAATTTTGGGGTTGAATAATTACTCGAAAACTTAGGAAAGTGGGTCTAGGGGTTAAGTGGGTGCTCTGAGTTAGAAAATGAGCACCCCCATGGAAAAAACAACCTCCTAGCCACACTTTTATGACATTTTACATTTTTACAATTAACTTATTAAAAATAAACTTGTAAAAAGGATTAAAAAAAAAAATTTCCAGAAATTAAAAAAAACCTATGGAGGACTTGGGACATGTTCATAATGACTCAAAATAATGATTAGCATGGTAGTATATATCGACACATAAGTTTTAATAACCTCCTAAAGCTTAATTAATAATGCGATTATTCCAGCTTTGGAGGTTTGGGTGAAAAACTCAAAAATTATTTATCGCTTAAAAACAATAAATAATTAACAAGGAAAAAACACCCTAGAATAATGCATTAATAAATAAGTCCTAAGAAGCCAAACCTTTTACATAAATTCATCATGCTAACTCATTTTATTACAAGTCCCCATGGGGTATGAACATGTTAAAAAATTTAAAAAAAAGGGGCCTAGGAAGGCCTGCAAGGACTTCTGAACTTGAAAATTGAACAAGTCATTGTTCATCTTTGGCGACTCGGTTAAAATTCCAACTGAGTGCAACTCAGGTGGTAACAGAGATAACATGTTTATCTAACATGGTATCAAAGCGTTTGTGAAGACCCATTCTCGTTGTTAATCGAGATCCTGAACTTGTGTCGGTGCATGCATCAAAAGACTTCTAGATTGTGTTGCTTCTGATCATTTATGGGCTAAGATAACCAATCCATTACATATGAGCATTGTTTTCAGTTGGAAACCCTTTTCGTTTCACCCAAAAAGGTTTTTGTTTGCCCAAGATATAGCCATTTATATCAAATCCGAAGCCGAAGGAATACAATTTAATTTGAGTTTTTAAATATCCTTCATGAGGAAGTGGTACTCGATATCAATTTGCTTGGAGCAATCATGGAATCTTTGATTCTTAGAGACTTTGATACAACTGTAATTGTCACAGTAGAACATAGTAGGCCCCAATATCTGACCTATCAACTTTGCTATCTACCTATGAATCTAGATGGCTTCACAACTAGCATTGTTGGTTACCATGTACTGTGTTGAACTCAATGCCACTTATGCCTACTTCCTACTGAACCAAAATATCACACCTAAACCCAAACTGAAGCAACAACCTAAAGTACTCTTCCCGTCACTAGCATGCCCTGACTAGTTATAATTAACAAACCCATGTAGCATCAACTCACCATCTTTCATACCTCAAACCATGATGTAATGTGCCCTTTAAGTAACGGAGCACATGTTTTGCAGCTACCCAATGAAACTGCCTCAACTATTTATACACCAAAGAATCTACAAAATGTGAATCCGACTCAACATGAAACTTCAGATTTGGTATCGTAGGAGTAGCTAAGGTTTACAGTCCATCATCTGAAACATCTTCAAGACCTCAACTGCATACTTACCCTATCCGAGGAACACCTCCCCTAGGCTCTGCCACAAGTCTAAAGAAATTAACTTCTAGTCCCTTCTTGGTCAAATGTGCCCTAGAACCCTTACGGTCTTTCAAGACTTTCGGGTTTGAGTCCTTGTGACTCAACCATTGAGTACTGGTCTTTTTTTCAATGCTGAACTTGTCTTCTCGAATCTTTACCATAAAAAAGGTTTTCTGTTGATGTTATCTTCTTTGCATGAGGAGATCTCGTGTCATCAATATCCTGGTCCCTGACCAAGTTCTCAGCCCAAGCTGATGCCAATTCTTCCAGAGAATGGCTCTTGATGCTGCTCAAAAATCAACAGGTGATATTAAGTAAATTAATCTAATGAACAAGTTAGAGGATCATTTTGTCCTCCACCCTAAGGTCCTTTAGTAGATTGACCTTAAGGCACACTTTGTATTGAAGCATAGGGTTAGAAATGCTCAAACTCATGACAGATAAAGCGACCTAAAGGGCTGAAATATGTTCCAGCAACAACGAGTAGATGAATTTTTCAGTAAAACTTGAAAATTTTGGAATGTCAAGTTGTAACATGTATGTACACGAAAACTATGGATTGGTTAACTAGCTCGCTAGGAAGAAATCCCTTCAAAATCATTCACAAGCACACAAGCAGTAAATTAAACTCGAATGGAGTTTCTCCTATACTCGATGGATTTGAATTACAATTCAATGACATAACTCAGAAAACTAAAATAAATCAGCAAATGTTATGTCCTTGAAATACTATATTTCGTTAGACCTTGATCCTCTCCTCACTTCATCACCTTCTTAAATCCCTCCTTACCCCAACAACTGTGAACCAGAATTCCAAGCTACATCCATCTGTAAGGGAAGATAACAATAAACTGAAAATAGGCAGCATGCTGTAATAGCCTATAAGGGAACACCCTTAGCTTGCTGGTAAATGCACTCATCTTTCAAGGCAGAGGTCCAAAGATCAAATCTTGTTCCCCACCCGACCATGTTAAAAGTAAAAGAAATGTAAAAGCTGAGGTTCAAAGCAGATTCAAGGTTCGATCCATAGGTGTGTTTTGACTTCACCTTATCCTAGAAGATTCAAGGTTCGATCCATAGGTGTGTTTTGACTTCACCTTATCCTAGAAGGTGTGCATTGCAGCATTTGTGATCCTGTAGTGAAAGTGTGCATATGTGTGAGCCTGTGAGGTTCAAAGCTCCCCACAGTCCCTACCACCCACTCACCTGGCAGTGAAGGTGTGCATTTGTGATCATGTAGATGTAGTGAAGGTCTGCACATGTGTGTTCAAAGCTCCCCACAGTTCAAACAAAGACATGAAAAGCCATGTAAACCAATTAAAGGAAGGCATGCTATGCCTTTATCACTTTTGAGGCATACAGTAAAGACATGGAAATCCATGTAACCCAATTAAAGGAAGGCATGTTATGCCTTTCTTACTTTTGAGGCATACAGTATAGAAGCAGATTCTTTCCACAGGTGTATTTTGACTTCACCTTATCCTATTATGTTACATTATCAGACAACGACTAACTCTATATTAACATAGAACAAACTTCACATTTCATCATAGTGGACAAATCAATGTAAGAATTCAGTTTCATAATGTAAGTGTGATATTTAGAGGAAACTATTGCAACCCTTTGTCTTTCTTACCTTCTGACAAGTCCTAGAGAACACATAGAAAGTGTCCCAAAAAATCAATCTAGGAAACGTCTATTAATAAATTCCTGGAATAGCTGAGAATTAGGAGACAAAGACAGAAGATGGACGAGAGCAAGAGTTCCAGTACTTACTCCGATATTTACACCACAGGGGTTCCTCTGCCCCATATTAGAGAATCCTGTGTCCAGTTCGCTCAATCCGTAATCAAAATAATGTTTTTGAAAGATTTAAGATGGGATAATCTCAGCCGTAACTTTGGCTTTTTTATGTTGCAATCCTTCTCTTGGTCCATAAAACGCACGGCCTTTGTTATAGACGAGATTAAACAGATATTTTGATGTTGCCGAATATACGCCATAGTTGGCATGTTATCATAGTCGCGATAAGTTTTTTTACCATTATATAAATGGTCTTCTATGCAAGGATTCTTCAAACAGCTTAATGGTTAAAAATAATTATTAATACATTTTGCATGCATGTGGTTCATACTTCTCTCCATATGTTTTTTGTTTTTATTTTTTAATCAGTACTTCTCTGTACATGTCTTTTGTCAAATGGATGTAGCTTGGGTGGTTGGGAGGAATGAATGTTACCCTCCCCACCCAGGTTTTACTTTTGTAAGTGACATGTTGCTCTTGTGGAGCCCTTTGTAATAAATGTTGTGATTGATGAGTTGACCATACCTTGATTCAGTTTGAATATCAGGTATTGGAATTTTGCGTGGAGTAGCCCTCTAACAAATGGTGAACCACATTTTAAAATGTCTTTTGTATTTATTTTTTACCATTACATTTTTTTTTTAATTTCTTCTTTGTTAAGTGTTTTTTTAAATGTTATTTAATATTTATATATATTTTTTATTTTTTAGTTTATAGCTGTTCGCTGCGTTGAAGTCTCAAGGTCGGTGGGATTCTGGGCTCTCGCCAATGTTTTTTTAATTAAATGTTATTTTATATTTATAATATTGCACAAGGGACATTTATATGATTTCTTTTATTTAGTAAGATTGTAGAGAAAATCTACCTTCACTATAAATGAGAAAATTGAGTACCCTTATCAAATGTTTCTTTCTATATTATTTATAAGTTTTTTTTTCTTTAAAAAAAAAAATCCCATTTTTTTTATTTAAGTCAAAAAATTAATGTAGAGAAATTCATATGAGGATTTTGCATACGACCAAGTAGGCATAGATCGCATGCATATGTCCAAGTAGGCATAGATCGTATTACTCGGGATTTTTCTTCACTATAATTGTATGAGATTATATCACCTTAACATCACTATAAATAGAGTTCCTATTGCTCTCAAAATACCATATATAGACAACTTGGAAATCATTTTTACAAAACGCACAAAAATAGGCCATACACAGTATTTCTTCAATTAAAAAATCCTCTAAAACCACCCGGATCAGACTCTATCACCACACCTACATTATGTTCCCATCTATGCCAGACACCCTCCCCAAGTAGGAAGCCCCTTTTCTAAATATTGGCAGCTTCTTGATTCCTATCACGATAAATGTGTTGAAAAGTAGGTAGATTAAGAAGATCCAACAGCCTCGTAATATCATCATACAAAGGGACCAAGGAAAAAAATTTGGGTCGTCTTTTATTGTTGATCCATTCAATGAGTCGGGATAAGGCCTAATTTCAAAGCTTGTAACTCCGCAGAGTTATTGGTAGCATTTCCCAGGCCAAGGACAAAATATATATAATGGGACGTTGAGAGGTGGAGAATGACTCATGCTCCACCAATAGGAGGATGGAGGAGAGAAGTTCCATCAAAAAAGAGCCAAGGAATAGATTGATCAATATTAATAGTCATATTCCTACAAAATCTTTGAGTTGGAGTGACTTGTGGAAACATATTGAAAAAAGCAAGGTCATCGGTAGCACAGAGGAAAGGAGTGGTCAACCTATCCTCAAAGATGAAGAGATTCATGGTATTCCATATGCACTAGATAATGATTATCAGTAGAGCTTTGAAAACCCTTATATCAAGATTGTTGGTACCAATGGAAAAAAGCCTCTAAAAAATTTTCTTTGTACCATGCAAATGTTGCCCCCTTCATATAACAAAGATGATCCCATACTTGTTTTGAGAAGTTGCAATGCAGAAACAAGTGGTCAGTGCTTTCATTAGATGCATGGCAGAGGTAACATCTTCCAAGTCCCTCCCATATTTTGTTAATAAGGAAGTCCCAAACATGAATACGATTGAATAAGATCAGCTAGAGGAAAAGTACGCATTTTAAACACATTTTAAAGGACACTTAATCAACCAAACAGGGAGTGCCGCCATTTTTGAATGGGAGGTGCTTGTAGAGTCCGCAAAACTAGATATCCATACTTTGGAGTGTAAATCGCACTTTCAAGATTTTTTTACCATAGGAATTCATCCATCTTATCAATGAGGCAGATGTGAGATGCCTTTAATGCTTGGATATATTCTCCCCAAGCAATTATAAAGTCCTTTTTTTCAATGCCTAGATAATCAGTTGATAGTCATTCTTGAGTAAAGTAAGTGGAATTTATTGGGTTGTTGATATGATGCGGGTGTATGATCCCTTGACCATGAAGGTCTTATACTAGTTACAAAGGGAGAAGATGGTTTCCAAAGCCCCCAATACAAGGGTCTTGACCAATTCTGGGCTTTCTACCATTCCCGATGTTCCATTCCAGCCGGTTGCCAATAAGATCAAAAGCTTGTAACATAATGGAAATGTTCCTCTGGGATTTGTCTCTAAAACAAAACCACTCTTCCACATAGATAGGTGTAACACCCCAAAAATTCACAAAAATTTAAATTTTTTCTATATGACATTTAATGTTAAGTCATAGTCTAAAATGTTAGTTTAATAACTAATTTTAGTTTAATTAATAGATAGCTTACAAGACAGGTCATTAAGAGAAACCTAGGAGTTAATTTCTCTTTTGTTAACTGGAACTAAAAACTACAGAATTATACTCACTTCCTAGCAAGTCACATATGACTACCCGTAATCAAACTTTAATGATTTTCAGTCTTAGAGTAAAAGTTTGTCAAAGGTTAAAGAGTTTCACGGTTATTGAAATCAGATCATTGGTTTGTTTGTAATAAGGTGTGTGATTCTGATAGTTGTTCTCTTTTCTTATTGAAGGGGGCTTGAGGATAGCCCGAGGATTACTTAGCTTTCTCAAAGCTAATGTAGATTCGATGCTTGTACAGGTCTTTATAGGTAAAAAATTTTACTTCCAGGTTACGAGGTAAAAACTTAAAGTTCGGAAGACTGAATAAGTAAGTTAGGAAGGATTTGTAACTCTATTAAAAGTCTAGAATATCAAAGTGTAAGCATTCCTAGGTTTACAACAAAGTTTACTCTACTTTGGTAACAAAATGGAGTTGGTAGCGATCATTATTTCTTTTTAATAGATAAGTTGGGGCATATATTCATTCAACATGTTTTTAATTGAAAACGGTATTTTGAGGCTAAATACATTTACCGTGCTTTATAACTATGCATTATGTCACACTAACCTAGAACTTACATTAGCATCAAAATTATAATTATTGATTTTTGCACTAGAGGATAACTAAAATAACAAACCAACCTAAACATGTATGGATGATGTATATCACTTACACTCATCCTATGCATATAACCATTGCATAGAATTAATACTATAAACTTTATCACGCATAAACAAACTCTAACTTAGCTCATAGCTCCATTAGATTATGATTTGTTAAAATCTTTTTACAAGGTAATAGTATTGTGTTTACAAATCAATGCAGGATTAAAGTGCTAGTTCCAAAACTATATCAATGCATAACGAATTCCGTGGTTAGTGGACTCCATGTGGTGGTTTCTCACTAGTCGAAGGTTTTGGGCATTAAACCCCTAGGGTTTACATATGCCTTGCTCTTAATGTGTTTTTATTTTTCAACCGCTCTTTGTTTGGAGAGAAAGAACAGGTCGATAGGCCCTCGACCTTCTAGGGTATGTGCAAAAGTTATAACCCTCCTCTTGGCCGTGGCATTAATAGATAAAGATTCAGTCCTTCGTTGTTCTTGTTTCTTGACCTTGGCCATGGCTTCTTCGGATCTCTGTAGTTAAGAGTCACTCTTTGCCCAGGCTGTGGCGTTATCGGGTTCAAAACTCAATTTCTTTGCCATTACTGCTCTCTAGAGCTCAACATTCCAATCTGGTAAGTCGTAATGAAAATCCTCCATGCACTTATAATTCTTTTACTTATCATTATCTACACCAGCTAAAATATTAACAAATCGAAACTTGTTTGTATGTTTGGAAATAGGAGAAGGTACATGGTCGCAATTTGAAGACAAATACTTGGATCTTGAAGGATGAGCGAGACAGGCTTGGTAAGCCTTGGTCCCATCCTTGGGTACCCTTCGTTGATTTTGTCTGCAATGTTGTCAATGGTGCTTGAGGACTATTCTACGGTGTTTAGAATGCTTAAGGAAAAACTTGTTGTTTTGTTTTTGGTTTATTAATGGAGGTCATAAGGTCATACATGATGAAAATCCCTTAGGGTATTTGTAAAAGGCTACGGCCCTTGTAAAAGCGATTTTACCAAAAAAAATATTTACTGTTTAAGGGTTTTGTAAATGTTTGTTTAATATTGTAACTTCTTTGTTTTGAACGCCACCTCAGTGTGTTATTCAGCTAAGTGACTCTTCCGTAGCCATGGGCCCATGATAATATTAAGGCAAAAAAATTGGGTTTAAGCGTGGAACCAAATGGTGACTGTTTTTTGTTAACTTCTGGTTAAAAGAAGCCTTTGTTCATAAGTATTTTGTTTACGGCCGTAGTATTAAATAGTTCTTAGTAATTATTTCCTTCTTATTAATTGATTTTGAACAAAGTGGTGACTGTAATGGTTAAAAAAATATATTGATAAGTTAAGACCGTGTTTCGATATGAGGGTTTTCTACCAGAGTTTTAATAATTGTTAAATATTGACTTTCCTTTTTGTATTTTTCTGAAGCACTAAGAAAAATGCTTGTTTTAAGGGTTTCCCTATTTCCGTTAACAATGTGTTGTAAATCCTACTGGCCCTCGACTGGGTAGAGCCATTTGATGAAATAGTGATTGTAATTCTATTTGTAAAATGAGGTAAAGGTAAAAGACTAACCTAGGGTTATGTCTTTAACGAACTGTTTTGATATTTAGGGTTATCTTCGAGCTTCAATTTTTTTTTTAATTAATAGTTAAGTTTTAATAGCTTTTTCTTTAAATGGAAAACTGGAAAATGATCCTACGATTTCCTTAACTGTTTGATAAATGTTTTGAGATATAATATTTATGCCTTATTTTAAATACACAGTAGACTATTTTATTTGTTGACTAGCTACGGAAATCTTCTTGTCCTGTAATAGATATAAAAGTTTGTATTAATGAGTAGGGTTAGAAGAATACAGTTTTCAATATTAATAATAATATTATGGTTATACTGAAAGTTTACATATTGTTTCTTAAGTACTTAAGGTACTATAGTACATTAGGTATTGTAAATTCAGTCTAATGACTGTTCACTAGGATCCTATTGTGTGGAGGTTTAAAAGGAAATAGTTTGGTAGGTTTATCTATATAATATTACTATATATTGTCTAGAGTAACTTTGTTTATATTTTAGGTTTTAAAGTAATAAAATAAAGAATTAGTTTTCTTTACTAAGTGTAATAGTTAGGTTGTATTACAGTAATATTTATTTTATTATATACACAGTTTACCATCTGTGTGACCACATTTTTACTATAAAAGACTCTACTTAGTATTCTAGAGGTTTTTGTATAAAATTTTAAGTCCTGGAAAATGAATTATTATGATAAATAGCTAAAATAACAGTAAAATATTTCAATGTTTAAGCAGCTTCAAATCATCTTAATTATGTATAATAATTCCTATTTATCTCTAAACAAACCTTATGTACTAGAGTACTTCATCTTATGATGAGTGGAAAAATACAGAAAGGGATTTTATTCATTAATCCATCTTATCTAATTCTAGGTTCATTTATTCTGTTAAACAAATACAAGTAATTTCCTAGATAAAATGCAGACTTAAACAGTCTATTTGCAGCTGCAAGTATCTAAGAAATAATAGTAAAACTAATCATGACTACTTTCATTCTAGTAATTTACTTGCATAATATAAATAAGATAACATAATGGAACCTAATAACTTGAAGAGGAGACAAACATCCCAAGGAGCCCGTTCCACCCAACCTTTTCCCGAAGATGGCTCAACTGCTTGTCTTAGGACCCCCGAGCCTGTCCACTAATCCACCAGGATGAAAGCACTGTGTGAAGAAATGGGATTAAATACCCCCTACACTCCACAGAAGTACTTAACAGCAGTACATCTATCCTCAGTAGTAAAGAAATCAGCTAACAAGCTGCACTAGTTCTGAAAATAGTCTTAATCACTCAATCCACTTCTGCCTTTCCCCTCATCGAATCTCTTGTGCACTTCTCTCAACTTCAGAAATTTCACAAGGTAAAGATTGAACAACCTCCTGCTGAATTCGATGGATAGATATATGCATGCCTAGGTCTTTTTGGTCAGTTTTTCAATTAATGAACCACCTTCTCTATTCCACTTTCTTGGGGAACATGACCACAAATTTAGGGAATTTTCCCCTTGCAACAGCTAGAAGTGGTTGAGGATGCTTCCATGTGTCAGTTTTCTCTCACCCCAGTCTATTCCACGTAGTGGGACAGTGGACACTCATTCAACAGCCTCCTTAGGCTATTTGTCTCAACTTTTATTTATTAACTAATAAAATATTCAACATAATTAATTACAATCATCCTTGACCCCACATGGTCAATAGTCATAAAATTTAAAATAAAAGTAAAATATAATGTTTTCTTAAACATAAAATGTTATTTGAAATTGGGGTATGTGACAATAGGGGAAATCTATTTGTTGATAACTACAGTTGTCCACAGACCTTCACCTTTTAGAATCCATCAAACTCCCTTTGTAGCCAAAGCTTTGGAGAAACAATTGAGATCTTTAAGACCCTATCCACCTATGGATTTAGGCCATGTTATGAATGACCAAGTTGCCTAGTGGAAAGTTGAGCCCTCTTGTGAACCCTTCCAAATGAAGTTGTAACAAAATTTTCATATCTTATCCATAATGCCACTAGGAGCATAAGCCATTGATACCCAATAAATAGGGACTGCTTCTAAAACGGACTTTACAATAATGAGCCTACCTCCTCTATTGAGCCACCTATTACACCATAATTGAAATCTTTTCTCAATATTAGCAATAAGCCAAGCCAGACCCTTTTTAGATAAGCATTAGATTTAAGCGTAAAACCCAAGTAGACAATAAAATCATCAATATTCACTAGAGGGAAGAACATCTAATTGCAAATCCATGCTCTTTCTTCCATATAAATATTTAAAATTGAAATTAAGGATTTGTTGGCATTAAAAATTATACCTGTAGAAGTTGTAAAAAGATCCAGAAAACCTTTGTTGAGAAGTATTTCTCTTATGCTACCATTTGAAAAGATCGGGCTATCATCTACAAAAAACGATGAGAGATATAGATATGCACATTAATATGAATCCCTTTGTAAGACCCATTTGATCGAGCTTGATGAATCATTATACCTAGGCCTTCCACAACCAAGAGGAAGAGTAAAGGTTCCAAGGGGCAACCTTGTATGAGGCCCCTCCCTGGGCGAAAGAAAGGGGTTGTAGAGTTGTTAATGAGCACAACAAAGGAAATGGTATATACACATGGGATAATCCAGTGAACCATCTGAAGGTTGAAACCAATTTGAAGAAGGACAAGACATAAGAATAACCAAATGACTATGTTGTAATCCTTTGATAAATCATCTTTGATAATGACAGTTGGAAGGTGTCTAGTCTTTATTGGATGTAAGACCTCTTTAGTTGTTCCAACAATGTCATGAATTTGTCTCCCTGCTAGAAAAGTGAATTATTCATGTGAAACCGATGATGAGAAATACCCTTGATCCTAAGTGCTATAATATTTGTTATAATCTTATAGACACAATTACAGAGAGAGATAGGTCTAAAATGTTCCAAATTCTCAGAGTAGTCACATTTTGGGATCAAAGTGATAAATGTGAAGTTAAATGTTTCCAAGATATTACCTTAGACTCTTGAATCCTCAATGACCTTTAGAAGATCCAACTTGAAGAGATTCAAGAAGACAGTAAAAAATTCAGATAGCCATCCGTCGGGTCTAGGGCTTTTGTTCCTTTGAAGAGACTTGATAGCCACCCTGAGCTCATCTAGGGATATTTTCTCCATGAGGGAATGGTTTTGTTCATCATTAACATAAGTACGTTATAAAGTAATAATCGTCATCATCTTTTCAATAGAGGCAGAGTCATCCTCTTTATACAATCCAGTGAAATGTTGCACACCGACAACTGATAGATACTCAAATCCGGATACAACTTCACCATCATGATTCTCAAGTTTCCAACTTGAATTCATGTTTTTCCCGTGGTTGATAAAATAATGGAAAAAAGTTGTGTTCTCTTCCCCTTTCTACATCCAAATAGCACAGCTATTGAGACACCAAAGTTCCTCACTATCTGCTAGGATTTTCTTTTGTTTAGAGACTAGCTCTAAAAAGTTTTGCTTCATAACAAGGGAGTTGAAACCTATTGGATTCATAGCATGAATTATATGTATATCTCTTTCCACTACAAAAAGTTCCTCACTCCTTTCCTTTCTTTTATCAGACATCCATCTCATAGATTCCACTTTCATATGCTTTAGATAAAAAGGAATTGAATGTTTGTCAATGCTCTAAGAGATGGATTGTAGGCTCGATCCAAGAACTTCTAAGCATCTGACAGTAATTCAAATCCTCCAGCCATTTGGCACAAAAATTATAGGGGCTAGGAGTCTTATTATTTGCAACAGAAACCTCCAACATAATAGGAAAATGGTGATCTGGTTCTCCTTCAATAATGACCCATTATTTGATGCTAGAGGCATTCTGAATGAAATCCTCAGACACAAGGAAGCAGTCAATCCTTTTGATATGGAGGCCTAATCGATCCTCATATTCCTCCAAGTGAGGAATAATTTTATGGGAACAATGTCAAACAACATTTTCTCCTCCAACTTTTTGATGAAATATGTTCTAAGGGGGTCTTTATGAGCAAGCATACCCCATATTTCACTATCACCCAGTGTGAAATTGGGATCCCCACCAATAATGATTATGTCTTGTGAGAGGATATGGAGATTGAAAAAATGATCCTAGAAATCAAATATGTTGGTACAGGGTCCATAATATTGATCAAGTTGAATCTATGACTCGTTTATCTAGAGAAGAGAGTAACCCCTAAGACTAAACCAAACCAGAGGAATTAATAATAAGAAAAACACTCTTGAGCCAACTTGTCACAACCCCTCAAGATCCACTTGAAGTTTCTATGCCTACAAACTCCCAACAAGGCAGGAGAGTTTTGAGTTCATGAATAAGATCGACACCACTGTAAATATTGTCTTGGAGGAAAATAAATTCAGGCTTTTTTTTGGCAATGAGTCTCTTTAAAGCTAGCCTTTTGGTAGGTTTCCCCAACCCGCAACATTTGAAGGAAAGGGCCCACATTATGAAACCATGCATTTGGCAGAGCTAACTCTCATAGACCCTAAAATAGTTTTTTGAATTCTAGATCCAATCTCAGGAAGAGCCTGAGTAAAGCCGAGGCAAGTGCTAACCTATGGCCCTAGAGTCTCAGAGAGGACTGTTGTTTGTCAGTAGTAGACATGGTATAGATTCCAGAAGGATAAGCTTGTTGCTTATATGAATGGAGGTCGTAACGTCTTTGAAGAAGGGGGGATGGGAGAGTGTGTAGGGAAGGGTTGGGGATCGACGTGGGTACTTGTTCAAGAGAGGAGTTGTGGATCTTGGAGCCCATGGGAGCTATATTATGTGGATTTCCAGTAGGAGAAGGGACAAGAGGGGATGGTTAAAGGAATAAAGGGGGGATTGTTCCTGGTGAAGGAGATCGAGAGGATAACGGGATGGAAAGTATAGGATCTCTCAGAGGGAACAAGTGAGTCTCTAGATAACCACTAGAAATGATAGGGTCCTTCTATGAAGTGTTATCCAAGCAAAAAGAAGGATACCTAGATGATTGATGAGAACCCAAAAAGAAGATACTCTTTGAAGTAAAAGCAAGGGAGATAGGCTTTAGGGGAGGCAAGGTCTAGACACCCTTAGAAACTCTAGTGGGAATAGGTGCTCAAGAGCGCAAAAATTAAATGTAGAACAAGTTCCTTCAACCAAAAAATAAGATGGCCCATCTAGATTAGACATACATTGTTGTATGACCTGCTATGCTCCAGAACATACAAGGGAGGTGTTGATGTATTTGTAACTTCGAAAGATATTCTGATGTATATTATCATTATATGTTGTTGTACCCCCATTGGGGATGTGTGTTACCCCTTTACGGGATGTCTAAATTGTGTCCAGACCTTGAGGTACAATCTCTGTTGTAAGTCAGGGCAATAGTCCCCAGTGTAACATCATGTAATATGTAATTGTGGTCTCTCTACGAGAAGTGGTCCCCATGTGAGATGGAATGTAGGCTTGAGTCTTATATTTGGTCAGTGACTTGAAAGGGTATAAATAGATAGGTGCTCTCCCTCATTTATAGACACCTCACACACTCTCTAAGGCGCATGAGAGAGAGAGACAGTCAAAGGAGGAGAGAAAGATAGTTGTTGAACATTTCTTATTAATGCTTTTGATCATCTTACTATCATTGAAGAAGTTTGTGGCATTTTCTCCTTTATGGGTTCCTCGGTGAAAATATTTGTGTATTGAGTATATTTTATATCTTAAGCATTTTGTTGCACTTGTTATTCTTTTAGATAAAGATCCTAGATAATCTGATCATATCTTAAGAAAATCTAACATGGTATCAAAGCCTCTATGAAAGAAGGCACTGTGCAGCTGCGGGAACTAGGGCTTCCTAGTTGAAGGTGTTCTCTCCATAGATCATCAAGCAAGGAGGGCTAGGATAACTAGCCTCACTAGGGAACATCTATTTGTGGTATCAGTTTCTGAATTAGAGAAGTTTCACTATACATCAGAAATACAGTTGCATTGGCGGCTAATGGAAATTAGGGTTTCATGCCTAAAAACCCTAGAAGACTAAATTTAGTAATCCTAGAACTTTCACTATAATGCGAGATTGAAGAAGGATCAGATGCTAAAACTTTTACAGGTAGAATAATAATAAAAATTGTACACTGTGTAAATGTTTTAGCCTCAAATTCGCTATACTTTTGGAGATATGGTTCCTCCAAATGAGGGTTCCAGCCTCCTCTAGAATACAGTCATAAACAGGTGACCTAGGGATATTTTCTATATCTTAGTCTAAGAAGGTCCAAACGAAATTTTAAAAGGTGTTGCAGGTAGGGCACGGACTCTAGTTTCTGTGGTACGTGTTTCAGACCCAAAATGTGAAATGGTGAAACGTGACGGTCCGTACAAGTTTGCTATGCTGAACAGTCCCAAAAATAGTCACCTTGGGAAAATATGAATAAGTCCCACTTGGAGAATCCATTTCTGCTATAACCTATGGGGTTGGAAAGAAGACATGTTGAGCTATCTCAATGAGAAATTTCAAACTATAAGGATTTGAAACTTTGGAGATACATCAGAATCAATATCAATCGTTTTTGTAGAAGAAATTGAAAAACTAGGGCTTCCTATTCTAGGAGCATCCCTCCACTGTTTTCAGAAAATGATTAAATTGGACATCTCTCCTTGAAGTGGCCCATCTTTCTATCCAATCAAAAGTTTAAAATTCCAAGTTTTGAAAATTAGGGTTTCTCTAACAAACCCTAGATCATCCAGCTCTGAAACCAGGTCAGACACCTCAAATCGGTAAGATCTAAATTTTTGCTATTTACATTTGAGGTTCTCATTTCAAAATGACTAATCACACCCAGCTTGATGACAAGATTGGTGAAGATGACAACTTATAAGTATGGAAGTATAGGACCTCTGTGATCTTTGAAGAAATTGACTTGGATCAGTATTTCAGTAAGGAAGATCTAAGAGCCAGAGGGAGATGAGGCTAAGGCTAGAGCCAAGAGAATCATTTCAAATTCTATTAAAGATCATCTCATCCCTCATGTCTCATCCTTGAAGAAACCAAAAGGAAGTGTTCGATGCTATGACAAAGCAATCGAAGGAGAATAAGAGATTGTTATAACCACCTTGAATGGCCTCCCAAGATCATGGGATTCATTCATTCTAGGAATGTGTGCCAGAAGGAAGTGATTACCTTCAGCAGACTCTAGGAAGAGTGCACACAAGAAGAATCTCAACTCATAATAAGAGAAGAGAATATGGGAGCAACTGAATATCAAGCTCTCACGATTCAAAAAAGATCCCTCAAGCGATGAGGAATATGAATGACTCAATTCTTGAAGAAATGATGTTGTTATGAATGAAGAAGATGATGAAGCTGGAGACTCAAGAAGGAGTCTACCCACGAAACAAATAATGATAGGTATTCAATTGTCATTTCATGATATTGTTTGGTTATGCATTTGTTTATATTCAATTGATATTTGAGTATTTTGCATTTATACTACTAAATTGCACATAATGGGTAAGAGTTCAATGATGGTGTACAACATTCCATTACTACTTATCTAGATTGAAACCTCTTTGATGGCATATTAGGCGTAGTACACACTCCTAATAACATTGGGGTATAATGCATCTAGAGTTTATTGTATGTGTACCTGATATGGATGAATGTTGTAGCATTGGCTAAAATAGTCGCATGGCTATGTGACATATATTTGTCACTATTAATATGATTTGGAAATTATGATATGTTTCTAATCATGCAACTGAAATTGACTTGTAGATCATTCCGAAGAACAAGTAATCATACAGTTCAAAAGAGGAACCTGAAGCTTCCCAAGTCAAAGATGCCATGGCGAAAGAAAGAGCTTCAAAAGAATATAAATAGAAGGATAGATCCACCTCGAGAGATGAAGACTGCATTGGGCACGAAAAATAATCCAAGATGAAGAATAGTATGAAGAACTTCCAAATAAAGCAAGATGCATCAGATACACTCTAGTTATGTGACATTGTTGAGTGACATCATTGATGCAGATCCTTCCAGCTATGAATACGTAGCCAAGAATACCAGTTCAAGAAGAATGATGTCTAGGATGCGGTGTCAAGACCTGAAGGGAAGTCTGTAGTGTCTTCCATATGGATATACAAGATCCAGCATGCAGTAGATGGCAACATCATGGGATACAAGACAAGATTTGTAGCACGAGGCTTCTCATAGAAAGAATGCATAGACTACGAAGAGACATTTTCACCAGTGACAAGTCAAGTATATGTAGAGAAGCCACTAGGAGATGAGACACATGACATGAAGACTCATGTGTGCAAATTAAATAAGGCCTTGTACGAGCTCAGAAAGCACCCATGGGATATAACATACAGTTACATAAGGTGCTTGAAGATCACCTAGAGTGATGAATATCTTAACCTTTGCTACAAGATTAAAGATGAAGGCCTATAGAGGATGACAAGATCATAGATGGGTGTGAGAAGAACTTTTCAACAAAGTTCAAGATAGAGGATCTTGGTGTCCAATGACCCTAGATGGATACATAGAATATTAGTAGCAGAGGAAGCTACTTGTCACTCCATTACAGAATGTTTCAATACATAGAGTACAAAAGGAAGAGGGAGTGACTGCAGAAGATCCCGAGGTTCGATATGGTATGACAGGATGGACATCTTACTGATGGATCTAGGATTTACTGGGAGTAAAGTAGATTCCAACCTTTACTTCAAGGTTGAAGGTAGAATACCAGTGATGCTCTTGTTATATGTCAATGACTTGTTCCTGACATGAAAAGAGGAACTTATTAAAGATGCAAGCAGGAGACTAGCTACCAAGTTCGAGATGAAGGACTTGGGTATGATGTACTATTTTCTAGGCATGGAGGTGTGGAAGAGTGCGGATGGAATATCCCTTGGACAAGGGAAGTATGCAGTAGAGATCCTGAAGAGGTTTAGGATGATGGACTTGTTGTTGCTGCAACATACCCCCCCAAAAAAATTTACATTTTTTTAGGACCCCCCTTTTAAAAAAGTTTAGTTTGCCACTTACGCATTTTTTGATGTTGAGATCCGGGAATTTTGTTTTGTATATCATGAGGAAAAGTCTCAAGAACTTTGAGTTTTTATCAAGGGAGAAAGTGTGTTTTGATCCGCCATGACGGATGGTTTCCCAAGTTGTGAGCCGCTACGGCGGAAATACTTTTTGTTTCAAGCCGCAACGACGGGTGACCTTTTGATTTGACATTAGAAAGGCTTCTGATTTTGTTTCGCCCACTGCGATGATTGGTTCTGGGGTTTCGAGCCGCTATAACGAATTTTTTTTTGACTTCGTGCCGCAACAACGGGTGCAGTTTTATTTTTATATCGAATATCCTTCCGACCATTTTCCATCCCATTATGGCTGGTGGTTACCGGTTTTCAAACCGCTATGACGAAAATCTTTTCGATTCGGAGTCGCTACGGAGAATGAATTTTTTTATTTTTTATTGGTGGGTAAAGACCCATTAGTGTTGCAGATTGTTTTTTAAGTCCTGGCCGCAACAACCGTTTTTTTATTTTCTTTTGTCTTGGTTTCACTTCTTCTACAACGGAGACTCATTGGGTTCATGCCGCAATGGTGGATGGAGAGTAGTGTTGAATATTAGAGCTTATTTCGACTTCTTTTCCCGCCATTGTCAGGTGTCTTTTTTTATCGTTCTGCCACAACGACGGGCTTGTCTACAATTTGAGTGCGGTAAACATGTTGATCTTTTAGACCGCTAGGGTGGAGTGTTTCCTCTGATAATGCTGTGACGGTGGAAGAGTTACCATGTTGACGATCTGAACCTCACTGCCCGCTATAGCGAAAGAATTTGCGTTGTGGAGCCGCTATGGTGGAAACCTTCTTCGATGATTACCCAATACCTTTTGATCGCCAAAGCCGTAACACAGTTAGGGCGTGGTGTTGAGTCTCAGGCCGATGTGTGACTATGTAAGAATGTATGGAGCCGTCATTGTCGGGGCTGCTTGCATAATGACTTATCATTCACTTCCTGATGTAATGTGTTGGCGCCAGTGGCGTTTGGCCGTGCGCGTGTGAGTTAATTTTTTTCACCTACCACATTTAAAGGTTTGAGCCAGATTTTTTCTATTTATACTCGAGGGGATGGAGTTTTTGGTGAAAGGTGAAAGTGTGGTTGCGATTCTACCTCGGCCAAGAGCTCGTTCGATTGGTGCATCTTACCTGTGGAGCTTACGTGGCTTCTTTACTAAGTAACCTCGATTGCGTGTTCATGCCAGGTAGGTTTTCATACTTTTGTTTTGGCTGGACAAGTTTTTAGGGTTTTGAGCTGTCGTGGGTAGTTTCTCCTGAGAAGAGTGGGGTAGTTTGTTGGGGTTTAAAAGGGGGGGTTTTCCCTTTCTTTTAGGTTTCACTGTTTCCTGTTAGGTCTCACCCTCGCTTCCATAGCTGCAATGAGTCTTACCACATTCGACCATAGAATTTTTTTCCCGCAAATATTCTGGTTCATTGCAATGAATTGCGTGCCTGATTTTCTCGCGGACATGGAGCAGAGCGGTTGCTCGCCTTCAGGCATTTTTAGGGTTTTTGGTTTCTAGGCTCGAGGAGACCCTGTAGGTCTCGGCGCTATGTCTTTTGGCTGGGGGAGGTTAATCCCAAAGAAGTAAACCTAGGGCATCACTGCCTTGAGCGTTGGAACTTGTTCTTGAGCCGTGACGCTTACCAGATGTTTGGGTCGTAGCGTGGAAAATCCTCGTCGTAGTTAGGTCGTGTTTTCTCCCCTAGAGTACATAGGATGGGGTTTGCTTAGTTTTAGGAGTTTTATTGCCAAGTTTTGACATGCAAACTTGCATCGTGTGTCTTGACCTAATGGCTGAAGATATAAGGGTAATACAAAAATGTCGATGATTGTGCTAGATAATTTGCATAGCTTATCATATTCAATTTTTTATTATTATTATGATGTAAATGCTAAAACTTGTTATGTTTTTTATAGTCAACGCTTACACTTGATAGTATGACGAAGAACGGAAAAAAGAAAGCCAAAATTGTCGACCATGATTCAGACACCGAGGTTGCAGAAGTTGCACCCGCACTGAGGATAAAAATCATTTATGAGGATATAAAGGCAGTAACCGGAGCTGAGCTCGAGTTCAAATGGGGCCAGATTTATCACTAGCTGGTAGAAAAGAAAGTTCCGGAAGCAGGGTTGGAGGACCTGGCCCTGTATGATAAAGTACTAAGATCCAGGATAACCCAAGTGACTACTAGACCTTAAATGTTCCCTTGTGCACAAGTCATTGGATGGATTCTTCCTAGGGTAGACACAACAGGGATGTTGATGAATGATACAGAGAATAAAGCTTTTGCATCCTTTGCCATCACATTTTTATCAGCATTGTTGGAGCAGGATCCCGCAGCTATAGAAGAAGCTGCTAATTTTGGCGGAAAGAGAGAAGTTTAGCGGAAAAAGGACAGGGCAGAGCTACGACGGTGTAGCACGTTTCCAGCTGAAGAGAAG
>LPNX010503154.1:3533-66281 GCA_001517045.1 Pseudotsuga menziesii | reverse complement strand
ATCGGGAGGATTAATAATGTAAACAAGTCATATCAAGTCATTAGGTAAGTCCCCACAGTTTAGGGGCACTTGAGTTATTATACACTAATTAAGGTGTAGGAACGAGTAGTAATTATTAGGTTGACTGCACTTCAAGTCAATGGAAGAATATAAATAGAGAGTGAGAGTCTCTCTATTTATCACTTGTGACTTAGCTCTCTTGCTCTCTCAAGTGTGGTGCACTTTTGGAGAAGGAAATTCTTGGGCTTGACAGAAGACAGAAGGCTGCTATTGTGAAGGGAGGTCATCTTACTATTTTGGGTTCACATCTTGTGGTGATACTATATTAGAGGAAGTTGAGGGGTTTTCTCCATTTATGGTTTCCCCTCCTAAAATCTTTGTGTCTCTTGTCTCTTGTGATGTGCTTATGTGATTGTTGTGCTTGTTATTCTCTCAGTGAAAAGATATTATCATAATGCTAGCTTAAATGATGAAAAACTAACACCACCCCCCTATTACATCCCCTCTACATTCACCTAGACACCCCCACATTAATTTAACCCTCCCCCAATACTAAACTCCTAACACATCCCTTCCTCTCGCTCTCTCTCACACACACATCCCTATCTCTCCCTATGTATCCCCTCTAACGCACACACACACACACATCCCTATGTATCCCCTTACCACTAGCACCCCCTAACCTATCTCTCTAACACACACACACACACACACATCCCTATGCCTCCCCTTACCACTAGCACCCCCTAACCTATCTCTCTGGCACACACAGAAAAATACCTATGTCAATCCTTACCACTAGCACCCCCTAACCCATCTCTCTGACACACACACACATCCCTATGTTTCCCATTACAACTAACACCCCCTAATCGATCTCTCTCTCTCTCTCTCACACACACATCCCCATGTATCCCCTTATTACTAACACCCCTTAACCTATCTCACACACACATCCCTTGAGTTGTAAAACAATATATATAGGTTGAAGAGAGGGGGGCTGTTAAGTTGCAAATACTAAGGGAGTTCTTGTTAATCCCCCCTAAACCTTGAATGATCCCTTAGTCATGCAACTAACTTCTTAAATTCTCAAAAATTCTATTAGATTAAAATGCACACTCGTTTATGTGTCCAAAATGCACCCCTATTTTAGTTAACAATAGCGTGTGTGCGTTTATTCACAGTATAAACAATAGCAGTCCCTGTCTGAGAAACACTCTAACACATTTCACACAGGTTTGAAATCCTGTGCGCAATTTTAGGTTACAAACAGTGCGTCAACATTCTCTTCTTCACTAGATTATCACACAAAATTGTTTTTGACATCAAGAATATCCACCACAAGTTTCTAAGTATTACTTGGAGCATGGTATACATTGAGGAGCAAGAAATAAAGAATTAATTGAGCAAGAAAGAATCCTTTAATTGAGAAAGGATCAACATAGAGGATCTCCACCATTGTTTTTCTTGAAATTGAGGAACTATAAGAGGTAACATTAACTTGGTCATTGTGGTGGAGTGTGTAGACACAATTGAGAAAGAAACAGAAGAAACAAACCAAGCTTGGGGAATTTCCCATTAAGGAGCACCATAGAGCATATCCACCATTATTTTTCTTGCAATTGAGGAGCTAGCAAAGGCAACATTAACTTGGTCATTGTGGTGGAGAATGTAGACACAGTTGAGAAAGAAACAAACCATTATTGGGGAATTTCCCATTGCGGAGCACCATAGAGCATCTCTACCATTGTTTTTCCTGCAATTGAAGAGCTAGCAAAGGAAACATTCTTCCCAATCTTCCCCCTAACTTGAGTATCTAGACACAATTCAACAAGAAAGAAACCAATCTTGGGTAGCCTCCCAATGAATAGTACCATTAAGGACGTAGCAAAGGAAACCATATATATCATGTTGGAATATTCAGCAGAAGATGGTGTTCAGTGGATGGAGGCTAGTGTTCAGTTGTATTGTTGGCATTGATGGCATTTTGTAGCTGTGTCTATTTATTCTATCAAATGTTTCTTTATAACCACCACTATGAAAATCTCTTTGTTTTTTCAGTGACCATGGAATTTTTTTGGAGAACATTGTGAAAATTGTATTAAAAGTGGTCAAAAGAGAGCTTTTACAGCTTGAAACATACCCAGTGGGGCTGGAGGAAGCGGCCAAGGATTTCCAAGATAAAATTGGGTATCGAAGAGAGTTAAAAGAAACAAAGATTGTGGGGATTGCTAGAATGGGCGCCATTGGGAAGTCGACCCTCACAAAACATCTCTACAATGTGAAACATTTTGATTTTACTCGATCTTGTTTCTTCTTTAAAGTGAGAGGAAGAGATTTAACATCGTTGCAGGAGAATCTAATTTGTGATCTATTGGATCATGATTTCCATATGGATAACACTGTCCAGGGAAAGCATATTTTGCAACGTAGTCTACCAGAGCTCCAAGCTCTGATTGTTTTGGATAACATTGATGATATTGAGCAAATCGACAGTCTTCTAGATATGGATGCAGTGGGATCTGGTAGTCTCATCTTGCTTACATCTCGTGATAAGGATTTATTAAGAATATCTTCTCCAAAAGCTATATTGTATGATGTAAAACCATAAAATAGACAACATGCCCAAGAGCTCTTTTGCCACCATGCTCTAGTTCTACCAGAACCAGTTCAGGGATTTGAAGATTTGGTGGAAGAATTCTTAAAAAGTTGTGGTGGATTACCTTCATCCTTAAAATTTTTAGGCTGACATCTTGCAGGAAATGATGACAAAACCTATTGGAAGGTGCAAGTGGAAAAGTTTTCTAAATTGCTACCAGATGATATACTAAAGACATTAAAAATGAGTTACGAGGCTCTCAGAAAAGAAGAGAAGGAGATGTTTTTGGATATTGGGTGTTTCTTAGTGGGCGAAGACACAAAGCTAGTAGTTCAAGTCTTAGAGGGATTAGGTTATTCCAATGTCAGAGACTACCTTGAAAGTCTGCGTCTAAAATGCCTTGTGGAATATAATTATGACATGGAGTCTAATGATGATATAAATTACAAGCACAAGATTTTTCGAGTTGTAATGCATAGTCAAGTTCAGGGATTGGCAAGACATATTGCGAGAGAGGATTTCTTTGAGTTCGCACAGTATAAGCCCCTGCGCCTTAGTTGTTCAAGTGATATTACAGAGATGTTTCAGTTGCAGTTGGAATTTCCGTGTGGTGTAACTGCCTCTTGACATGGGAATAGAAAGAGTTTAGGGATGAGAAGAATTTCAAAGAGATTAGAAAGTTAATAACAGTCTCTTTCTTGTTATTCAATGAGAGATGAAGAGTCTGTAACTGTTTTCTGTAATGGTTTTGAGAGAATGAGAATCGACGGTGAATGTAATACATATAGATGAAAGCATACTTGATAGGGGGAGTTGTTCGAAGGAGTATTTGCTGTGTAGAGTAAAAGGAACTCTATATCATGAATTGTGACAGAGTGAGCATGTTGAGCATGAGTATGTAAACAGAGATGAATCTTAAATACAAAACAACAGAACGATGATGAGGAGGCAGAGAGAAGATTACAAAAACAAAAGAAAAGATTGTTGAACAGAGAATATTGAACCTGATGAGTAGAAGAACAATGCTAAGGAACAGAGATCTGATGCTAAGTATATGAACAGAATAACAGAGCAGAGGAACAGAAGAGTTTGCTGAACAAGTTGAACAGAATAAGAGGAGCAGAGAGTTGATGTTGAACAGAGAAGAGTGTTTGGTAAGCCAAGATACATCTGTATTGTTGTGATTTGATTCATTTGTAAAGTCTAGCAAGTAAGGGAGGTAGGGAGGTGCTAGGGGAGACATTTTTGTCTCAGTCTACAAGTGGGTGCTTGTATAATTTGAAGGTTGGTGCCTTCACCCAGTTGGTGCTGGGTAACAGTGAGAGTTGGTGCTCTCAGCAAGGTGGTGCTTGCATTCGGAGGTTGTAGCCTCATTGAGTTGGTGCTCAACTAAGAAGAGATGTACAGCTGATAAGCCTTTCACATCCTAAGAAGAAGAGTTTTTTCCTTAAGGGTTTGCTCGTGAAAAATTATGTGTCTTTTACATGCACTTGAATGATGTGTTGCATGCTTTCTGTTCATACATTTAATTCTGAATTCATTGCAAGAATGATTGTCACATAGTTTCATTGATTCTTAGTTAAAAGAAGAAATTTGTTTAAAATTATTGATCTAACTGATTCACCCACCCCTCTCAGTCAAATACCTATAAAAATTGGTATCAGAGCAATGTTCCTTTAGTGTAAGGTAGATCCTGAAGAGTTTACATGGCTAGTCAAGATGGTTCAACAAACAAAGCACCCATATTTGATGGTACAAATTTTTCTTTCTGGAAGGTTAGGATGAGAACTTTCAAAATGTCTCTAGGGGCATATGTCTGGGAGATAGTAGAAACAAGATATAAGAAACCTGCCTTGGTTGAATCTAAAGATGAAAAATCATCCTTCACTTTTAATGCAAAGGCTATGAATGCTATTCTCAGTGGTCTAGCTGAGTCAGAATTTGTAAAGGTTATGCATCTTGAAACTGCAAAAAGATATGTGGGACAAACTTGTAAATAGCTATGAGGGAAATGAAAAAGTTAAAGATGTCAATATACAGTCACATATACTAAAATTTGAACAACTAAAAATGAATGAATATGAAAGTGTTAGTAAATTCTTCCTGAGAGTTGATAAACTAGTAAATGCTATGAGAGCTCTTGGTGGAAAAATAAAAGATGATGATACAAATCTTGTCCAAAAAATAATGATATTCCTTCCTGATAGATTTAATCCCAAAGCCTCATCTATAGAAGAAATGAGTGACCTCAAAACGTTAATTATGGATCAATTGCTGGGAACATTGATTGCCTATGAAATGAGGATTAGTAAAGAACAAAACTCATCTAGGGAAGCTTCCTTTAAAGCTGAAAAGAGTACTGAGTCACATATGGATGAACTAGAAGCAAAATTTGTGAGAAGACTGAAAACAGGGTCAGGGAAATACAAAGGCAAATTGCCTTTCAAGTGTTTTAACTATGGCAAAGTAGGGCATTTTGCTGCTAAGTGTCCCCATAAGAGAAAAGAGCAGAGCTCTACTGATGAGGAGAGTTTTCCCAAGAAGAAATATAATCAAGAAAACAAGTTTAAATATAAGAAGAAAATTCTTTGTGTGAATGATGATGAGTCGTCAGGAACATCAGATAGTGAATCGTCTCATGAGAGCAAAGAAAATGATTTCATGCTAATGGCCATAGAAGATCTCGAACAGAATTGTACAGAGTATGAAATAAATGATGAAGATGTCACTGTAGATATGGAGGGAGAGTTGATGAGTGCTCTAGAAGAGATTGATAGACTAATATTAAAGAAACGAAAACAAAAACAGTTGTTAATACAGTATGAAACTAGTAGAGAAGACATCACTTTAATAAAGCCGGAACTTGAAGAAAAGAAAATTGAAGAGTCTTTAAAACAACACTCAGCTTAAAGTAAAGCTAGATGTGAACATCTAGAAAAGGAAGTTGTAACTGTTAAGAAAGAGTTAGAAAAATATCAATCCCTGTATCATCAGAACATATCCAGCATCAAAGCTTCAGAGGAGCCAAACAATATTTTGAATAGACAAAGAGCTCCACAGATTAAGTTTGGCTTAGGGTGTGGTCAAGGTGGAAACAACAGTAACCCAGAGAGTAAAGAGTCATCTAAGGTGATTATGTTTCAGAGCAGCAAACAGATAGAAGTTCCTAGCACAACAAAGGTTGAGACATGTAAAGAGAATAATGGAAATGAATCTAAGGGTACTAAACCACAAGAAAATATAGTTTTAAAAGGCAAGTCTGTACCATCAGAAGTTCATGGAAAAGAGCCACATAATAGAGTAAATTACATAGATCAGAAATTATGTTGTGAACATCGTAACTCAATGTACTATCCTTTTAGAAATCATCAAAGAGTCAGGGATGATAAATCCTTTAATGGTTATTGTTTCTGTTGTTCTAACTTTGGGCATAGAGCTGCCAATTGTTTGTATAATTTCAGAAATGTTCAGAGAAGAATGTCAAACTATACACAAAGGATGCATCAATCAACATATAATCATATGGGTCATATCTCTCCACCAGCTATTAGAAGAAGAATGCAAAATAGAAATGATAATCCGTTTGATCTTCTATACAACGAGCCTGAATGTTACATATGTCACAACTTCGGGCACAAAGTTACAGATTGTAACTTGAAAGAGAACAAAACAGAACCAAGCATGAAACATACAGCTGAACGTAATGTATGGAGAAAGAAAGAGAGTTCTCATTGTAATCTTGTGCTTTCAGTTCAAAAACAGAGAAGTCATTGGTACATTGACAGTGGTTGTTCGAAACACATGTTGGGAGACAAAGAGAAGTTTATCACTCTATCTGAACATAAATCTAGAAAGGTAACGTTCGGTAATGATGCTCTAGGAAAAGTCAGAGGAAAAGGAGTTATAAGTCTCAGCAATGGTAAAGGGAAGGCTCAAGATGTACTCTTTGTATATGGGTTGAAGCACAACCTTCTCAGTGTGAGCCAAATGTGTGACAAAGGGTGTGAAGTCTTGTTCACTGATAAAGACTGTAAAATTAGAAACATTTCCTCAGGAAAGCTAGTTGCCAAAGGAGTAAGAACAGAGAATAATGTTTACATTTTAAAGGAGGAAAAAGAATAGTGTTATCTCAGCAAATACTATGAAAGCTGGCTGTGGCACAGAAGACTGGGACATCTGCATTTTGATCATCTGATAAAGCTCAAAAATAGAAACACAGTAAGGGATTTTCCAGCAATATCTAGACCTCGAGATGATGTATGTAAGCCTTGCCAAATTGGGAAGCTAACCAGGACTCAGTTCAAATCGAAGAATGTTTCTTCTACAAGTAAGCCCCTTCAACTTGTTCATCTAGATTTATGTGGCCCATCATGAAAAGAAGGTACTGGCAAAGAAAACTATTTTATGCTGGTAATTGATGACTATTCCAGATTGACTTGGGTTGCATTTCTTAAGGAAAAGTCTGAAGTGTTTGCCAAGTTTAAGATATTCAAAGCACTGACTGAAAATCAGACTAGGAGAAAGGTTAAAGCGATCATATCAGACAGAGGAGGAGAGTTCAGCTCGAAACAGTTCAAGGAATTTTGTGATGAGCATGGAATTAAAAAAGAATACACAATAGCAGGAACTCCTCAGTAGAATGGAGTGGTGGAAAGGCAGAACATAACAGTTCAGCAAATGGCTAGATCAATGATGAAGGAGAAGAACATTTCTCAAGGTTTTTGGGTGGAATCTATTCATGCAGCTGTGCACATCCTTAATAAAGCTCATTTGAGGCCAAACAGTGATAAGAAACCATATCATTTATGGTTTGGAAGGCCTGCAACTATTAAGCACTTCAAAGTCTTTGGGAGTAAATGCTATATCAAGAATAATGATGAAAATCTGGGCAAGTATGATGACAGAGCTGATGAAGGGATCTTTTTAGGATATGCTATAGAAAGCAAAGGCTATAGGTGTTATAACAAGATGCTGCATAAAATGGTTGATTGCATAGATGTAAAAGTAGATGAAGATTGTCATGGAAGTATCAGTCAAAGGAATGATGATGATTTATGTTTTGAAGAAACAAATGAAGAAACATAAGAACAGGTCCAAGAATCCCGGAAGAAAGAATTCAATTTATCAGAATATGAGGAAGTTGAACTTGAACAGCACACTATACAATCTTCTTCCAGAATAACTAGAAAGAATCACCCTGAAAGCCAAATCATTGGTGATGAGAGTAAAGGAGTTCAGACTAGAAGGAAGATCTTGCAGGAATCTGAATAGTCCCATATTGCTCTTCTCTCTACAATTGAGCCCCAATGTTTTAATGAAGCCAACAAAGACAAAGATTGGGTAGCTGCAATGAATGAAGAACTGGACTATATTGAGAAGAATAGTACGTGGGAACTGGTTCCTAGGCCATCAGACAAGAACATCATTGGATATAAATGGGTATTTAAGAATTAAATAAATGAACAAGGAAATATTGTAAGGAATAAGGCCAGATTGGTGTGTAAAGGATATGCTCAAGTGGAAGGGCAAGACTTTGATGAAACATTTGCTCCTGTGGCCAGAATGGAGGCAATCAGAATGTTTTTAGCTTATGCATGCCATAAATGTTTTAAATTATATCAAATGGATGTCAATTCAGCATTCTTGAATGGAAATCTTGAATAAGAAGTGTACATGGAGCAGCCTAAAGGTTTTTCTCTCACAGATAAACCTGATTATGTATGCAAGTTGAAAAATGCCTTGTATGGTTTGAAACAAGCACTGAGAGCATGGTATGCCAGACTGGATAAATACTTGCAAGACAAAGGATTCAAAAAGGGTTCTGTGGAAAGCAATTTGTATATCAAACATGAAGGTGATGACTTGCTGATTGTACTAGTTTATGTTGATGATATTATCTTTGGATGTACTAACAACTCTTCTATTCAATGGTTTGCTAACTCAATGCAATCTAAGTTTGAGATGTCAATGATTGGAGAGCTGTCTTATTTCCTAGGACTCCAAATCAGTCACAATCCTGAAGGCTTATTCCTTTCTCAAGAGAAATATCTAAAGGAGATGCTAAAGAAATTTCAAATGGAAGACTTTAATCCTGTGAGTACACCGATAGTCAGTTGTTGCAAGATGAGAAAAGATGATGCATCATCAGAAGTAGATCAAAACAGTGTACAGATCCATGATAGGCAGCCTGTTATATATCATAGCATCCATACCTGATATTATGCATGCTGTAGGGATGGTCGGAATGTTTCAAGCAGCTCCCAAACAAAGTCATTTGCTAGCTATGAAACGCATATTCAAATACCTGAAAGGTACCTTGTCCTATGGTTTGTGGTATCCCAGGAATCATAATTTTCAACTCATATCATATTCAAATGTAGATTGGGCTAACTGTGTAGATGAAAGGAAAAGTACCAGTGGCGGAGCATTCTTCTTAGGACAGTCTTTGGTTGCTTGGCTAAGTAAAAAGCAGAGTTCCATATCTTTATCCACTACATAAGTAGAGTATATCGCTGCTGCTACCTGCTATACTCAAATTTTATGGATGTTGCAATCTTGTACTGATTTAGAAGTAAAGTATGCTGAGCCTATTCCCATTCATTGTGACAATACTAGTGCAATAAGTGTTTCCAAGAATCCTATTCTCCACTCCAAAACGAAACACATTCCAATAAAGTATCATTTCTTGAGAGAACAAGTGGCTAATCAAGCTGTGCAACTACATTATATCCCTTCTAAAGAACAGATAGCTGACATTTTTACTAAGCCTTTGCCCATAGCTCAGATTGAATATCTAGACAGAAGCTGGGTGTTTAGTCAATGTCACAATGACCTATGCATTGTGTAAGGGGGAGTCTATGTTCATTGACATTGTTGTTTATGACTGTGCACTTTTCAGATTGCTGGTTCTTTTGTTTTTATCTCTTTTATGCATCTTGTCAGGGGATTTTCTGTAATCATATGTGCTTTAGTTGCTCAGATTTCCCTTTTCCCTTGATGTCAAAGGGGGATATTGTGAATAGTTGCTGTAGTTGTTGATATTTCCATCAATGCCAAAGGGGGAGATTGTTGGAATATTCAGCAGAAGATGGTGTTCAGTGGATGGAGTCTAGTGTTCAATTGTATTGTTGGCATTGATGGCATTTTGTAGCTGTGTGTATTTATTCTATCAAATGTTTCTTTATAACCACCATTATGAAAATCTCTTTGTTTTTTCAGTGACCATGGAATTTTTTTGGAGAACATTGTGAAAATTGTATTAAAAGTGGTCAAAAGAGAGCTTTTACAGCTTGAAACATACCCAGTGGGGCTGGAGGAAGCGGCCAAGGATTTCCAAGATAAAATTGGGTATCAAAGAGAGTTAAAAGAAACAAAGATTGTGGGGATTGCTGGAATGGGCAGAATTGGGAAGTTGACCCTTGCAAAACATCTCTACAATGTGAAATGTTTTGATTTTACTCGATATTGTTTCTTGTTTAAAGTGAGAGGAATGGATTTAACATCGTTGCAGGAGCAGCTAATTCGTGATATGTTGGATCATGATTTCCATATGCATAATACCATCCAGGGAAAGCGTATTTTTCAACGTAGTATACCATAGCTCCAAGCTCTGATTGTTCTGGATAACGTTGATGATATTGAGAAAATAGACAGTCTTCTAGATATGGATGCAGTGGGATATGGTAGTCTCATCTTGCTTACATCTCATGATAAGGATTTGTGAAGAATATCTTCTCCAAAAGCTATATTGTATGATGTAAAACCATTAAATAGACAGCATGCCCAAGAGCTCTTTTTCCGCCATGCTCTAGTTCTCCCAGAACCAGTTCAGGGATTTGAAGATTTGGTGGAAGAATTATTAAAAATTTGTGGTGGATTACCTTCATCCTTAAAATTTTTAGGCCGACATCTTGCAGGAAATGTTGACAAAACCTATTGGAAGGTGCAGGTGGAAAAGTTTTCTAAACAGTTGCTAGATGATATACTAAAGACATTAAAAATGAGTTACGAGGCTCTCAGAAAAGAAGAGAAGGAGATGTTTTTGGGTATTGGGTGTTTCTTCGTGGGCGATGACACATAGCTAGCAGTTCGAGGCTTAGAGGGATTAGGTTATTCCAATGTTAGAGACTACCTTGAAAGTCTCCATCTAAAATGCCTTGTGGAATATAATTATGATGTGGAGTCTAACGATGATATAAATTACAAGCACAAGATTTTCTGAGTTGTAATGCACAGTCAAGTTCAGGGATTCGAAAGACATATTGCAAGAGAGGATTTCTTCGAGTTCGCAAAGTATAAGCCCATGCGCCTTAGTTGTTCAAGCGATATTACAGAGATGTTTTAGTTGCAGTTGGAATTTACACATGGTGTAACTGCTTCTTGACATGGGAATACGAAGAGTTTAGTGATGAGAAGAATTTCGAAGAGATTAGAAAGTGAATAATGGTTTCTTGCTTGCTATTCGATGAGAGATGAAGAGTCTGTAACTGTTTTCGGTAATGGTTTTGAGAGAATGAGAATCGACGGTGAATGTAATACATATAGATGAAAGCAGACTTGATAGGGGGAGCTATTCGAAGGAGTATTTGTTTTGTAGAGTAAAAGGAACTCTGTATCATGAATTGTCACAAAATGAGCATGCTGAGCATGAGTATGTAAACAGAGATGAATCTTAGATACAGAACAACAGAACTATGATGAGGAAGTAGAGAGAACATTACAGAAACAAAAGAAAATATTGCTGAACAGAGAAGATTGAACCTGATGAGCAGAAGAACAATGCTAAGGAAGAGAGATCTGATGCTGAGTATATGAACAAAACAGCAGAGCAGAGGAATAGAAGAGTGTGCTGAACAAGTTGAACAGAATAAGAAGAGCAGAGAGTTGATGTTGAACAGAGAATAGTGTTTGGTAAGCCAAGATACATCTGTATTGTTGTGATTTGATTCATTTGTAAATTCTAGCAAGGGAGGTAGGGAGGTGCTACGGGAGACATTTTTGTCTCAGTCTGCAAGTGGGTGCTTGTAGAATTTGAAGGTTGGTGCCTTCACCCAGTTGGTGCAGGCTAACAGTGAGAGTTGGTGCTCTCAGCATGTTGGTGCTTGCATTCGGAGGTTCCAGCCTTGTTAAGTTGGTGCTCAACTAAGAAGAGATGTACAGCTGATAAGCCTTTGACATCCTAAGAAGAAGACTTTTTTCCTTAAGGGTTTCCTCGTTGTCACGTCCCTGTCCCTCTAACTGGTGAAGAGGATGCGACGAACACCAATGCAACTGAGCAAACAACCCCATGGACATAAACAAAAGAGATCAATGCTGAAATTTGGGAAGCTTAAAAATAAGAGGAATGCTAAACATACAAGCATACACATATGCATAAATATTCAATCATACAGCGGAAGCAAACATTCACATTCCAACATTTACATGTTCATCATGATTCATAAGACAATAGATATAACTTACGGAGGTGAATTAGCAGCAACACTTATCTTTCAATGAAGAACCCCACAACCAGCTACGTCGCTGCAACGTTCCACCCAACCATAGGCCAGCTTGCTCATCAATCTCTCAACAACGCTACCACCCCCAAGCTGGGTATGATTCCTCCAAGGATAAGGGTCAATGCAGGCTTACACATAGCCAATGGGACACCAATAGCCAAAAACCAACACAGTTGGGTTTATCAGGCCATTAACAAACTGGCCAAGCCAGCATAGTCCGAAGACCAATCACTGCATACCGCAGCAACACAATCCCTTCACAGCCATGTGAAGAAAGCAAAACAACTGGTGACAGTCTCAAATGAAAGGTGAGACACAAATCCATCCTGCAAGGAAACTCAGAGTTTTTATTGGCCCTAACATGGCCAAAACAACTCAGCTACAACCCAAGACCAGGGTACTCCAGCAACCACCAACACACAATGAATGATAGCAACAATCCACAGTCCCAAAACAGGGAAACTCAGCCAACAACGGCCCATAGCACACACAATCCCTCCAGGTAACGACTGGCAACTTACATAGTCCCAAACAAAGGAGAAACCAACTCCCAGCGTGGAAAGAGGAGAACACAGCCAACGGATTGGCAATCCACAGTGGCCCAAAACGAATTTGGACACCATAGCCAACAAAGCACACGGGGAAGACAACATCCCCAAAACATAATTGATGAGCCCAAAACACAGGAAAAACATACCCGATTTCCACTCTGTGGGAAAACGTAATTAACCACCGATACACAGCTCCTCTCCTGGCTGCGTGAGAAGGTAAGGCCGTGAGAGAACAACTCGCTGGTCTCTACGTGAATGGAAAAATTCCACAACAGATGGATGCACAGTGTGAGAGAGAACAACCCTCCATGTGAGAGGGAGATCCGACCACCATGAGGGATGAACAGACCTCCTATGCACGCACAGATGAGAAAAATTTCCCTCTGCATGAGGAAGATGGATAGACCACGGCCCTACGTGAGGAGGACGAACAGACCAGATGTGAGAGCAACCGACCATGGGAAGAATGGAGTCCGGTGTGAGAGAAACGAAGGTTCTCCACTGGGCATGTGTACCATCCAAACTAACAGTAGCCTGCCAAAATCGATGCTTCCCCATGCCCACGTTTCCTTATGCAATAACTACCCCCAACTAAAAAAATCAATACCTTGAAGAGGTTGGATGAGACAAGGGAAGGTGGCAAACAAAACAAGGTGGCAACACATGGGCTTTTCCCCCATAGACTAAGGTTTGAAATCCCTCACCCCTTATCCTTTGGAACCATGCCCTTTTCATTCAACTTTGCACTGCCATAGCTGGTTGTGGTTTATTTTAATTGATGTGCGTGTTTACATGATGCCAACCACAATGTGCCAGATAGCACGATATACCATCGGCAACTATCCCTATTGCCGAAACATACACCACCAAATCGATGGTGGGGCTTTTGCCTTTAGCTCCTCACCACGATTAATTACATTATATACATCATGCAAACAGGGTCAAAACCAGGGACATTACATTCCCCTCCCCCTTGGAATAACACCATCCTCGGTGTTCCATTACACATATACAATACATATACAATTGCACATCAAAATTTTAAAAATTGCAGATTTGTCCCATGTTCAATCATCTACTTTGAATGTTCAATACCAAGCCCCTCAGCTTCCATGGACTTCTCCTGCTGGTTCTCAGCTTCTAGATGATCTCAAAGTCTAGGAACTTTGTGGCTATTGCCTTCATCATGTTCCCTCATTGGGCAGTCCCAGTGTAAACGATGTCCTCTGCATCTCCAACATTTCACTGGCTGCTTCATCTTTACCTGCTCAATTTCCTTTGAGTCTTCATGTCTAGACCGTTTCCTATCTGGTCGCTTGGACGAATGTCCCATTGCTGATCCACCTTCCTTTCCTTTGCTGATTGCTCCCAGAAGGCTTTTCACCTCCCTTTGCAAACCAATAGAGTCTTGCAAAATCTGGTGGTTCATCTCACTCTGCCTTCTTTGTATCTTGAGCATCTCCCCAAGATTCTCTTGGGTCTTGGCAATCATATGAAGGAGACTTCCAGCTAAGTCCAGCAACTTTTGATCTGCTACCATATTCAATGTGCACCACCTGGTTTCACTTTTCTCACCTATGAAATGCACCATTGAAATTTTATCAGACCAAGCATAATATAGACATTAAAATCAGTCAGTTAATTACCCAATTGGCATGACAGTCCAAGCCTCATCAAGGAGACTTTCATATTTTTCATGCCTTCCCAACATGAACATGAGCTCATTCATGTCCATTCCTGGGTAGGGAATTAACTATTCCAGTATTCACAAATTTACTTAAGCAAATACACACATTTCATTCTCAATCATACATGCATTCAAAAATCCTTTGTTTTCACAATGCATAAACATATATATATATATATATATATATAAAATCAAAGGCAAGAGAGAGCGATAAGAGTTTTTCCCCTCTTTGTTTTGTTCCATCCTGGAACCCACACCATCGTAGTGGCTTTTCATGCTCTCAGCCTCTTTCACTTCACCGTGAATGCTGGACCAATCTCTCTTGGTCATGACACTTAGTGTCTTCAGTCTATTCCAGACCTCTAAACCATGGGGTCTCTCCACATGGTTTGTCTCGGCTGCTAGGACTCCCCCGTCCTACTAGCACCTTTTTCATTACCGCTCATCCCGAGCTTTCCAGGACAATCACATGTCCACATGCACCTCTAGGATGCTCTCATAGTCTTCGCTTCTAGCGATACCTATATCCAAACATTGAATAAATTCACATGTTTAGTTTATTCTCATTAGTTTTTATCTCTAGAACAAGAGCTTAAAACATCATATCCAAATCATATACACATGTATATTCATAAGCAAAATAATCCAATACTTATCTCTATTGTGCGTTTCCTCGTTCATCCACAGGATCCTACTTCGTCTTGCAATCCTTGGGATCGCCTATGGACTTAGATGTTAGGTCAGCACGCAGGCTACTCCACAACATCAAATAATTAATGTACAGCCAGTACACCCTCATGTCAACTAGGCTTGGAACTTTAACACGACCATTTCTAGGTCTAGGATCTACTATGGATCCCCAAGCATATAATAGCCCAACATACACTTATATCAACAATAACCCTTACTCCGCAACCCCTCACAACAACCATTTACCATTTACCTTTACCTTTTACCTTTAGCCTGTCCACACAAGCAACACAAGCAATACAAGCAGACTCATTAGCGTTATTGCTTTAAAAAATCATAATCATATTTCATATCATTCGGTCATAATGGATACTAAATCGAAACATGTTCTGTATATCGAATTTAATAATTAAACATGCACATTCATAGCAAAAGTTACAAAACACTTATCCATTTTCCGTCGTAGTATGCCTTTATATATGTTAGGCACTGTCAAGGAGTTGGGAAAGGATGAATGCTAAGCTGGTGAGCTCGCTGTAGAGATAGGAACACCTACACCAGAACTAGCCTGAATTCTAAGACACCCACACACACCCAACACAAGGAATCAGTCCCTTCTCTGCTACTAAGTCCCTCAGGCCCTGCATTCCCTTCCAGTGCTATCCCAGGGTTGTGGAGAAGAAAGTCAACCCTTTAGCTCTGTCTGTGTGGTTTCCAATCACTAGGTTATTAAGCAAACCAAGCTCTCATCCCTGCTTCCTTTTTACATGTCTTACCGACATAATCTATACCATCTCACTCATGTTATTACCAAACAGGAAGTGCAGATGAGACATTTCAAAATGTCCAATGGCGTTTCACCCGAAACCCATTTTCAAGGGAAAACCTTCCCATGACGTTTGGCTCTTGCAGGTCATCACAGATGATCTTCCTACAGTGTGTACCCCTGACACATTTATCAAATAGCCAAACAGTCAATCATTACCTGATACTACAATCCAAATTGATTGTTCCATAACCAAGCAATGACATTAGAAATCAAATTCATTAGGAATTTGCAATTCTATCTACTACAGAAATTGACTTGTTCAATTGTGGGTTTCTTGTAAGCAGCACTACTATGCCCATTATAATTTTATGCATACTATAATAACATGAATACCCACTTACCGTGCGTCCCTCCTGACACAATCTCATACAAGCCAACAATGATTAGTAGTCGTTAGCACTTTCTTAAATCCGAAATCCACAATACAAATTTAACAACCCATCATGTATGCCAACTACTTTCACAACTATGAGACTTCTTCTCATAAATGGTAGATTCTGGCATTGGTTAGGGTCTTACCTTGCACTGCCATGCTCGAATAATCTACCTGGAACATGAGTTTCAATCAACCAAACACAATCTTATGCAAGCCAACAGTGGCTAGTGGTTGTCAGCAATTTCTCAAATACGAAATTCACAATTCAAATTTTAACAACCTATTATGCATATCATATGGTAGATTCTGGCATTGGTCAGGGTCTTACCTCTCACTTCCATGCCCAAAATAATCTACCTGAAACATAAGCTTCAAACATCCAAACACAAGCTTATGCAAGCCAGTAGTGACTAGTAGTTGTTAGCAATTTCCTAAATTTGAAATTCACAATTCAAATTAATAAGCTTTTTCACATGGTAGATTCTGGCATTGTTCAGGGTCTTACCTCTCATTGCCATGCCCGAAATAATCTACCTGAAACATAATCTTCAATCAACCAAATACTTGGTAAGTCTGGATGCATATAACCTTTTCATTGCTACAACCATCACTGAAGCATTTTCAGAATTTATAAAATTCAAATACTTCCAGCTATTAGTCACATCAATATCGTCAAAGCTCATTTACGTCATGCAATCATTATCATATTAATATTTTCAAGGTATAGTCATATCATTCATGCAATTAAATGAAGGTTTAGATACCCTTACTTCACAAGCGTATCATTCATGCCACCTTGCTCTTCCATATAGCATTTCTAGCAGCCAACTGATCATGACTATCCTACATTCATAACAACCTCTAAAATGGTTCCTGAATTGTCATCAATTCATCATTTTAGTCATTAGTCATTCATAAAATCACATGCTTTCATCTCAATGCATTCACCGTACCATGGCCTAGCCATGTCCACCTCACATAGGATGCATTACTACAATCAATATCATCAACATATATAGGCATGACACCTTTCTATATTCAAATTTCCACATGGTAGGAGGTCTCTTACCTTTACCATTCCATGGAATCTGTCATAAGCAACTCTTACCTGCATGGGCCATACTTACACCCTTGACATAACCAATTTGATTGGTCCTTTGCAGGAGATTGCAGTATTTGCTCAACAACTTTTGTTATGGACTTGTTGCCTTATCCCTTTCTTCATAGGGTTGCAATCATGTAATATCCTATGCATGCAATACATATCCTCATGCATTTCGAGCATAAACTTAGAAAATGTAGTTACAATCAGCAAGATAGGGTCTAATGAAAACTTCCCTTTCAAATCCCTCATCTTCTCATGGAATTCCTCTTTCACATAGGAGCTGGTTAGCCTTCATAGTCCTTGCTACCTCTGGCCTGCAAATTTCCATATTTGTCCATTTGATAGCAGTGGCCATCATTAGCACTTTTCTGCTTCATGCTCAGATTCTGGTCACTTATCCCTGTTCCTTGATGGATAAGCTTTCCAACGCCTATCCGCATGCGTCATTCTGACCTCGAGTGTAAAAACCACACCACTTCTAAGAATGAAGACTTTCACCAAATCTCAGGAAAAACACACAACTGTATTTTGGTCCAGAATGCTAACTTCAGCCACCTCATTTTCGTTGCACCATTCATCTTTTATAAATTTTGGGTCTTACTAATTTTCCCAAAGCATAGGATTCTCTTTTCACAAGAACAACTATCTCAATGGACGACGGGGGTCAAGGGGGATTTTTTATTATTATAAATATTTGGTTTTTCATGCAATCTGGTGCACAAGATCGCTGCCTCTTTTCTCCTTCTCAACCCTGAAAAACAGCTCAAAATCCCACTGATAAATAGTTGAAATTTGCTGGAGATCCCACTGAAAACCATTGAGAAATCCCCTTTGAAAAACTCAATTTTTCTTTTGTCAAAATCGGGTCTTCTCCCAATTACCCATTCGTAGAATTGGCTCTTGGAAGGCTTTCCCCTTCGGCAACGGTGGCTCTCGGAAGGCTTTTCCCCTTCCCTAATGGCGGCTCTTGGATCCATTTTCCTTCCGCAATGGCGACTCTCGAAAGGCTTTCCCATTCCGCAACGGCAGCTCTTGGAAGGCTTTCTACATCGGAAGCCAAATTACTTTGGCTTCCGCAACGGTGGAACATGAAACGATTTTACCTCTTATCAGTGAGCTGACTTTTTGCCTTAGAAAATTTTTCAACTTTCTTCCTTTACGTCGGAGGCCTTACCGTTTTTCTCTTCCGATTGGCAGCCGTCTACTTGGAAAAATTTCAACCTACGGCGTCGGCAGTTCTTCCACATCGGAAGCCAAATGACTTTGGCTTCTGCAACGGCGGCTCGCTAAAGGAAAACTTCTTTCGATCAGCCATGGACACTTAGAAAATTTCTACGATTTTTCTTCTGCACTGCCGGCAATCGGATGACTTTTCCTTCGGGCATCGAATCGTTTCTCCATCTGCAACGGCGGAATGTCAGATGCTTTCTCTTCCGCAACATCGGAAGACCTTCAACATCGAAAACCAAATGGCTTTGGCTTCCGCAACGGCGGACTGGAAAACGCTTTCTCTTCCACAACGGTGGAAGTCTTTCCCCGTCGAAAGACTTGGCGGTTTTGTCTTCCGCAATGGCGAACGAGAGACTTCACCTATTCTTCTGCAATGATAGACAAAGAACCCTTTCGGCAGCTGCAACGATGGCTCGTTAGACGCTAAATCCTTCCGCCATATCGGAAGTCTAAACCACTAAGTGTTGACTTCAACACTTAGGCGATTTTCTTGAAGTTTCCAATCTGATTTTTGCTGGGCAGGAAGAAGTTCTGCATCTGTCACTGCACCTTCATGGCCCATAGAGGCCCATTGTTGCAACCTTGAGCTCTGATACCACTCTGTCACGTCCCCGTCCCTCTAACCGGCAAAGAGGACGCGACGAACACCAATGCAACTGAGCAAACAACCCCATGAACATAAACAAAAGAGATCAATGCTGAAATTTGGGAAGCTTAAACATAAGAGGAATGCTAAACATACAAGCATACACAGATGCATAAATCTTCAATCATACAGCAGAAGCAAACATATACATTCCAACATTTACATGTTCATCATGATTCATAAGATAATAGATATAACTTGCAGAGGTGAATTAGCAGCAGCACTTATCTTTCAATGAAGAACCCCGCAACCAGCTACGTCACTACAACATTCCACCCAACCATAGGCCAACTTGCTCATCAATCTCTCAGCAACACTGCCACCCCCGAGTTGGGAATGAATATTCCTCCAAGGATAAGGGTCAATGCAGGCTTACACATAGCCAAGGGGACACCAACAGCCAACAACCAACACAATTGGGTTTATCAGGCCATCAACAAACTGGCCAAGCCAGCACAGTCCAAAGACCAATCACTGCATACCGCAGCAACACAATCCCTTCACAGCCCTGTGAAGAAAGCAAAACAACTGGTGACAGTCCCAAACGAAAGGTGAGACACAGCTCCAGCCTACAATGCAACTCAGAGTTGTTCTTGGCCCTAACATGGGCAAAACAACTCAGCTGCAACCCAATACCAGGGTACCCCAGCAGCCACAAACACACAATGAATGATAGAAACAATCCACAGTCCCAAAACAGGGAAACTTAGCCAACAGATTGGAGATCAATAGCCCACAACACACACAATTCCTCCAGGTAACGACTGGCAACTTACACAGTCCCAAACAAAGGAGAAGCCAACTCCCAGTGTGGACAGAGGAGAACACAGCCAATGGATTGGCAATCCACAGTGGCCCAAAACGAATTTGGACACCACAGCCAACAAAGTACATGGGGAAGACAACAACCCCAAAACATAATTGATGAGCCCAAAACACAGGAAAAACATACCCGATTTTCACTCTGTGGGAAAACGTAATTGACCACCGATACACAGCTCCTCTCCTGGCTGCATGAGAAGGTAAGGTCGTGAGAGAACAACTCACTGGTCTCTGCACGAATGGAAAAATGCCACAACAGACGGATGCACAGCGTGAGAGAGAACAACCCTCCATGCGAGAGGGAGAGCCGACCACCATGAGGGACGAATAGACCTCCTATGCACGCGTGGATGAGAAAAATTTCCCTCTGTGTGAGGAAGATGGACAGACCATGGCCTTGCATGAGGAGGATGAACAGACCAGACGTGAGAGCAACTGACCATGGGAAGAATGGAGTCCGGTGTGATAGAAACGAAGGTTCTCCACTGGGCATGTGTACCGTCCAAACTGACAGCATCCTGCCAAAACCGGCGCTTCCCCATGCCCACATTTCCTCATGCAATAACTGCCCCCAACTAACAAAATCAAGACCTTGAAGAGGTTGGATGAGACAAGGGAAGGTGGCAAACAAAACAAGGTGGAAACACATGGGCTTTTTCCCCATAGACTAAGGTTTGACATCCCTCACCCCTTATCCTTTGGAACCATGCCCTTTTCATTCAACGTTGCACTACCGTAGCTGGTTGTGGTTTATTTTAATTGATGTGCGTGTTTACATGATGCCAACCATAATGTGCCGGATAGCACAATATACCATCGGCAACTATCCCTATTGCTGAAACATACACCACCAAATCGATGGTGGGGCTTTTGCCTTTAGCTCCTCACCGCGATTAATTACATTATATACATCATGCAAACGGGGTCAAAACCGAGGACATTACACTCATGAAAAATTATGTGTCTTTTACATGCACTTGAATGATTTGTTGCATGCTTTCTGTTCATACATTTAATTCTGAATTCATTAGAAGAATGACTGTCACATAGTTTCATTGATTCTCAGTTAAAACAATAAATTTGTTTAAAATTATTGATTTAACTGATTCACCCCCCCTCTCAGTTAAATACCTGTAACATATCATTGATCATTGTGGTGATGAGAAACCCATGTAATCAAGCAAGAAAATCAGCAAGGAAGAGGATAACTGATGAAATCCTTGAAGAAATTAGAGAGAATAAAAGAAATGACATGACCAATCGAAGACGCTCTATGGACACTCAACCGATTTCGATTGTTGAGGATGCCACAGTTATTCCTACCAATCCACATCAAGAAAGACAAAATCATTTTCTCTAGGGGCCTTCGGTCTCTATATCATTTGAAGAATGAGCACTGCATGGCACTGATCAAGGAGTGAAACTTAGGTGCACATCAAGGCCACTTGAAACCTTTGCAGATTTAATTGAATGTGGGTATACAAGTGATGAAGTTAGAGAGACATTGAATGTCGAACGTATGCTTGAAGAATAAAATGTTGTTCAGACCACCCAAGAGGATTTCCAATTTCCACCATCCAACCGTTAGAAAAACACAGAAGGACATGAATCTCATGTTCAAATGCTAGCCCGACCGGGTGATATGGTATACAGTGCAGTTCCAACCTCCCTACCTCCATTAGCAACTTCATGCCGAATAAATCCAAAACGTATATAGATCGATGAAAGTCTCATTGGTTCGCTTGAAGGTACGTTGTCTAATCATAGTATTGCATATCAAGCTCAATAGATACTTGTCAACTAGTTTTATTCTGAATGTGATGGCGATAAATGTAGATTATTTATATCATTGTTAAAATCTAGGTCTATGACTGTTGTTAGGAAAAACTTAAGGATAAAGATGATAAACAGTTATGAACCAAGTTCTTATGTTGTTAGAATGTTGGTATATGCATTTAGTACTATTGGAAATAAATCTTGTTCAAAGGTTCGCAATGCAGCTCATCGTGTGTTGTCATAATCAATCATGAATAAAATCACCAGGGCCCTTTGCCTTCTTAATCCTACATCCAAAATTGTAGGATTGGATATCAAAGCACTCCATAGGTATTGTTCTAGAAGAGAACAACTTGACTCTAGTGAAATAGATGTCTGGTCCTTCATTGGCAGGCTTCCACTCTCTGATATGAAGCTCATTGATGCGGTAAAGGGACTGGTGCAGGATTTTTGGTGTGACAATAGTAGACCTTCATCCAACCGAAAAGATGTACTAAAATTGAGAAGGGGTTCAAGGTATCGTGAGACCCACAATAAACATTTTCTTGACATGACACAAACAGAATTATATGAGAGTTTTAGGCATGAACATAATGAACTTAAATTGGGGAAAATATCCTTCAAGAAATGCAAACCATGGTATGTTAAAATAAACATAACTCATAGCACATGTTGTTGTCGATATCACATTGAGTACGGTTATTATTATGACAGATATATACATATATTGCGTGTTTTTCATAACACTCTTGTGCAGGAATGCTCAACTACATTGCCATCGACATCATTTAGAGATTTTATCCATAGCATCTTGTGTAGAAGGACAGAAGGTTGCACATTTTATCAAAGGCCTTGCATAGATGGGACATGCCCAAGGTGTGGTGGAATGGAATTTTTGGACAAATGCATACATGTTACCAATGAGCATGAACTTGGGAGACATGAAGTGAAATTGTAGTCATTCAAAAATGTCATGTATGATATCGGTGGAGGGATTGAAAGAAAAAATATACAATTGGTCACCTCTCAGGTTAGTAATGAGTTCATGAATAGTATTTTTTCCTTCATCTATTTCTACTTCATATATGTAAGAACCTATTGATCTGTACATCTTTATTGTTGATCTACCAAGTATTGGTATGCAACTTCATGGAGGAATTCTTTTAAAAGACACAACAATATGTAAAGCATGTACATGTGGCTTGTTGGAAAGATGAGTAGTTTAGAGTGTGCAGGGATACATTTCCTATTGGAACTATATTATCACTCAGACCAGGTCAGCATAATGATCCATATCACCTATAGACATGGGGTATATAGTACTGAAGAGAAAAGGGTTATATTGAAGGAGTATCACTTTTACATATTATGATAGGTTTCATGACTTGGATTTTGTACAACACAACTTTCAATTGTTCTACAAACACTTGGAGGATAACAATATATAGATGGAACAACATTATATTTGGTCTGATGGTTGTGCGGGGAAATTCAAAAATTCCTGTGTCTTCCAATGGTTGTGTATTCTCGATAAGAGGCATAAGGTGCCACATATTTGGAACTATTTTGAGACCGAACATGGAAAAGGGGAACATGATGGAGCAGGTGCATGCATTAAGACTACATTATGAAGGAAAGAGATGAAATTCACAACTATTTCACTCATTCGAGATGCAAACACCATTATTGCATGGTGTTGTTTAGTGATGGGGCAGGGAGCAAGAAGGCAATAAGAACAATCATCTCAAAATGCACATGTACATAGATATTTTTGGGACGTGGTCGATGTAGATCGATCACACCTATATGAGTGCAAGAACATCCAAGGAACTTGTGCATTCCATTCAGTTAGGACATCAGACAATGCTATAGTTGAAATGTGGACAAGGAAACTCTCTTGTTTTTGTTATCCCTGTAGCAGTGGTGAATGGTACAACTGTGAATCCATAGATTAGGTTGATAGCTGGGATCGTGTATCACACCCCATTGTTCGACACATAACTACAAAAATATCCTAATTGGAGGAGGGCCAATCGAGTATTTCACATGACTATGACCACATTTCATATCTCATACAACCAGGTTCAACTATTATGTTGATATCCTTGAAATGTTTGACGACTAGTTGTGTTTAGTTAGCTGACTCCTAGGTCTGCACTTTATTTTATGTAGGTCACATATACACAGTGGTTTCCCTGAGAGACAATGAATGGCACACTGACTATTGGTTGGCACATTTCTTGGATGGTAATAATACCCTCATTGTCTCATTAAGTGACTCCGAGGGCAATTATTTTCCAATTGGGTCAATGGTTATCAAAGGAGAATATTTGACATAGGCTACCCACGCATGAAAGAAAAAATATTATGTCTTTGAAGATTATAGACCAGGTCAAATTGTATACCATTATACAAAATTAGTTATTGGCACAAACCTCTAGCTACAAACAATTCCAAACAAGAACTCATCAAAGTCACGATACGTGTTTCCTTACTCTGAGCACGAGAGGCTAAAGGATACGATTGCTATTAGAGGTGATCCTGATGGTCTAGTCGAATGACCATAGGTAGGTAGTCAAGTATGTGGTATTTAGATGTTTTGGTTTCACGGTCTCATTGATTATTTACAGTTTGATAGATTGATAAATCCAATATACTTCTACAACATGATAACTTGCACCTAAGCTTCATCATGGATTCATTGTACTATATTGATACTTACATGACTCATGCCTTATATCCCAACACCATTATCTACCACTCTATCTAGGATATGTCTATTTCATTTTCCTTTAATCTCAAATTTTATCCTATAAGGACATCTCCTTGAATGCTTGAGAGGACCTGCCAAGTGAAAAGGGCAACGACCCCCATGAGATTAACTAGATTCCCATCTGTGAGGAAAACCAAAGAGTTGTCGTTTTTTTCCAAGCGGTTAGCAGTTTTACCTGCACCGTGACGTGAGGGGTACTTCCCCAATACTCAAGCCTAAGACAGCCTTGGTGGCTGAGTGACTACCTTCGAACCATTAGGAAGCCGAATATGCCTAGGGTCCATATCTATTTATAGTTGACAAAGCAAATAATTTCAGAATTGTCCCAAATAATTTAATCCATTTCAAATTGATAAAGCGCAACTTTCTAGCATCACCACAGATCATTTCTTCATAAAAAAAAAAAGAAAAAAAAATCCATATCTTCCTTGATTTAGCCATATCTTACTTGATTTAGCTCTGTTTTCCTTGAAACTTCACTGTAACCCCCATAATACCATTCTTCATATTCCTTCATTGGGGACCCTATCCCAAATTCCACTTCCTGAAGGTTGAAATTCCACATTTGTCTATTTTTAGGGTTTGTCATAAATTCTTTGATTCTTACTCAATTGCCTTCAAATTTTCCACGGTATTCATTTTCCATTTCTACTTCATTGTCCCTCTTTGACAAATTTTTCAATTCCTTCATCCCGGCTCTGAAGTTCACATTTTCTGCTTCTTGTCACTAAAAAAGTGTCCAAAACCCTGTAAAACCCCAATTACCCCCCCAAATTTTTCCAGAATAAAAAATATCCTTTTCTAAAATCCTTTCCATTTTTGTTTTTCTACCCATTACCTGAGAGAAAAAAAAACCTGCTTATGTTTGTCACCCACGCCAGAGAAAATAAACAAATGGAAGAAGAACTTGCCACCACCAAGTCTAAACTCAAGATTATAGATCAAAAATTTCTCGGCCTCCATATTTAGCATTCACCCATGAACAACCGCCACCAGCCTGAGTCTTCTACCGACACTAGGTTCTCGTCGTCTAGCAACTTCCGCGGGTCGAAGCTGCATTTTCCTCACTTCAATGGTGATGATCCGACTGGATGGATTTATAGGGAAGAACAATATTTAATTTTGCATAACACTTTTGATGTCAATAAATTCCCACTTTCATCCTTTCATTTTGAACATGAACCACTTCAATAGTTCCGTTGGTACATCAAGGCTCATGAAGAGCCAAACTAGACATATTTTTCCCAACTCCTTTTCCAGCAATTTGGCCCTAGTGCTTTTGATGACTTCACATGAGCACTCACCAAACTTCGCCAAACTGGCACTGTGTGGGAGTATTAGACAAAATTTTGGAAACTAGCCAATCACACAGAGGGATTTCTTGATGCATTCTACCTGAGTTGTTTTATTAGTGTTTTGAAAGATGCAATATGATATGAGGCCAAAATTTTCTACCCCAACACAATGATGGAATACCTAGGGTTGGCTAAGCTAATAGAGGACAAGATCAGTGCTCAACAATAATCCAAATCCACTCTTGTTCCATTCAAACCTATGGCTCCCCCAAGAACCCAAAATTTTCCAGCTCCTAGAACCACTCCTATCAACCATTTTTTTGAACCAGAGATGCGGGAAAACTGGGAAAAAGGAATTTGCTATAATTGTGACGAGAAATTCACACATGGACATATATGTGTTGAGAAAAAGCTCTATCTATTGTATGTGGATTCTCCACCCACACCTAGAATTTTTTATGATGCTCAGGATCTAGTAGATGATGATGGTGACATTCAACAACTTCCTGCTCCAAATGACCAACAGGAGATATCTCTCCATGGCTTAGCCAGATTCACCACCCCATAAACCATGTAGGTCATAGGGTTCTTCAAAAAAATCCCTCTTACAATACTCATTGATTCTGGTAGCACTCACAACTTCATTGACCTAAGTATCGCCAAATAGGCTAACTATTTTGTCCATCCTTGTTCCAGCTTTGAAGTGATGATTTCCAATGGGGGCACCTTACCTTGCAAAGGGAAGTGTCGTAATGTGGGCATATCTATGGGGGATTATAACTTGTGATCTGACATGTTTTCCTTTCCCTTAGGTGGATGTGATGTGGTTTTGGGTGCTCAATGGTTATGCACACTTGGACCCATTTTATGGGATTTTGCTGGACTTTGGATGCAATTTTCAATCAATGGTACCAAACACAAATTGTGGGGCTTACAACCATGGTCTCTTAGCCTCATTAGTTAACATTGAATGGAAAATATTCTTAAGAAAAGTTCACATGGTGTTATTGCTCATCTCCATTTCATTCAGATGCAACCTTTAGCAGTCTCAACTACTCCATTGGATCTCCAACAAATTCTGGATCGATATGCATGTGTGCTTGTTGAGCTGGTGGGATCGCCACCTTCCTAACCCGATCACCATTGTATTCCAATCCTTCCTGGAAGCATCCCTCCCAACATCAGGCCCTATCGCTACCTGTTTCACCACAAGATAGAAATTGAGATGCTTGTTCATGACTTACTGAAGCAAGGTGTTATTCACCCTAGCACTAGTTCCTTCTCTTCATAGATCCTTCTAGTCCAGAAAAAAGATGGTTCATGGTGCCTTTGCATCGAATTTAGAGCACTTAATCACATCACTATCACGGATAAGTTTCCAATTCCCATTGTTGATTATTTGTTGGATGATCTCCATGGTGCTCATCTTTTTTCCAAGTTGGATCTCTGTTCTGGGTATCACCAAATTCGGGTCCATGCAGATGATATCCCTAAAACAACTTTTTGCACACATGATGGCCATTATGATTTTTTTTTCATGCCATTCGGCCTAACAAATTCTCCTTTCACGTTCCAGGAATTGATGAATAAAATATTTCGTCCCTGCTTGCAAAACTTCATTATGGTCTTCTTTGATGATAGCCTCATCTATAGTAAAACTTGGGCTAAGCATCTCCAACATCTGGATCTGGTATTGCAAATTTTCTATGATCATCATCTTTGTTCCAAACAATCTTAATGTGTTTTTGGGCAGAAGGAAGTAGAGTATCTCGGGCATATTTTTCAGTACAAGGGGTTCGTGTTGATCCTGCCAAAATAGATGCCATGAAAAATTGGCCACATCCTCAAACCTTGAAGAGCCTTTGTGGGTTTTTGGCACTTATTGGCTACTACCGCAAGTTTTTCAAGGATTGTGGGAAGATTGCAGCTCCATTGATAGATCTACTGAAAAAATATGCTTTTGCATGGACAACTACTACTGAGTGTGCATTTGAGAAACTGAAACAAGCTATGTGTACCACACTTGTTCTAGCTATGCCTTATTTTTCCAAGCCCTTCACAATTGAGTGTGATGCTTATGACAATGGACTTGGTGTTTTCCTCATCCAAGATGAACATCCCATTTTGTTCACCAGCAAATCCCTTTCTGGTAAGAATTTAGCTGCCTCTACATATGAGAAGGAAATGGTGGCTATTTTGCATGACGTACATAAGTGACATCCATACCTCTTAGGGAATCATTTCTGCATCAAGGCTGATTACTGAAGTCTAAAATATTTCCTGGAACAATGAGTCCCATCCCCAACACAAAAAAAATTAGTTATAAAACTCATAGGTTATGAATATGAGATCACTTACAAGAAGGGTAAGGACAATCTTGTCGCGAATGCTCTATCCCACACATTTAATGACCATGCTTTTCTTTCAGCTATTTCTATGCCTAATCCAAATTGGTTACAATCTATTTAGAAAGGCTATGTCAATGACTCTTCCTTATTTCAAATCATCCAACAGTTGGCCAGTAATCCTTCTCTTGTCTTGCATTACTCTTGGGATGGTGCTTCTCTGAGATACAAGGGTTACCTGGTGCTTCCCTAGAGCAGAGATCTTCACCAGGCTATCTTCTATGAACTCCATGCTTCTCCAGTGGAAAGGCACTCTAGGTTCCTCAAAACGTATGAGCAGGCATGAGGTAACTTCTTTTGGAAGGGAATGAAATGGGAAATTTAACAAATGGTTGCAGAATGTGATACCTTCCAGTGCCACAAGGGTGAAACTACACTCCTCCCTGACTTGCTCGAACCCTTTCCCATCCTTACAAGGATTTGGACAAATATTTCGATGGATTTCATCAAAGGGATCCCCATTCTGAAGGGAATATTCTGATCTTGGTTGAGGCTGATAGACTCTCCAAATATAGTCATTTTTGTGCTCTCAACCATCCATATATTTCCTCCTCAGTCACACAAATTTTCATTGACTAGATATTCCATCTTCATGGCATCCATTCTTCCATTGTCTTAGATCATGACTCAACTTTCACAAGTCAATTTTGGACCGAACTCTTTCACCTCACTGGAATCAAACTGAAAATGAGTTTAGGATATCACCCACAAACATATGGTCAAACTGAAGTCACCAACAAATGCTTGGAAACTTATCTTCGTCGCCTCACCTATGAACAACAACATCAATGGGAAAAGTGGATCTTTCTCATTGAATGGTGGTACAATACTTCCTACCATACTGCATCTAAAATGACTCCATATGAAGTTGTTTATGGTCAGCCACCCATAATGTTCCTTCCATACACCCCCCATAGTTCTCCAGTTCAGGCAGGTTACATGGTTCTTCAAAATTGGGATCAAATTCTCCACATTCTGTAAGAGAATCTTCACATGGAAAGAAATCACATGAAGCAACAAGACTATCAACACCATTCTGAGTGCACCTTTCAAGTCGATGATATGGTTTTTCTTCATCTACAACCTTATAAGCAATCCTCCCTGAAACTCAAAGGGCATCGGAAGATGGCTCCAAAGTTCTATGGGCCATATAAAGTTCTTCAAAAGGTCTGCTACTTATAAATTTAAAATTCCTCCTCCTTCTCACATTCACCCAGTCTTTCATGTCTCTTGTCTCAATAAAGTGATTAGCACCAACATCAGAGCACAAATAGTTTTACCAGAATTGGATACAAAAGGATCCATCATTTTGGAATTGAAGGCCATCCTCAATAAGTGCACTCATTATCTTTGTTGTCGGTCCATATCAAAGGTCTTAATTCAGTGGCATGGCATGCAACTCGAGGATGCTACATGGGAACTGCTCCTTCAGATTCAGCAGCAGTTTCCACATCTAAAGCTTTGAGGACAAATATTTTTCTAATAGGGAGGGGATGTTAAGAACACGTGTCAACTCCCCTCTTTATTTTATTAGTATATTTTTTTAGACACATATGCTTTGTAATTCATCCCATTAGTATGTTGTATTATCCAACATTCATGGGGAGTAAGTAATAGTTGTTAAGTCGTCTAGTTAATATGCTGCATTATCCCACATTCATGGGGATTAATAGTTGTTTAGATTAGACTTAGTATATAAGTATGTGTTGAGTCTAATGAAGGCATCAAAGAGTTATTTTTTATTGATCTTGCTCAAAGGAGGTTTCCCCCTTGAAGTGGCCCGTGATCAATAAAATCTCTTTTGTGCTCCAATATTTCCGTTATATAATGTATTTTGATTGTTTATTGTAGAGTTTCTCGACATGTGTTTTTCCACAGGAGCCATGACGTTGAGTGGTCATCCTAGCCTAATAACCATTTCCAATCCTATTAAACTCAATTTTGCACCATAAACCATAGTTTGCTGAGTAAGGGATAGTCAAATTTTTGCACATGGGGGTCAAATTCACATATTGCTCAACCATGAACATGTGGCTAGCATTCCCACATGGACCATGCCTAAACATGCTTGCATGACACACCGAAACCTTGTTTTGATGCACGGTTTACATTGTATGCCCCTGTTAGGGATTCAATAAGTGTCCTTGAAATCCTGTAGGAGGTGGGATTCAATGTGCAGTAGAATGATGGTCATTGCTTGGATTGATGAACCATTGACTCCATTGGATTCAAGACATTGGTATAGTTCTAGGGGTGGCCCTCCACTCTAGTTCCATGGACAAGGGATCATTGTTTTGGTCAATTTTGGAAACTAGAGTTTTGCTCAGTAAGGGAATGTAAAATTTTTGCACATGGGGGTCAACTTCACATATTACTAGACCGTGAACATGTGGCTAGAATTTCCACATAGACCCTACCTAAACATGCTTGCATGACCCACCAAAACCTGGTTTTGATGCATGGTTTCCATTCTATGCCCCGGTTAGTGATTCAACAAGTGTCCCTGAAAGCCTGTAGGAGGTGGGATTCAGCGTACGATAGAATGATGGTCATTGCTTAGATCGATGAACCGTCGAATATGTTGGATTCAGTACATTGGGATATTTCTAGGGGTGGCCCTCTACTCTGGGTCGATGGACAAGGGATCAGTTTTTTGGTCAATTTTATAAACTAGGGTTTTGCTCAGTAAGGGAATGTCAAATTTTTGCACATGGGGGTAAACTTCACATATTTCTCAACCGTGAATATGTGGATAGCATTCCCATATTGAAAATTCATAAACACGCTTGCATGACCCACTAGAATGTCGTTTTGATGCATGATTTCCATTCTATTCCCTGGTTAGGGATTCAACAAGTGTCCCTGAAAGCCTCTAGGAGGTGGGATTCAACGTGCGATAGAATGATGTTCATTGTTTGGATCAAAAAACCATCAAATCTCCTGGATTCAAGACATCAATATTATGCTATAGGTGGCCCTCTACTCTGGGTCCATGGAAAAGGAATAATTTTTTGGTCAATTTTGGAAACTAGGGTTTTGCTTAGTAAGTGAATGTCCAATTTTTGTACATAGGGGACATCTCTGCAAATTCCTCGACCATGAACATGTGGCTGGCATTCCCACATGGAAACTTCCTAAACATACTTGGATGACCCACTAGAAGCCCATTTTGATGCACAGTTTCCATTCCATGCCCCAAGTAGGGATTCAACACGTGTCCCTGAAAGCCTGTAGGAGGTGGGATTCAACGTGCGATAGAATGATGGTCGTTGCTCGGATTAATGAATCGTCGGATATTTTGTATTTATAACATTGAGATAATGATATGAGAGGCCCTCTAATCTGGTTCCATGGATAAGGGATCATTTTTTGGGTCAATTTTGGAAACTAGGGTTTTTCTTAGTAAGGGAATGTCAAATTTTTGCACATGGGGGTCAACTTCGCATATTGATCGACTGTCAATGTGTGTCTAGTGTTGCCACATCAAACATGCCTAAATAGGCTTGCATGACCTACCATAAGCTTGTTTTGATGAACAATTTCCATTATATTCCTTGAGTAGGGATTGAACAAGTGTCCCTGAAAGCCTGTAGGAGGTGGGATTCAACATGCAATAAAATGATAGTAGTTGCTCAGATCGACAAGCTGTTAAATCCATTGGATTCATGAAATTGGGATAATTCTACGGGTGGCCCTCTACTCTAGTTCCATGGATAGGGGATCATTTTTTTAGTAAATTTTGGAAACTAGGATTTTGCTTAGTAAGTGAATTTCCAATTTTTGCACATAGGGGTCATCTTTGCAAATTCCTTGATTTTGAATGTGTGGCTAGCGTTACCACATTGAACCTTGTTAAACACACTTGCATGACCCTCTAAAATCCTATTTTGATGCACGGTTTCCATTCTATGCCATGGGTAGGGATTCAACAGGTGTCCCTGAAAGCCTGTAGGAGGTGGAATTCAACATGTGATAGAATGATGGCCGCTGCTCAGATCAAAGAACCATCAGCTCCATTGGATTCAGGACATTGATATAATGCTAAGGTGGCCCTCTAATATGGGTCCATGTGTTGGGTGTTATAATTTCTAAATTAATCCACCTATTCTTTAATTATCAATCAGGGTTGATAAGCTTAGAGTTGACACAAAATATATGCGAAGGTAGAGAGTGTCGTGTAAATATTTTAATAAACAAAAGATTAAAAGATATTTCAAAATGAAAAACTACATCAAACTTCCTAAAAATGCAATTAAGGTAACTAAACTGAGATAAAAGATTAACTAAACAAATAATCTATCTTATAACTTTGGACTAAAAAAGATATAATTAGTAACTTACTTATTCAAATGGAAAAATAAAGTACAAGGAAGACCTAACTTATAATAAACTAGAATACTTAATAAGGAAAACTTAAAAAGAAGCAAGTAGAAAACTTAATAAAGAAATATCTTTAGGTTCTGTCCTACAAGTTCTTTCAACAATAACACAATCATAAAAAGACAACCTAAAAACATATTAAGGAAAACACTAAATCTTGCATGCAAACAAATAAATCAATTCAAAAGGAATAGGCACAAAACCATACAATCATAAGACAAAATCAGAAACAAAACTTAAGAATAACTTAAACTACGTTCAAAGTAAAAGAAGGAAAATGATAACACTTTAATAAATAATTTAAAACAACTAAACTTTAACTTAAATGTTAAACAAAAATATTATTTAAATATTGCAGGAAAAACTTAATTCAAACATCATCAAAACAAAACTCAAAACAATCTTAAAATACATCAAAACACAAAAGACAGAATTAAGGGTTGAATGATAGACTAAACCGTGGGTCTGAAAGGGTGGATAAATAATAGACTTAACAGGTTGTCCAAATGACAGACTGCACAGTCAAAATGCTAAAAACTAACCTAAATGAACTACTCTTCAACTGAATCCATGCAGATGTAATTCTAATGCATTGGAACATTAAATAAACCTATTTAACAGCAAGTTAACGTTAAACTAATTTATGAACAAAAGGAATCATTTGCATATTAAACTAATAAATAAACTGGAAATTGACTTGCATATATTCAAAACAAGAAAGGAAACAACAGAATTGAATCTATTCTAAATTCATGAAAACAACTTATTCTATATTCTTGAAAACAAAGATTGAAAGTAACGCTGGAAATGAAAATAAATGGAAACAAAATGACTAAAAGCAAATAACTAAAAGCAAGCTATGCGCGCATCTAAGTAATTAACTTTGAAATAAAACTAAGTTAATGTATTGCAGAAAACAAATAGAATAGAATTTACTATAATCTACTGGAAACAAACTAGAAATTAAACTAGACTAGCTAAAATAGAAAAGAAACTAAGGTAAATAAATAAAATGAACCTTTGGTTGATGAGGGGTCCTCTCAGCAATCAGGGGTGATTCCTGGCTAACTTCTACTTAAACACAATCTTCAATAGCAATGCATACAACTCTTTATTCTGATGGTGGAATAGAAATACAAAGTTCAAGAGTAAATTACAAACCACTTATAGTATGAAACGAGAACTTTATACTAAGAACGAGAACTCTATCCATAAAAACGACGATTTTTGCATAAAAAACACCAAAAACACCACCTAAATAGAAAAGTGTTGATACCAATATACACATTTTTTTTTCAATGTAAAAAATAGTGCCATGGCCTAAGCATGACATACTGTTGTTTACAAAAAGTTTGAAATCAACCCCTAAATTGGGAAAATATTTTTTTCTTCAAGAGATAAATTACAAGTTTTTTGAAATTTGCATATTAAACAAAAACAAATATTCCATAAATAATTTCACCACTCTAACCATTTAAAATCAAGCAATTTTTTTTGTGATTCATAATCAAATCATATATTAGACCCTACAAGAACAAATTATTCATATAAATAATCAAAATCTCCTTTAGAGTTTTAATTACAAACATCATAGTAATAAAAAACCACTAAAAAACATCTAAAATATTTCATGTGAAATTATTCAAACTCATCCATGGATTCTAACACCCCATCATAATCTATATTTTCTACAGATCAACAACTGGATATAATATAAAAAAAACATTAAATCCCTAACCCCCTGACCCCCCATTACATTACATTAAAAAAAAAATTAAACACCCCTCCCCTAACCCCCTAAACCCCCCAACAACATTACATTTACAAAATTTAAAACACTGCCTCCTCCCTCCTCTAAATGTTGAATGCCCAACTCAACTAAGGTTTTGTGGGAATAATCGATAAAGGTATCCACTAGTTTCTTATATATTGATTTGTTACTTTCCTTTGAATTAGTTTTGACTATATTTTTTATCAAATATTTTAGGTATAAATTAGATTTTACAATTTGTCATCTTAAACATGTGTAGCTAGCTTTTAACATATTTTGTGTGTGAATAAACCAGCCTATATCCAAATCCTAGGCTCTATCAAGGGCCAAGAGGGATCAAATATCCCGAGGTGCAAACCTCCTTAAGTGCAATACCTGAGACATAAGATTGAGAGTGCTCATTCAAAAGAAAAGTTACCATTCGGAGTTCCCATTCAATACTTGATGGAGATGTTGATACTTGAAGAAAAAGTTTATATGTGTTTGAATGGGCACTCCAATCTATATGTGTTTGTATGGAAACACATATAGTTTTCATACAAACACATAAAGCCTAGCCATGTCTCATTGTGCTAAGCCACAGTATACAAATTATGAAAGAGTGACCAATCTCTATGTCTTTTAGTGTTCACTGTATGTTGTTAAATAACAACAGTTTGGAAAGTTGGATCCAAGGAAACCCCATTTTAAATTCCAAAGGCATTACATTTGAGAGAGATTTATTAATTTATCTTAGTTAGAAGTTTAATTAGTCCATATCCAGTTAGAGATTGATGTTTCCATCTTCATGTAGAGATTTTATTTAATATTTAATTTTAGAAAATTTAATCTGACTTGACCAAAAAAGGATCATGTCATGCTGGTTTGGTTTTGGAACTCACTCTGGCCTCTAGCCTTTGGCTTTGAGTTATCTGACTTGACAAGAAAAGGATCCCATCATGCTGATTTGGTTGTGGAACACACTGTGGCCTCTAGCATTTGGCCTTTAGCCTTTGGCCTTGGAACTCAACAGCCATCATTATTAAAAAGAATATAGATTTAACCTTGAATTTTTATATATTGTATTTGACTAAGTTCCAATTCTAAATACAATCACAATCTAAATCTAACTTGGTATAAATAAAAATATATTTCACTTTTCTTTCTTTTATTCCTAATCCAACAATTTTTGTAAATTAGATTTTTATTTTGTAGACTTTATATGATTACCATTTGTATTAAGAAATGATTAAATATAATGTTCACTTTTTTGTATAGCTTTGTTTTTTTATTTATATCCAAGTATAAATAAATTCTGAAATTATTAATTTTTTTATATATGTTTTATCATTTTAGTATGTTAAAAACTCTATACTATTAATATGAGTTTTCAATTTACTAAAATGATAAAAAAAATTAAAAAAAAAGTATCACAATTGTTAAATCCACATACTATTCTTATTGTCTAAACAACAATATACAATTCTTTAAAAACAATAATATACAGTTTTTAAAGGTACTATTTAAGAACACAACTTTTAAGAGCTCAACTTAGCGATCCTTTTCAAATAAAATAGACAATTTGACACCTGCAAACATTTAATTGGAAAAAATATTTAAGATATATTTAATTGGAATTGGAAGAAATATTTTAAGAATATTTCAGGTATATTTACAAACCATTATAAAGAATAAAAGACTCAAGTGAACATTAAGAGAAAGAAGCAGAAAGTGTAAGTGTATATGGGATATTTTTTTTTAATAGGCTTGAAATATAATGTCCATAAATTAGGTTTGAATTAATAATTTTTAAGAAATGTTTTTTTATATGTTTAGTTATTGTAGATGATAGATGTTCATCAAAGAAGTGATACCTCTCATCCATTAAGCTATAAAAAAATATTAAATCAACTTTTTAATTCTTAACTTTGGTCCTTTAATTCTTAAATACTTTTCAGTTCATGTCGTTAAATTTATGTTTATGTTTATTTTTGTTTCTTTCTCTATTCCCATTTAAAATCATTTTTCCTAGTCTACAAATGCTCCAAGCTACTCTCAATACAATAAATGTTATAAAATACACTCTAAAACGGTCTTCAGAACAATCTTTTTTGGGTTAGTGTTTTTTTCCACTATACAGGATATTATTCAGTTTATGGTAATTTTTTTTCTCTCCAATGAAATTAGATGAGGTATGCATCAATTACATTCCAGGTGTCCCATTGATGAGCCCAAGTGATCTTCCATCCTTTCTCTAGGTAGCAAAAATGTTAGACTTTATGCTCCATGGCATATGTTTGTCTTTCCAAAGCATTCACGAAGCATGATGGGTTCTCACAAATTTTTTCTATGACCTGGAAACTGAAGCAATACAATATTCTTTGCAGACTAATACACTGGTTTGTTTCTATTTGAGAGGATTATTTTGGGAAGAAAGAGGAGGGAGCAGAGCTCCGCTCCCCTGGAGGCCAAAGAGCCGCCCCTAGCTGGTGGTGTGATTCTTCCCTTGGAGGCCAAAGAGCTGACCCTATCTAGTGGCGTGATTCTTAGAATCGTGCCACCAACTAGGGGTGGCTCTTTGGCCTCCAAGGGAGCAGAGCTCCGCTCCCTCCTCCCTCTTCCGTTCCTCATAAAGTCTGTGTTTTATCTAGAAATATGCATACGAAGGTGTGAGTGTAAAAAATTCAGATCTGATCCCAGCAGATCTGCGTGGAATTCTAATTCATCTGAACCTGTAAAAAAATAATCATCTTGATCTAATGTCAAATGTCTACCAGAAAGAGGAGGGGAATTGCGCCACCAGTTAGGGAAGGCTCTTTGGCTGCCAAGGGAGCGGAGCTCCGCTCCATCCTCCCTTTTCTCTTCCTCATAAATTATATGTTTTATCTATAAATATGCATACAAAGGTGTGAGTGTAAAAATTCAGATCAGATCCCAGAAGATCTGCATGGACTTCCAATTCGTAAAAAAAATAATCATCCTGATATAATCTCAAATTTCGACTAAAAGGTGGATGGAGCCGAGCTCCACTCCCTTGGAAGCCAAAGAGCCGCCCCTCACTAGTGGCGTGATTCTGAGAATCGCGCCACCAGTTAGTGGTGGCTCTTTGGCTGCCAAGGGAGCGGAGCTCTGCTCCCTCCTCCCTTCCTCATAAAGTATGTGTTTTATCTAGAAATTTGCATACGAAGGTGTGAGTGTAAAAATTCAGATACAATCCCAGAAGATCTACGTGGACTTCCAATTTGTCTGAACCTGTAAAAAAATAATCATCTTGATCTGATCTCAAACATCTACATGGATCTAGACTCTGCATTGTTTTCCTTTTATTTGCTTTGATTTGCATTTTTAAAACCCTGCAAACATTTCCCAACGTTTGCAATAATTTGTGCTTTAAATCTCTGTAATCGTTTTCCACTTTCCTACAGGGAATATATGCGATATAAACTCTAAAGATATTTTCCAAAGTTCTGCAAGCCAATTCACGGAGATCGCACCAATTTTCTGTTTTTTTTTAATTATGCAGCAAGACCATGGAATTTGCTGTGGAATAAGTCTTTTAAGATGGATATAGTTTATGTCATAATTCAAAGAGGGATTGATAGTTATGATAACTTTCTCTTCGTCGCTACATGTTGATCCATGTCTGTTGGTCAGGGTGATATTTCATTACAGTCAAACGATTGCATGGGAACCTCATACCAAGAAATCCATATTTTTAAAATAAAACTATAATCGAACATTTGCATACACTATACAGTTAAATGTTTAGTGAGTTTTTATTTAAATGTAATTAGTGTTTGTCATAGTTTTTTGGACTTTTGTGGATGTGCTTTACCAAGAAGAAATGTAACCAGTTACCTCAGATTTGAATGGAAAACTGATTTCCTGAGATTTATATGGAAAACCGATTGTCTGAGATTTTGTTTCATATGAGATTTTATGTGGAAAAAAATGCATGCATTTAATTTTGTTGATAAATGTTTTAATTTGGGAGAGACAATTATCCTACGGCTGGGTGTCTTCCCAGACCAAAGAAAAATCGAAACCAAGCTTCAATCTCGAGCATCGGATCCGAGTTCCTCATAACTGTAGCTAAAACTTAAATACTTCCCTCAAACGCAATTAGTAACCGTCATTATTTAACCTAATCATAGTTAACAAAACCTTTTTGTTATTGTCACAAACTAAATACTAAGCATATTATGTTTTTAAAAGCTTAAGATTTTATAAAATATTTAATAACTAAAATGTTAGCTATCACCATGTGTTCTAATGGATTGTTTTACTGCATCATCCCAAGAGGGATTCATAGTTGAATAAGTCTTTTAAGATGGATATAGTTTATGTCATTGCTCACCAGATCTACTAGTGTAACACACCAGACTCTTGAAACCAATAGTATACCTACCTTTGGACCCGTGGTTTTTCTTTATACTTATTATATATGCATTTTTTTTAATTATGAACTTTAAAAACATTACATGGGAATATTAAATTTCGAATATTAGAAGTGTTTAGATTAGAAGTTGCACATGTGAAATATTTAAAAGGGTTGGTGTGTGTTATAATAACTATAGTAAAAATAAATAAAAATGGTTATATGCTTTATACTACAAGTAAAAGATCTATTTCGTACCTTCCTGTTTAGTTTGCAATTTCTATCACATAGGAGATAACAAAAGGGTTGTAATTTGTATGAATATATCTTGATAGGGTTAAAATGATGTCGTGTCAAGGAAACTAAACAAACTACCTTGACTTACAAATTTTTTTTGTGCAGTATTTTTTTTAAAGGAATAATCGGAGAAGAATTATTGTTTTATGAGAATGGGATGTCTTTTTTTTTAACAAGAACGGTTATGTTATATTAAAGAAGTCGCAAGAAAATCGCTGAAAAGAGAACTCAAAACAACAATCTAACTATTCTCTGCTTCTTTCGATCAATCACCTTACAAAAGAGCTAAGGAGGTATTTCAATGCTTACAACCGAATTAACAATAAGTTCATTGAGACCTACAGCTATAGATTTATTGACTACAAGATCAGCCAATACATTTATGGGATGTTATATTGAATTAATTAAAATAATTAACATTACTTTATTAAAGATCAACATTGTACGATGGAGGTTCATTTAGATGTTTTATAAATGTTATATGTTAACATATTATATGTAAGATTAATATATATAAATAATTTTATAATTTTTTTATTGCTTTAAATATATATATATATATATATATATATATATGGAGAGAATTTAGATAACTTTTAAAGTAAAGTTATATGAGATGGAAATAAATTTAAAGTTATATGAGATGGAAATAAATTTATCATTTTCCGCTAGAATATAAGATGTTTAGTAAAAGGTGGTACAAGGTGTGAAGATAAGGGCTTCAATTTTTTTGAAAATTATTTATAGAAAACTTAGTATCGAGAGAAAATTTTAAATATATTATCAATTAAGAAGCTGAGTGAAATCCTAATTAGTTAGACTCTTATGGAATCATTATTAAATTGAGTCAAGAGCCTTTGGTTGTAATTGAAAGTAAACCTTATCATTATTTTATTAAGGTTTTATGCATTAAGTTTTCGTTAGAAAATAGTATTTTTTTATTTTTTTATTTTATTTTTGGTTTTTTCATTTTTTTTGTTTCTTGTTTTTTTTATTCATTTTTTTATGTTTATTTTTATTTTTAAAAACATTCAAATTTTAAAAAAAAAATTATATTTTTGTTTTTTATTTTTTTAAAACTTTAGTATTTTTACATTATTTTTGTTTGCTTGTTTTATTTTTAAATATTTTTTATATATCTTTGTTACACTTAAAAGTCTAATATTGGTAGCTCCATAAAAGCAAATAATAAATAATATGTATAATTAAGGCTTTATTTTAGAAATAAAATTTCGATATATAATGTTTTTAATATGTCATTTACAAATATATGGTATAGTTTTTCTTGAATTTATGTGAATCCTCACTTTTTAGAAAATAATATGACTAGTATTGTTTTTATACCAAAGATATCTGAAAATCCATTGAAAATGGTTTTAAATGTCTTTATTTTCTGGAATTTTTTATAATTTTGTTAATAAAAATGTCTTATTTTGTGCATAAAAATATTTTATTTTAAAGAAAAATTTGTAAAATGTATATGTTTTTCATTATAACTTACTTCTAAATGTATGTTACTTTGTTAAATTTCTTAAAAACACACTTGAAAGTAGAAATTAAAAATATTTTATGACGAAGATGATTCAAAGGCCCAAAAAATGTCTCAAAATGAAAATGTGTGATACTGGTATACACCCTCTTTCAAACGGAGCTAAAAATAGCTACTAAAATTAGGAGAGAGAAAAACGAGAACTGTATCGAGTTCTTGTTTCATAGTAGAAGTGGTTTACAGCAATAACTCTTCTCGTAACTCTACTAACTTACTGATTTTCTAGCTAGTTGAGCTCTCTCATAGAGGCTGCTTTATATAATGATTTATAAGGATGAGCAATTCCACCCTTTATAGGTTGACTGCTCTCTAAATTTATCCAATATTTAAACCATTTTAACTGATCATAGGCCAGTGCATAAGCATCTCCCTTATTCAGCACGAACAGTCTTCAAAGGTGGTGCAAAGCATTCTCTTCATCATGAACGATCTTCAGAGGTGGCGAATAGGATCCTTCCTTATCACAGCATGTGACTGATGGTGAACAAAGGAGAGTGTAGTGGCACATCTTCTATATCATGGGTTGAATGCAACAGTCCAATGCATGGATGGTTGATGTGGTGGCGAGTGAAGGAGAACAAAGGCTGGTGAATAGTATAGGACATAGGTTCATCACCCAGATGCATGAATAACTGTACGTTGGCAGCAGTTTCACGTTTTAAATGGACAGAATTAATTCTCAACAGCACGCAGTCTGATGGGTGATCTAAACGGAGTGCTGAACAGAAGGCTGGGACGTGAGATGGATATGCTGGGTGTCGATCTAGGGTGAATGGAGTGTCTATCTGATAGTGTGATTCAGGAATGGATTCTACAACAACACCTTTTGACATCTAGAAAACCATGAGCGATTTTAATGCAATGGGATGAATGACGAGCTGGACATCGAGCTGTACATGCTGTGCAAAAAGCAAGCTGAATGTGTTTTGCATATTAACTTGGACCAAAAAGATTATAAAACCGGAAAATGATTATACAAACCAATTAATACATAAAATATGATTTAATAATGTTACTTTTAATTGTTTAAACCATAAAAATGATAATAATAAAATAATTTCATATAAACCTTAAAAACACTCATACATGAGGTTGAATAATGATCTGTGTGTCATAAAATATACAAAAGACAATTAAATATATGGTTAAATGAGTATATTATTTGCCAAAAATGGCAAAAAAATCTAGGATCAACATTCCCCCAAACCGGAGAAATGCCAGGTCCCACTAAGCAAAAAGAAAGAAAAACAATTTAGGAAGAAGGAAAACTAGCAGCTGCCTTCAACTTGGCAAATGAAGAAGGTAATTTAAAATTCACTTTGTTAACCTGTAACTTAAAAATAACATATCTTTCATGTCACATATTTAAATGAAAATTAAAAATGACTTTATTGTATTTTTCAACATTCTTAAATAAACAGTTTTCAGGTTTAAAATAATGTTATCATTTATAAGGTTTTGAAATTAATTCAACCATGTCCAAAGTAAAACTTTGGACAGGTTGAAAAGAAACATAAATCACACCTTGAATAGCAAGAAGATTAATCATTTTCATGCATAATTAATTGGATCAAAGAATAGTATTATTAATAATAAAATGATATGGAAAAAAAAAATTGATTACCAAATTTTAGTCACCATTTTTACTCAAATTACTATTTTGATATTTCATTTGGACCTTCATTTGATTCTTCGTATGGTAAAATATGCTTCAAGCTATAACCAAATTCCACTGTTTATATTCTTGAAAATACTTATCTTTTGTTAGAGATAAGTAGATTTGTCATAAAATAAAAAATAATCTAAATTTTCAAATCAAATCCCTCTTCCCCCAAACCAAAGAGATGGCATGTCCTCAAGCCATACAGAGAGAAGAAATGATTGTTACGAAAAATAGAAAGAATGTGAGCATGCTGTTAATTCGTTGTAAAGAAAACTAACGAGTAAATGGAAATGGTTCAAAAATGTATATTTATGAAAAAGAAAACGGTGTTTAGAAAGACCATGTAAAATGAGAATAATATAATTAAAAGAATACCATAGGCAAAAACTAGCCGCCCATGCCTCATTGTAAAGATATCATGTCACCGTCAAGTATTTCAAGTGTACCCCGGAGTGTGTGAGATTTACAGCTATGGGTCCCATTTCTAAGATAATGAAATCTTAGATATATGCGGAATTAGATGGCCGAGGAAAAGTCAACCTAGAGCCATTCTCGAATGAAATTATAAACAATTGGCCATGACATATTTTTTTTGAATTTTTTTTCATAGATTATCATTATTTGACGAACTATGTGTATAGTGGTGTATTAACCAGATCTAATTTACCATATATTACCCTGCTTCCAGCAGGTCTGTTCAGTACCCCAACAGGTTTATCTTGGTACCATGCAAGCATAGACTCGCTGCCAACAAGCTTGTTCAGTACCCCGATGGGTTTACTTGCATTTATCGAGCTTCATGTTATACAGTTTTTACTTAGCATTGACCTGCTGCCAGCAGGCCTGTTTAGTACCCCAAAAGTTTTGTCTTGTATAATGATACTAAATATATGAAATCCGATTGGTACTAGAGCGTGTTAAGCCCTGCTAAACACATAATTCATTTTTTTCAAAATAAAGTTATAAGTAATTTCATAATGGCCAGACTCATAAAACATGTCAAAAGAGAATAACTAAAAGTTGTTCTTTAACCTGATAGTCCTTCTTCTTTATAAAGTAAAGTAATGTTTCCCACAGATAAAAAAATCCACTTACTTTCGGGTGACCACAAAAATACTCAAGAGACAAGTTTTGATAACAAGTATAGGATGAACTAGTAATCCATAGGTGAAAAATAAAGATGTCAAAAATATGATAATGAAAGTGGGTCTTATCAAGCAACTGTTTAAAATAATAAATCAGAAATATACATGTCTGAATCAAAATACCCAAAACTATATGAATCATAACAAAATTGGTTAAGTATGATATACACAAGATTGTAAATTTTTAATTTTACTATAAGCTGACAATTCTAAGAAGTACCCCATGAAAAGTTAAAATACCTGATGAATATTTAACATACTTCCCTTTTGCAAGTAATAACCCATATGCTTCTTATAGAGATAGAATACTTGTAATTGCTGCAAAACCACTTGTTAGATGATTCAATTTATTCATAAAGACATAAAAGAGAAAGAGTCTTGTATAGACGACCTACTAGAAATGACTCTTGTTTATTCAAAGAAACAAACACATGTTTACATATATATACAAGTGATAATAACCCAAAATATTTTTCAAGGATCAGGAGGAGGAGGAGGAATATCTTCCCCTTCAACTAATTCCATTTCATTTTGCTGCAAAACATTTTGTATGAAATCCTATTTAGTTGTCGGTTGGTGATAGAGCCTAAGTCTATTTCCATTTACTACAAAGGAAATTTTTGAGCCATCAATTGTTTTATTTTTTACTGATACATTGTCAGAAGTAGTAACTACTTCATATGGATCCATCCACCGGGTAGTTAATTTCCCTTTAAAATTTTTAAACCGTGAATCGAACAGCAGTGCCCAATCTCCAGTATTAAATTGCTTTTACTTAATAGATTTATCATGCCATGTTTTTCGTTGATTTTGTATTAACATTTTTCTTTGGAGTGCATCTTGCCTAATTTCGTCTAACTCATTAATTTGTAATATTCGTTGTTTCTGTGCTTCATCCAAATTCATACCTAATTGTGCTGCCATACGAAAAGTTTTAACTTGAAACTCAATAGGTAAAAGGACTTGTTTGCCATACACTAACTCATAGGGGGTATGTCTAGTAGTGTTTCTCCATGTTATCCTATAGGCCCATAAAGCCTCAGGAAGTCTATCTTCCCAATCCTTATGATGTAAGTGAATGGTCTTAGTTAATATGGATTTTAATACTTTATTAGTTGATTCTACTTGACCATTATATTGAGGATGATAAGGTGAAGATTTCCAATGTCGGATGCCATATTTCATAGTAAGTTCTTTCATTAATTTGGAAGTAAAATGAGTACCTTGATCTGTGACAATTTCTCTAGGTACACCAAACCGGGTGACTATTTCTTCATATATAAATTCTACCACCAATTTCTCTGTCGCTCTAAATAAAGCTTTAGCTTCTACCCACTTGGTGACATAGTCCGTACAAAATAAGGTATATTTCTTTTTACAAGACATGGGAGAAATTGGTCCTACAAAATCAAGAGCCCATTTCTGAAAAGGTTCAATCATGACTTGGGGTTGTAAAGGTATTTGATCAGATGATGCAGGTCTATCCATTCTTTGGCAACTATTGCATCATTTAACATATTTTGCAGCATCCTTAAAAATGCTTGGCCAATAATAACCAGAATGTAAGACTTTATATGATGTCTTCTTATCAGAAAAATGTCCTCCACATGGTCCATCATGGCATGAATGGAGGATGTCTGTCATTTCATCCTCCCACACACATCATTAAATAATAAGATTGGGACCAGTACGGAAGAGATCGTTATCAACCCAAGAATAATTAGAAATTTGAAATATAATATGATGCTTCTGATGTGGAGACAAATGTTTTGGTATTTTCCCCATTGTTAGATAATTGGTAATATCTGCAAACCAAGGGGTTTGAATAGATACAACAAATAGATGTTCATCAAGAAAAGTGTCGTCAACTAGTTTAATACTGTCTTCATGTTGAATACGGGAAAGGAAATCTGCTCTGAGATTTTCTTTACCAAGTCTATCAATGACAGTAATGTTAAATTCTTGCAATAAAAGAATCCATTGGGTCACTCTACAATTGGTAATTGGTTTATTCATCAGAAATATAATGGCGGAGTGATCGATATGCACAAAAACTTCATAACCTGTGATATAATGACAAAATTTATTAATAGAATAAACTATTGCCAAAAATTCCTTTCAGTAACAGTATAATTTAATTCGACATGGGTCATATTTTTGCTAATAAAGTAGATGGAATAAGGTTCTTGTCCTTCTTTTTGGCCAAGGACTCCTCCTATGGCCGTATCAAAGGCATCGGTATATATGTGAAAAGGAAGGGACCAATCAGGACCCATAAGTATTGGTGCCACTAATAGTTTAGGTTTTAAGATTTCAAAAGAATTTTGATAGGATTCTTTCCACTGGAATTCTTAGTCCTTTGTAAGTAACTTGAACATTGGTGCATCTATTTTAGTAAAATTTTCAATAAAGCGGCAGTAATAACCTGCATGACCAAGGAAGCTTCTTACCTCTTTATGGGTTTTTGGAGAGGGAAGGCCAACTATTACTTCGATCTTAGCAGGGTCTACCTTAACTCCTTCAAAAGAGATATGGTGTCCTAAAACTATACATTATGTCAGTAAAAATTTTACACTTTTCATGACTAAGGTCTAGGTTTGTCTGTTGACATCAGATCATAACTTTCTCTAGGTTGTCAAGAGCTTCTTGAAAGGTGTTACCATAGGCTATGAAATCATCCATATATACTTCAACACAATCATGTATAAGATCAGAGAAAATTCCTAATATTGCTCACTGAAAAGTGGTAGGTGCGTTACATATGCCAAATGACAAGACTCGATAAGCAAATGTTCCCCAAGGGCATGTAAAAGTGGTCTTATCCTGATCTTCAGGTGCTATTAGAATTTGATTGTATCCACCATATCCATCAAGAAAAGAAAAGTATTGTTTACATGACAGTGTATCGGACACTTGATCAATAAAAGGAAACAGAAAGTAGTATTTCAAAGTACCTTTGTTCAGTTCCCTAAAATAAACACAAATACGCCATTTCCTTGTAAATTTCTTCGAAACTACTACTAAAGGAGATACCCATTTACTGTCGAAAATACGATAGATAAAACTAGCAGTGAGGAGTTTTTGTAATTCTTCTCTTACTATATCCTTTAGAGTAGGATTCATCCTCCTCTATGGCTACCTTACAGGTGATATGCTTGGATCCATATAAATATGGTGAATATAGGTATCATAGTGTATGTTGAATTTTCATATGCTTAGAAAAGACATCAGTATATCATTTCATTTTTTATAACAAAAGCATATAAATAGGATCACTGAAAGAAACAGTATCACAAGAACAACATAGATTTATCCTGGGAAAACCCTAAAGGGAAAAACCCAGCAAAATATTCCTCAATATAGATGCCCCAAAAAGGTAAAAAGGTAAAACCAACAAGGAAATCAAAAACCTAATCCTCCTCCTTCTCCAGCTACTTCTCTCCTCCACAAGTGCACTACTCAAGTGAGAGTGTGTGTTACAAATGAGGAGCACTACACCTCTATTTATATTCATCCATTCACTTAAGTTAAATCATCTGTCATGTAGGCTCAAGTAACCACACTGGGGTGCTAATGACCCACCTTTACAATTAGAGGGGATTGCCTCATGACTCTTATTAGTTCTTCCGATTAGGAGCATCAGGGTACAAATTAATACAAGTGGTTCTCCCGGTAGGACCATTGGGGACCACAAAGAAATACATATAGAATATTCTTTGAAGTTACAATATTTCAACACTCCCCCTTAACGAGAAGGGTATTCCATAACAACATCAACAACAACAATAATAGGAGAGAGATAGAGGACATCATCAACATCATCAGGTTGATACATATATAAATCATTGGAAGATTTTCAACATCATGTAGTCTTCATATTCAATCTTTAGTCTTCAGCATCATCAGTACTTTGACCACTTCGATCAGCAACATCTTCAGCATCTTGACTCTTCAATCAGCAGCAACATATTCAGCACTTTGACCTTTCGATCAGCAACATCTTCAGCACTTTGACCTTTCGATCAGCAACATCATGTTCAACACTTTGACCTTTTGATTAGCAACATCATCTTCAACACTTTGACCTTTTAATCAGCAACATCTTCTTTAGCCCTTTGGCCTTTCGATCAACAACAACATCATCATCATACTCTGATCTTTCGATCAGAAACATCATCATGAAAACATCATCAAAACATCAACATCATCATCATCAAAATATCATCATCATCATCATACTCTGATATTTCAATCAAAATCATCATTATCATCAGCCTCTGATCTTTCGATCAGAAACATCATCAACCGAACATCATCATACTCTAACATCAACTCATCATCATATTCTGATCTATCATCATCATCATACTTTGATAATATGGCATCATCATCATCAGGATCTCATCATCATCACATTCTAATATTTCGACCAGAAACATCATCATCATCATCGCATTCTGATCTTTCGATCATAAAACATCATCATCAGCAGCAACATCATAATCATAAGCAACTTCTGATATTTTGATCAGAAAACATCATCATCATCATATTCTGATCTTTCGATCAGAGAACATCATCATTATATTCTAATATTTCAATCAGAGAACATCATCATCATCAGCAACTTCTGATCTTTCAATCAGAGAAACATCATCATTATCATATTCTGATCTTTCGATCAGAGAACATCATCATCATTAGCAATAGCATCATCATCATATTCTGATCTTTTAATCAGAGAACATCATCATCATCAGCAACTTCTGATCTTTCGATCAAAGAACATCATCATCATCGGCAACATCTGATCTTTCGATAAGTACGTCATCATCATCATTAGCTACAACCTGCAATCCATAACTCAAAGAAAAAAATTCTTTGGATCACTTTTGGACTTAAAGTCCAGGGATGATACAATCCCACCACATTCTCGACAACCGAAGTTACCGGATTGATTACGGGAGAATCAGTCCCTATCACTTCAGGACTAATTTCAAGGACGATGCAATCCTACCACATTCTCGAGGGCCGAAGCCACCGGATTGATTACAGGAGAATCAGTCCCTATCACTTTAGGACTATGTCCAAGGATGATGCAAACCTACTACATTCTTGAGGACCGAAGCCACCGGATTGATTATGGGATAATCAGTCCCTATCACTTTAGAACTATGTCCAAGGATGATGCAATCCTACCACATTATCAAGGACCGAAGCCACCGGATTGATTACGGGAGAATCAGTCCCTATCACTTTAGGACTATATTCAAGGATGATGCAATCCTACCACATTCTCGAGGACCAAAGCCACCAGATTTATTACGGGAGAATCAGTCCCTATCACTTTAGGACGATGTCCAAGGATGATGCAATCCTACCACATTCTCGAGGACCGAGGTCACCGGATCTATTATGGACACATGTCCTGGGATGATATAATCCCTCTTCATTCTCGAAGACTGAGGTCTCTGAATCACTTTAGGGAAAGTTCCCAGGGATGATACAATCCCACCATGTTCTCGAGGACCGAGGTCATCGGATCTATTGTGTACAAATGTCTTGGGATGATACAATCCCTCTTCATTCTCGAGGATCAAGGTCTCTGGATCACTTTAGGGAAAATGCCCAGGGATGATACAATCCCACTGCAACATCACTACTCCCCCTTTCGAGGAAGGTCTTTCCGAAAAACACCAAGCTTGTCTCGAAAGTGTTCGAACTCTACTCGAGGCAGTGGCTTTGTTAGTACATCATCATCCAAACCATCATCATCTACATCTTCAGTATGTGAATACTGAAAGCATCATCATCTATATCTTTAGTATAGAAATACTAAAAGCATCATCATCTCTATATTCAGTATAGAAATATGAAATCACCATCATCTACATCTACAGTATGTAAATACTGAAATATCATCTATATCTTCAATATGGGAATATTGAAATCATCATCATTTATATCTTCAGTATGGGAATATTGAAATCATCATAATCTATATCTTCAGTATGGGAATACTAAAACATCATCATCTCTATATTCAGTATAGAAATATTGAATCACCATCATCTGCATCTACAGTATCATCATCTGCATCTTATCTTGTATGTAGAAATACCGGATTTCTATGTGTTACGTCAAAACACAGGGTTCTTTGTCATCACAACTATGGTTATCACATAGAATCATTGTAGTATCCATCTTCAGGTCAAAGAGACCTGATATCAGCTTATGAATCCATATGGCTTCACAACTTAGTAGGGAAATCTGTTATGTATTCTGCTTCAACTGTGCTAAGAGAAACATTGGACTGTTTCCTCCTAAACCATGAACTCATAGCATACCTCAAACAAAGGCATCTACCTGATGTGGTTTTCCTGTCTGAGATACTTCCATCCCAATATGCATATGTGTATCCATACAATCTATACTCATGGCTACCATCATAGTATAGACCAAAGTCTATAGTTCCTTTCAGATATCTCATCACATGTTTTGCAGCTACTAGGTGAACCCATATTGGTTGAACAAGATATTGAATTAAGGTGTTTACAGCAAAACAAATGTCTAGTCTAGTATTTTTCAAGTACATCAATGACCCAATGATCTGTCTGTAGTGAGTCACATCCACTAACTCTGATGAGTCATCAGCTAACAGCTTTAGGTTGGAGTCCATGGGTGTGGCCATGGCTTTGCATTCCAACATATTGAATCTCTTCAATATCTCTACCACATACTTTCCCTGGTTGAGAAATATTCCTTCTAAACGTTGCCATACTTCCAGACCTATGAAATAATGCATTAACCCAAGGTCTTTCATCTCAAATTCTTCTGCTAGTTTCTTCTTGATTTCCATGATCTATTTATCATTCCGTGTCAAGAATAAGTCATCCACATATAATAACAGGATGGCAGGTTCATCTTCTAAAACCTTGTAGTAAAGGTTAGGATCTACTTTACTCTTGGCAAGGCCCATGCTCATCAGGAAACTATCTATTCTTCCATACCAAGCTCTGGGAGCTTGCTTCAGGCCATAGAGGGCCTTCTTCAACTTGCATATGTGAGTCCATCTTTCTTCGACTTCAAATCCTTGTGACTATTCGATGTAAACCTCTTCCTCAATCATTCCATTAAGGAAGGCTTGTATTTACTTCATCATGGAAGAAACTACCATGATAGTTCTAAAGGAAGTGTACCTTACTTCCTGGAGTAAGTGTCTCTTCAGAATTAATTCCCTCTTTCTGATAGAAACCTCTAGCCACAAGTATTTCCTTACTTCTATCATCAACATATTTTATCTTGCAAATCCATTTGGAAGATACCACATTCTTGCTTTCTAGTTTGAGTACTATATCCAAACATCATTCTAGTATTCTTTCATCATAACATCTTCCATGAGTTTGTCTTGTCAGGTCATCAACATATCCTAGTCTTCTGCAGTCAACCTTGAAGGTTGGAACCCACTTTACTCTTGGTAAAGTCTCGATCCATCATGAAGCTATCCATCATGTCGTACCATGTCGAACTCAAATATCTTATGTAGTCACTCCCCTTGAAATGGAGTATCATCTTCCCTCTTCATTCTGTACAGGTGGTTCTATGCTTGATATATACTGGTCAATAGAGTATGTCATGCCATAGTCTATTCTTTCTGAGGAAAATAACTAACCTTTCTTTGTACAATTGTTCTTGTGGATCCATATGGAGGATACTATGTACTTCCCTTTACGTCTCGAAATCATATTGTATACATCATTCCCCATGATCAACTGTTATTCTTTGATCATAGCTTCTTTCATAGCATTCTTTTCTTCATCTTGAGTTATCTCTCGTACCCATGGTGGTCTTCATCCTTCGAGGTGGATCTACCACTCTCTGAAGCTCTTTCTTCTGTCATGGTGTCTCTGACCCTGGGAGCTTCGAATTTTATTGCAGTGAATCTTGAATTGTCATCACTTGTTCTTCAGAACAAGTCTCATTCTTCTTGTAGGATGTTGTACAGGACCTTCCCTACAATTCAAATGCACTAGCTGGATGGTTAGAACTATTTCATAAAACATATGCATAACGGCAAATTCTTATGCATCATACAAATGTTTATCCAATACAACATTCATCCATATCTCACATAAAATTTCTATATGCCTTCCATCTCTATCATGACATTATTGAGATTGTGCACTAATCCAATATGTCATCAAGGCAGCTTCATTCTAGATAAGTAGCAATGGAGAGCACCATGAGTTACTTACCCATCACATGCATATTAGTAGTATACAGTCATTAATGCAAAAAATCTATCATGCATAACACATCAACTAAATATAATCAAATGTATAACAAAAAAATATCATGAAGTGACAATTGAATACTTATCTTTTATTTGTTTCGTGGGTAAACTCCATCTTGATCATTCTACTTCATCATATTCTTCATTCATGACATCATCATTTCTTATTTAAATGATAAGATGGATAAGAGGTTCTTCAAGAATTGAGTTCTTCACATTCCTCATCGCTTGAGGGATATTCTTTGAATGGTGAGAGCTTGATCTTCAATTGCTCCCATCTTCTTCTTCTCTTCTTATGAGTTGAGCTTCTTCTTCTTCCCAAAGTCAACTGAAAGTAATCACTTTATTCTGGCATGCATTCTTCGCATGAATGAATCCCATGATCCTGGGAGACCATTCAAGGTGGCTATCACCACTTCTACATTCTCCATTTATTCTTCTACTACTTCAAGATGTTCTGCATTCTCTGCTTCTTCTTCTACTACTTCAAGATGTTCTGCATTCTGGATCTTCACATTCTTCAATTGTTTTCTTAAATCCATCTTTTGATTTATGTTATTATCTTCAAATAGCTTGATCAAGGGATCAAACATATTCGGTGTCTTTAGGGACGACACTTGTGGTACAATTTGATCTGTGATTGAATCAATAATGATATTCTTTGCCTTGATCAAGTTCTTCTTGGCCTTGATCAAGTTCTTCTTGTGTAAGGCTTTGAGCCTCATCTCCGTATGGAACTGAGGCCTCTCTACTCATGTAGGTGTCCAATTCATTTTATTTAGAGAGATCAAATACTTCCATGCTTGGAATTTGTCAACTTCACCAAGCTTATCAACAAGCTGATGTGATATATCACTTTGAAATGAGAACCTCAAATTCAAATAGTAAAAGATTAGATCTTACCGATTTGAGGTGTCCGTCCTGCTTTCGGAGCTGGGTGATCTAGGGTTTGTCATAGAAACCCTAATTTTCAAAACTTGGAACATTTTAGATCTGATTGGATAGAAATATAGATCTCTTCAAATGGAGCTGTCCAATGTACTCCTTTTCTGAAAACAGTGGAGGAAAGCTCTCAGAATAGGAAGCCCTAGTTTTCTAATTTCTTCTGCATAAATTCTTGTCACTTCTTCTATTATATCTCCAAAATTACATCTCTTATGTATCTGAAATTTCTCACTGAGGTAACCTCACATGTCCCTAATCCAACAGCATAGGTTTCATCAAAATTGGTTTCACCAATTTGGATTTATGATCATTTTCCCAAGGTGAGTTGTTTCAGGACTGTTCAGAACAGCGAAGTTGTATATCCTGCCACGTGTCCCTGTTTCATCTTCTGGTTCTGAAATTAGGACCAAAGAAATTAAATTCCGTGCTCTTTCTATAAAAACTTCAAGAATTTTATTTGGACCTCTGTATCCCACCCTATAGTAGTTTTCCCTAGGTTTCTTGTTTAGGGATGAATTCTAGAGGAGGCTAGAACCCTAACTTTGACAGATCATATCTCCCAGAATACAGTGAATCCAAGGCTTCATTTTGGACATAGTGTACATCAGGATTGTATCTTCAGCCTCTGAAATTTGCAGCTCCTGAGACTCTGCCAATATTGTTATATAGAAAATGTACAAAAACGTATCAGTTTTAGTATTTAGGGTTTTTTTCTAGCTCGGGGTCAAACTAGGGTTTGACTTTCCTGGAGTTTCACCCAACCAAAAATATTGATCTAGGTCTCTAAAATTCGATTTTGATGAGGAGATAAATCCTATGCCAGGCTTACTCAAAAATTCCTCTTCAGTAATAAGCCCTGATTTCCCGCACTGAAAAACTGAAAATGCTCGGAATTGAATTCCGCTTCGACAGAAAGATGCATCCTTCAATGGAAAGTCAGCCTAGCCTTATTTTGCTGATTGATTGTGGAGAGAGAACAAAAAAGTAATAATCCCTAGCTTCTATATATTGTGAAAGCTATCCTATTTAGGTTAGCTCTAATACCATGTTGAATTTTCATATGCTTAGCTAAGACATCAGTATATCATTTCATTTTTCATAACAAAAGCATATAAATAGGATCATTGAAAGAAACAATATCACAAGAACAACACAGATTTATCCTGGGAAAACCCTAAAGGGAAAAACCCAGCAAAAGCTTCCTCAATATAGATGCCCCAAAAAGGTAAAAAGGTAAAACCAACAAGGAGATCAAAAACCTGATCCTCCTCCTTCTCCAGCTATTTCTCTCCTCCACAAGTGCGCTACTCAAGTGAGAGTGTGTGTTACAAATGAGGAGCACTACACCTCTATTTATATTCATCCGTTCACTTAAGTTAACTCATCTGTAATGTAGAATCGAGTTAATCATGTAGGCTCGAGTTACACATGTAGGCTCAAGTACCCACACTGGGGTGCTAATGACCCACCTTTACAATTAGAGGGGACTGCCTCATGAATCTTATTAGTTCTTCCGATTAGGAACATCGGGGTACAAAGTAATACAATTGGTTCTCCCAGTAGGACCATCGGGGACCACAAAGAAATACATATAGAATATTCTTTGAAGTTATAATATTTCAACAGTGTATACCCTTCATATCGGTGTATTCCCATGTGAATGCTCAAGCTTGTTTCTTAATAACTTTAAGCAGTTGTGCTTGTTGGTTTTCACTTAATCCGACATTTATATGTAATAATTTTTCAGGTCCAACCTCACAAGGTATGGTATATGGTCCTGTATGCTCTTCAATTGTGAAGACACATGATGTTTCTGTAAACATTGAGAGAGCCATATTCTCTTGAAACTCAGCTCCAAAAATCTGATCGAGTTGAGCAAAGGACTGAGGGAAATCTGTACAGGTTATTGAAGAGACAAAATGGTTTAATACATTCTCAGTGGTCTACTCCTGAAGTGATAAAGAAAAATCACTAGGAAGGGAGATATCATCAAAGTATTCATCCCCAAAATAACAATTTAACCACCATGAATTTTCAATTATTGGTTGTGCTGAGGGGTATAAAATAAGTCTTTGTGTGGACAACCCATTGGAAATAGTCATCTCTCCATCCCTACATCCTATAAAAATCATTTTAGGTGGCTAACCATGGTCTTACCAAGATAATAGGATGTCCTTTAGAAGGATCCTTTTGGTTCTATGACCATAAAGTTGATAGGGTTTTCCCATGAAGCAATTGATACAACAATGTCATCTAGGACTCCAGCAGGTTTTATCATCGTGTGATCTGCTAGTTCTAGGAGGGAAGGGGTAGTTTGAAGAAATTCTCCTAACTATAAAAATTCTAAAACTATGGTGGTCATCATGTTAATCGCGGATCCTAAATAGATTAATGTATTCTCTATGGCGATGTTCTTTATAATTATAGTTAATACTGGGGTTCTTGGATTTGTGTATTTTGCAATCTGGGAATGACCTGTCATACATTCAGACATTTCTCCTATAACATGAATTGTAAGAGGGTCCTTTTTCTTCTTTCCAGGGAATTTAATACATAGCTCTTTTATTATCTTACTATAGATAGGTATATCTTTGATAGCTTGTAATTGATGGATCTTAATACAAATGTTCTTTAATTCATTCAAAATGCTATACTCCGGATGCACTACGGGTTTTTCTATTACTAATATTTCTAGAAATGGAGGAATTATTTGCTCCTGAATAGTTTCTTGTGGAGGATGGGTGTGTATTGGAACCTTTGGAATTTTCACATCATCCAAAATAGCATCATTCATGGGTTCACTTGAATCTTCTTCTTCTTTGTTTGGTTCATGAATGATGACTGATGACTTGGGTTTATTATTCATAACTCTTCCCTATCGTAATTAAATTTCATGTACATGTACAATCGAGATAAGGTATGAGGGAAGAGTTTGCAACTCAATGTTGTTAAGAGCTTGAGTTGGTTTATTGTTAGGATTAGGTATCGGCTGTGCATGTAACAATGCCAGTCAAGGAGGATTTGCATTCTGAAAGTGATGAGGTTGTTATGTGATAAAAGGAACTGGAGGTACAAATCTAGGTGATATTTGCTAGAAATTTGTTTGATTCTGAGGATGAGGATGATTAGGTGCAGGAACAGGTTGTGGCTGAGGATATGGTTTTCCTCTCCATCCTTGTGACAAATATTATTGTTTTGTAAATTGAGGAGGAGGATATTGAGATGGCCAATTCTGCCAGCTAGAATTATTCTGTTGTTGAGGTGGTTGATATAGAGGATAATAGGGTATAGGTTGTGGTGAAAAGTTTGGATATGCCTGTTGGTCCCTAGGTTTCCAAGGAGTCCTCCTAGATGTTTCATCTACATCCCCACTCTTATAGATGGCTTGCAATCCAGGAAAGGATGGGAAGTTATCTATTGGATGCTCTTTTGTACAGATGTGACATACAGATATGTTGTTTAATGGACATTCCCTTTGGAGATGTTTAGTTCTACATCTTGGAAAAAGGATACTCATTGTTGCTCGTTCTTCATCCCGCCTTTTCTTGGCTTGTAAATAATCTAGTTGGAAACCCATTGCTCCTAATATATCAGTCTTAAAATTCTCCAATAGGTTTCCTAACTCTCCTCTTGTAACTATGCTTGAACTAGGAAAATTTCCTCTTATATTCTTATTAAAAGGAACTTGAATTTTTTTTGCAACTTTCCCCCTACTCCTAGAATAATTTTTACACATCTCATGGATCTGTGCAAAATTTTTATAAGAAATATCACCAGCTGCCATGAGATTAAGACTCTCTAACAATTCCTCAGAGATTCCCTTAATGAAAATTGCATGTACTGCATCTTATCGGAGGTCATTATATTTAGACTTATGTAATGTATAAATAAACCTCTCAAGATAATCTTCTAGGATATTGTATTCAAGTTATTGTATCTTGAATATATCATATCGAGAGTCCTTAGGTTTGCAGTATTCTTGATATTTGTGCAAGAATGGGGTTTTCATATCATCCCAAGTCCAGATAGAAGATTCTTCTAATCCCATGAACCATATCAAGGCGGAATCCTTGAGTGTAGCGAGAAAGAGTTTTAGTTTATGAGGATCTTGTAGATAATTGTAACTCCTAGAAAAGATATCAAACTCAAATAAGAATGTGTGCGGGTCCTCATTACTTTTTCCATAAAAAGTAGGCAAGGAGGAAAGAGGGATGTTTTTCATAGTTACATCTTGCATTGTATCTAAGACAGGGAACCCAAAGGTAGCCTCAGTTCGATTTTACCCTTCTCCTTCTTCATTCCTAACTTTATCATGATCTTTCTTTTCTCCCTGTCTCTCTATATAAGCTGGACTCTTAACATAAATATACCTAGGAGTCTCCTTTCGAGGTGATAAGGAGGCATCCCAATGTTTTTTTTCAGGAGAGATCTTCCTCTGATCAACCGTGTTTTTATTAAACCATAGAGGGATAGTAGGTTCTACTGTAGAATTTTCAATTTGTGAAATAATTGGATCTACTAAGGTTCCAAAGAGAGCTTTTACTTAATCAGGATCAACAAAGTCAACAAAATACAGATCTCCTACTAGTGAAAAAGTTGTGTTAATTGGATTTGAAACTTGTGGATGGCTAGTGGTTTCTAATGGCTGACCTTATTGAACTTCCTCATGAATAGGGTCCTTTGGAACTTATACCAAGGTTCCTTCTCCTTCTATGGCTTGTCCAATAAGATATTATACGGGAGCTTCTTTAGGTTTTAGGGTAGAACTAATTCCTATTGGCGTCTTTCGATACCCTTTTGGTGAGTTAGTAGTTGGGGAATTACGTCCCCTACGGTAGTTAGTAGGGATTTCAATAACTTTTTTGTTTTTGATAAATCTACCTTGAAAATATCTAATTCTTCTCATGAAATACTTTTAAACTAAATAAAACCTATGCTACTAATATTGCTGGATTTGGGGGTGCCTATTATAACAGATGTGCAGGCTCTTACCTCTCGTCTTACTGCTCCCTCGGTACATACTTATTACTAAACTTCATAAATAATTCTATTCTACCTTACAAAACAAGTCCCCGGCAACAACACCAAAAGTGTTGGGTGTTATACTATCTAAATTAATCCACCTATTCTTTAATTGTCAACCGAGGTTGGTAAGCTTACAGTTGACATAAAATATATGCGAAGGTAGAGAGTGTCGTGTAAATATTTTAACAAACAAAAGATCGAAAGATCTTTCAAAATGAAAAACTGGGTCAAATTTCCTAAAAATGAAATTAAGGTAACTAAACTGAGATAAAAGATTAACTAAACAAATAACGTATCTTATAACTTTGGATTGGAAAAGATATAATTAACAACTTACTTATTCAAACAGAAAACTAAAGTACAAGGAATACTTAACTTATAAGCAATTAGAAATCTTAATAGATAAAACTTAATGAGGAAAACTTAAAAAGAAGCAAGTAGAAAACTTAATAAAGAAATATCTTTAGGTTTTGTCCTACAAGTTTTTTCAACAATAACACAATCATAAAAATACAACCTAAAAAGATACTAAGGAAAACATTAAATCTCGCATGCAAACAAATAAATCAATTGAAAAGGAATAGACACCGAACCATTAATGCATAAGACAAAATCATAAACAAAACTTAAGAATAACTTAAGCTATTTTCAAAGTAAAATAAGTAAGGAAAATGATAAAACTTTAATAAATAATTTAAAACAACTAAACTTTAACTTAAATGTTAAAAAAAACTATTATTTAACTATTACAGACAAATCATAATTCAAACATCAACAAAAAAAAAATGAAAACAATCTTAAAATACATAAAAACACAAAAAACAAAATCAAGGGTTGAATGACAGACTGAACTGTGGGTCTGAAAGGGTGGTTGAATAACAGACTGAACAGGCTATCCAAATGAGAGGCTCCATAGTAAAAATGGTAAAAACTTACCTAAATGAACTAATATTCAGCTGTATCCATGCAGATGTAATTCTAATGCATTGAAATAGTAAATAAACCTATTTAACAGTAAGTGAATGTCTAATTTTTGCATATAGGGGTAATCTTTGCAAATTCCTTGACTGTGAACATGTGGCTAGAGTTACCACATGGAACCTTCCTAAACATGCTTTCAATACCCCCCAAAACCCCATTTTGATGCATGGTTTCCGTTCTATGCCCCGGGTAGGGATTCAATAGGTGTCCCTGAAAGCCTGTAGGAGGTGGGATTCAATGTGCGATAGAATGATGGTCATTGCTTGAATCAACAAACTGTTGGCTCCATTGGATTCAGGAAATTGATATAGTGCTAGTGTGTCCATATAATTTGGGTCCGTGGACAACATATCATTTTTTCTCAATTTTGGAAACTAGGGTTTTTCTCAGTAAGTGGATGTGAAATGTTTTCACATGGGGATCAACTTCGCATATTGATCGACCGTGAATATGTGGCTAGCGTTCCCACATGGATCATGCCTAAACACTCTTGTATGACCTACTAGAAGCCCATTTTGATGCATAGTTTCCATTCTATTTCCCGAGTAGGGATTCAACATGTGTCCCTAAAAGCCTGTAGGAGGTGGGATTCAACGTGCAATAAAATGATGGTTGTTGCTCGGATAGACAAGCCGTTGAATCTGTTGGGTTAAGGAAATAAGGATAGTACTATGGGTGGCCGTCTACTCTAGGTCAATGGACAAGGGATCATTTTTTTAGTCAGTCTTGGAAACTAGGGTTTTGCTCAGTAAGTGAATCTCCAATTTTTGCACATAGGGGTCAGCTTTGCGAATTCCTCAATTGTCAATGTGTGGCTAGCGTTCCTGCATGGAACCTGCCTAAAAACACTTGTATGACCCACCGAAATCCCATTTTTATGCACAATTTCCATTCTATGCCTCGATTAGGGATTCAACAGGTGTCCCTAAAATCATGTAGGAGGTGGGATTCAACGTGCAATAAAATGATGGTAATTTCCTGGATCAATGAACCATCATCTCCGTTGGATTTGGGACATTGAGATAGTGCTAGGGTGGCCCTATACTCTGGGTCCATGGATAAGGGATAATTTAAAATATAAATTTATAATTGTACATAAAGATAAATTTGTAATAACAAGATTCAATATAGTACTTCTCTAATCAATTTAAACTATAATAAAATCACACATAAATTTCATCTCTTCCAAAGTTGTTCGGCGAGGCCATTCATCAAATTCCATGTACATTAAAAAAATGATAAAATAATGTGCAGGATATACATAATGTGAAGGATATAGTCATAACCATTATTTTGAATCAACCTTATCATACTCAGATACTTTTAGCTTTGATGTGAATCCCATGTGTTTGTTAGATGAAAGGCATCATGCCAAACACTAATTTTATTTATGTAGACCACATAGGTGCATCACTTAGGTGTGTCAACTTCGTGCATCCTTTTAAAGTTTGTTAGTCTTTTAAGTGGGTAAGGTGATTTTGTATTCCACTTAGTTGGATCAGTTGCTTAGTTGTGCTGGGTGCTTATGTGTATTAGGTATGTTCCATCTTTGTGAATACAATTTAACATTGTATATGAAATTGGATCGTGGTAAAAAAAAATTGAAATGTACATTTTTGTCATTATGTAATATTGTAATTGTGCATTGTTCTCAAATTCATAACTGATATCTCCATGCAATAGTAAAATTTATAAAAAAAATTGGGAACATTGCACATAGAAACATTCTTGGCCACATGTGTATAATCACACTTAAAATACTGAACCATCAATATATCAAGAGCCTTGATATGAAATATTTTTTATTTCATGAAAGCTATAATACAAAAATAGAAGGCCCATCTATGGCATGTCAATGTACATGTATCAAAAACATATTTGATGTACATGTGTAAACAAAGGTACATCTGTCATGGACCGTGCCCCTATACTCTAACTCCAGATTGTACATAAAAATACATAGCTTTCTTGGACTAAGTGCATCTCTAGCGATGACAAATCAATGACAATATTTCTTGATGAGGTAACTGAACTATTACTGTCTAGCAATAACAAAGTTTGAAAATTTAAAATATCACTCAATCGTACATAAAACAAAGACTCACTACATATTTCAAGGGTTTAGGTGCCTTTGGTGTCCTCCTCCTTTCAAAGAGTCTCTTTGCAATGCTTCTCTGCGAATAGAAAAAAAGATGTCAATTATCTCAAGAATTATCAACATGTACGTGAACGAGAAAGTGCTAATCAATTATGTAAAAAATGAACATCTCACCAAAAAGACTATTTCTAGGGGAGGAGGTTGGGAATCTTCAGTAGTAAGAGGAGCCGTAGGTTGAACATCAACCTCATTTACATGCACTAATGGACCAGTGGGCGGCTACATTCACCAAATCAAAAAAATAGTTCGACATCGTGCATGTCCATAAACAATGCAAATAAACTGTACAATTACAAATATTCAAGAAGATGTACCTCAGTGTGACTTATCCCTATTGTATATGTGGAATTAACCACAGCACTGAGAAACCCCACTAAGGTTTGGAATAGATGACTCTACATCATGATGCTGTAAACATGCGAAAATAACATTAAGAAGAAACTAGTTGTGAAGTGAATTCAAAGCTAACCAGCAACTGTCGTTGTAAGCGTGTACATTACCGTGGGATGAGTAAGTTGATCCTCATGCATGTTAGGATATTTAGACACTTAGGAGTTAGTTAAGATCAACTTGTGTAATATATATGTTAGGTAAAGTGTGTTTCTTTAGTATGCATTAGTATGCATTTGTAAATATTCAAATCCAATGATCACGATATGCTCTAGACATAAAGTGATTCGACGGTTCAACTTCTCTTAGATCAGACCTACCATTGATCCGTGGCTTAACACCTGATTGGTCCATGGTCTCTATTTAAAGAGCATGGAGAGTCCTTGGCTAGTTGATCGATTATGAGAAGCTCATGTAACTTTCTTTCTTTTGCATAATAAATTTCTCCAAGTAGCTATTTGGCTAGGTCCGTGGACCGTTTCCCTCTTGAGGGTTTTAACCACGTGACAAACATTAGTGTGTTGATCTGTGATATATTTGTGTGAAGTGGTTGCTCAAGGTGTTTGGTCTTTTGGGAGTATCCTATGTATCTAAACATGGTATCAGAGCGTTTATGAAGAGCCACTTTCGGTTTTGATCAAGATCTTGAACTGGTGTTGCTAAAAATTTTAAAGGGTTTCTGGTTTTGGATTTTTTGTGTGCATTTTTGGCCTATGGGAGCTATTCCATTGCGTCCGGAGTGCCGTTTCCATTAGGAAATAGTTTTTTTTTCATCAAAAAATGTTTCCATTTGTTCCAGAAACACCCATTTCGGTAAATATGAAGGTATAATGTTACAGTGACGATTTTTTTTTAACTCTCATATTTTATCAGTTTTATTATTATATCTTTACTGTTTTAGTCTCAGACTGTTGCCTTCCCTGGCTGTGTATGCTCTTTGTCATGCACCTTGTGTGATCACAGTGAATCAGAAATAGTAAGGGAAAGTTTTTTTTCTTGTCTTCTCGGCTACGTATGCTCTTTGCCGTGCACCTTGTGTGATCACGACAAAATAGAAACAGCGAGAAAACTTGAAAATGTAGACTTTTCGGGTAAGCTAACCAAGATCTAACCCCATTGTGTAGAAAAAAAAATTTTGTTTTGTTTTTGTTTTTCATTTTTTTTGTGATTTGCAGAAAAAAAGAGAGGCAAGAACAGAGAACGAGAGAGAAGAGTTTAAAAAAAAAAAATCCCCCTTCCTCTTTCCATTCTTTTGCGTACTGTAGCTAGGGTTTTCACCCTAGCTTGTGCTGATGAGCACCTACTAAGGAATCTGGAATCCTTAGTAGCAGTTCGATTAAACAAAAAAAATAAACTGGAAAGTAAAAAGCTAAGCTAAGACAGTAAAAGTAAATAACAGGAAGTAAAAGACAATAGGGAAATGTGTAATGGTGTTTTTATTAAAGTTACCTCCAATGTGGAGGTCAGTGGAGTCCGTTGCGCTGGTCCGATGTCGGTTGCTCCGAGCTCT
>LPNX010503132.1:214998-234314 GCA_001517045.1 Pseudotsuga menziesii | reverse complement strand
ACACTGTTAGTGTTTATTATATAACTTTTTCAATTCTTGATCATTTCAAACAAAAATTGTATGGTGCACAAGAAGACACTAACCTCTACGTTCTATCAAAACCCCCTGCACCCACAAAACACGTACCATTTTCGAGGTTTTCTCACTTAGACAATTATAAAAATATTATAAAATTACTAATTTAATTTTTGAAAAATAGTGCCGCACTAGTGCTACGGGTTCTCTACATGGATGTCAATTTTTGTAGCTTGATTCGATCATTTAGGCCCTCAGAGGCTGCACCCACAAAAACATATACCTTATAATTTCCCTGAAAAATAAAAAGTGCCTGTTAAGAAAAATGAAATTTGACATAGCTATGCAAATTTTCGATACATAAAAGTTATATATTCGGAAAGGTGCTTCAATTTTCTACATTTCATGTTTTTTACTCAATGCAAGATATTTTGCATAAGTATCTCAAAAAATCCAAGTAAGTTGAGGGATGCCTGATTTTTCAGGTTTCTATTGCATCTAACGCGCCAAAAAGGTCCATCATCTTCTTGCACTCACCCAGTTGTTTTTAAATAGTTTTATCTAGTATTCTTTACTAACATAAATACATTTTAAAAAAGATATATCAAGCATCATTTTTGGATTGTAAAATGGGCTTTTTCCTACCTATTCAAATTTACCCTTCTTGGATTGTAGAATGAATCTCTTCGACCCAATCAAATTTAGAATTAAAAAAATACAATTTATCAAATTTAGAATTAAAAAAATACAATAAATTGTTTGATATTGCTATTCCCTGATCTAGCCATTTTTAATTGTTCTTAACTGGGAGCTGCTTTGCCTGGACTTCCAGGCTAAATGATATCTTCTCTTCAAAGGTTAAAGTCGATCTCAATTTCTCCACTTTAGATCTGAAAACGGAGTAAATGAATGTTGTACTATATATATAATATACCTTACTAGATTTTGAGTTTTAACTTATTCTCGAGTTGTAAATGGACACGAGGAAAGACTCGGGAACTGTTCAGTTTTCTGTTATATTTTATTTTTAATGGAACGAAAATGCCCATGAGATTATGAGTGGTTTGGCCTTCGTCTGGTTCGGGTTCTTGCTGGTTCTGGTTCTTTGAATTTCGTTTTGTCGTCTAATAAAAATCAAGTCTACTTCAACAGGAGTTTTGCCGCTCAAAAACATACGGCGGCACTGGTGGACAATTTTGGTTGGAATGATGGGACATATTCAGGAATTAGAAGGATTACCATGACGGGAAATGATTGGTTAACTTCTATTCAACTGCATTATGGTCTAGATGGCGATGAAAGTGCGAAGCACAGATACTTCCCGGGCCTTCCGCATGGAGTTCCAGTCGGCCTTTTGAAAACAAGTAAGTTGCGGCATGCTTAATTCATAAGGCTCCAGGACGTATTATTGTATATGAGTTGTCAAGCTAGGGTTGTTTCCTTTGTTTTTTTGGCTGGTTTTTACTTTTTTTTAAAGTTAAAAATTTTCATTAAATTTTTAAAATTCGTAAGAACATTGTTAGATCTTATCGAATATGGTTTCTATCTTTAAAATTGTTCAATAAACAACAAAAATTACAATATTTTATGAGTTAAATTCATCAAATTCCAGCTAAAAATCAAAATCATCTCATAATTAAACAACTCCTTATTATATATGTTAAACCTAGCCTTACATTATAAAACACAGAAAACAAGTCATTGTATTTATTACGTGTTTTTGTTGACCTGTGCATTCACTATGCAGTACGATTTGAAGTACCCAGAGGAATTCGTAACAAAAATTAGTGGATATTTTGGACGATATGGACCACACGATGTGCTCATTTCTTTGACGTTTCATACGAATCAAAGGAAACTTGGACCATGCGGGGCGGAAGTGGGACCTTATTTTGAGTCAGAAGTGGGAGGAAAGATTGTAGGTCTCTTTGGGTCAAGCGGAGATTTACTGGATTCAATCGGACTGTATATGCTGAAGCTGCCAAGATCTACAGAAGATGAACTGAGTGAAAGTGATTGACACGATCAAATCATCGCTCTCTTCACGAGCAGTGATCAAATTTATTCCTGTTTTCATGACTCATGAGCTATGGACTTTACAGGTGTACGGTGCTATTTTGTTTTGTCATTGTTCAGATAAGTGCATTGTTTCATTTTTATTTATGATTTTTGAATTAACATAGCTATTTAACTAACTTGTAGTTGGTGACTATCAATAGGTTACAAGTCAAGTGTCTTGAACATGTTATTTGTTACTTGTTCTTCATGCTTAGTTGTAATCACCTATTGTTTATGCCTCAGCTACCTATTACATTCTTTAGTTAAATGGTTTATGTGTTATCACTATCTGTTACCCATGCATGAGCTACTAGTTATCCATGCAGTTATTAATTATCTTATACATATATTTTTTTAATAATTGTTTAATTCAAATTTTGAACAATGTCCATAAAATCTCTCATCCTTTTTCTGTCATCCTTCTTCTTTAATCTAGAAAAAACTAATTAATATAAATATTAATGCATCACAAGATATGAAGCAATCTCTGCTGCTGAAGCAATCTCGGTGCTGCCATGACACATCACCAGGCCGCCTCTTCACTCCAAACTCCGAAGGACGAACTAATGAAGTGAATGTACACTTTGCACTTTTGATTTTAGAAGTTGAGTTGTTTTCCAGGAAGCAGTATAAGCCCCAATCAAAACATTGTCTATTCATTGGAATCTGGTTAACTAATTTTGGTTTAAATTTTAATTTGAAGTGTTTAAACCTTAATGGTAATGATTTGAGTAGTTTTAAAATTAATAATTTAGTTTAAAATAGTCAAATATAATTACTGAAATTGTAAAATTATAAAATTAACAATTTCATTCAATACCTTTGACTTATTTTCATAAAACAAATCAAAAAAAGAAATGCATCATTTTGTTGTCTTTATCCTAATCGGTTTTTCAATAGTATCATACTTTTAGAGTTTGTGAAGTTGGACTAAACGGAGAGTAAATTGTTTTGATAGAAAGAAAACTTCTTTGTTGTTCTGTATACTTCTTTGTATAGTTGTTATGCAATTTTGAATTTTGTATTTGTATTCAATATTTCTATGTTGTATGTTCATTTGGTTGTGGTAAGTTTAATAATTGGTATCAAAGGAGACTTATTGGTTTAAAAAAAAAAGTTCATAAAATCTAAAGTTTTTCAACAAGCCTTGTTTTGGAGTTTTGATTGTAGAGCTATATAGATATAATTATCCAGAGTTTAAACTGTTTTGTATAGTAGTGATATTTGGGACATTGGGATGACATTTATGACAGAAGAGATAGCATAACATTCAAAGCTTGAGAAAGTCAATGGAAGTGTTGGCACCCTATTTTGATTTTTTTTTCCTATTATGTTTTTATTGTCTTTATAAACGATGAATGATTTTATGGACTTTTAAGATACATGTTTTGTTTCTTTATTATTTAAAGTGTTCTTGTGATGTTCATCGGTATCTCAAATGAGACCTTACCCTTATGGGATGTTAAAAGTTGTTAATGCGACAAATGAGACCTTACCTTTATGGAATGTTAAAGAATGTTAAGGTGAGTGGTTTTTATTGTTGGCATGAACATTGAACCTTGGGTTTGATATTTGGTTCCAATAAATATAGTTCCTTTGTTCAAACAAAACAATTTGTTATAGAAAGGAACATTGACATGTTATGGAAACCTTTAAGAAAGGGGATTCAAGAATAGCTGGCAAAAACAAAGTGGTGTTTTCCCAAAAAGAGACTCAGAACTTGCATGCAGGCCTTGACTAACAAAAAGAGAGACATATTTATTCATATAAACATGTGATCTTCCTTTTTGAGTTTCCTTGTTTATTGATCAGTGGATGAAAAGATAGATTGAAGTTAATATTGTCTATTGGAATAAAGAAAATGAGGTTTCGAGTAAAGAAAAGGTAGGATTTGATAAAGGATAGATAATAAATAGATGTGTTATTGATTTCTAATAAAATCGCATTATAGAAGGGCATGGTGTGTAATTTGCCACTAACTGCAACACAACTTTCAACACTATTAAAAGAGAGTTTCAAATGGATCAAAGAGGAAGAAGGTTGAAAAGCACACCTTTGTGGATTAAAATATTGTTTGTTAAAAAATGATTGATACAAATGACTCCTAACAGGATGGAAACATAATCCCTCAATAAAGGGGAGGTTGGGGAATGAAGGGGATATGATGAGATAGACTATGAAGAGATAGATGGATCCAGAAGAGTAGGAAAGAAAAGCAATGGATCTATGGATGCAAGAGTGCACATGGAAACATGAAACTCTGAATAGGTTCTTCGAGTATCAGCAGGATCACCTACTAGTTCATCGGCTTCTTTTGGGGTTTTCTTTTTCCAATGTGGTTGAATTATTGGGTATGCAACATTTTCATTTGTTGAATCCTCATAGTCATTTGTATGAGAATATGAATATGTATTTGAATATATGAAATTTTAGTTGAAGCATTAGAAGTAGAATAAGACAATTCATTGTGAATAAATAGTGGTGCATCAGTAGACAATCTCTTTTAAAGCATTTCATCAAATTTGAGACTTATTTCAACAAAACAAATTTCAGTATGAATATTCAAAATCTTATAACCTTTTATGCTTTCAGGATAGCCCACAAAAAGACATTCATCACTTTGATCTTCTAAAGCCCTCCTTTTCTTGGAAGGGATACGAGCCAAAGCACAAGATCGAAATACCCTAAAGTGTTTCACTATTGTTTTTTCACTAGTACATGCTTCAAAGAGAGTAACCCATTTTAAATGTTTGTCACGTACTCTATTTTGATTTTTAATTGAACAATTTATGGCCTCATCCCATAATTTTGTAGGAATATTTTTTACTGTAGAATGCAAATTTCGATTCCTTTCAATGTCTAATTTTTCCGCTCTACAACCCCATTATGTTGTGGAGTATAAGGAACAATATTTTGAAGCTCTATACCAAATGTGGAGCATATATGATGTAAATATTTATTGACATATTCCCCACCATTATTTGCGTGGACGATCTTGATCCCCTTACCAAATTGTTTTTTTGCAAGAGCTTTAAAATATTGAATACAAGCAAACACATCATCTTTGTGTTTTAGGAAGTACACCCATGTATATCTAGAAAAATCATAAATCAAGGTTATTGCATATATTTCTTTATTATTAGAGAGGTGAGGAAAAGGACCATTAATATCAGTATGGAATAATTCAAGAGGATATGTGGTTCTCCTAGCCTTTTCTTTCTCAAACTTATCTTCAGGGTGCTTACCAAGAGCACATCTTGGACAAATTCCATGTAAGAAAGAGATAGGTGGAATCCCTACTACCATGTATTTCTTGCTTAGTTGCTGAAAGTAAGGATACTTAAGGTGCCCAAATATCTCATGCAATAACTTACTAACATCATTAGAATGCATTGACAAAACTGAAGCAAGAGTTTTAGGCAAAAACTTCATAAAAACATACAATTTTCTTTTGGGATCAACGTTTCCAAGAGCAATCTTTGAACCATGAAATGAATCTTGAAACAACCCACCTTCTTGTAAAATATCACATTTTTCACATACCTTGATTGGAGTATTGTATCCCATGAGTACTTCTTGGAAAAAAGATGGTTGAATGGAGGTGAACATGTCCTCATATGATTCCATGTGATTTGAATCTCTGGAATCTAAGATCCAAGAGGCTGATTTTGAAGATAAAATTGTCACAAGTGCATATCCCCTTTCGGTAGGAAGCCTTGGATTGTGAAATTTGTCTTCATTTTTTTTAAAACAAAAACAAAAAAATCTTATACATGAAATTTTATTCTTTGTGAGTCCCTTTTATACAATAGGGACACAATGGCATTTCCTCCTCAATCTTCCCTTCAGTAGAAGTGGTATTGTCATAAGTCAACTTGGAATTTTGCTCCTTCCTTCCTTTGTATGAAGTATTGCTCTTATTATTTTTCTTTTTGTCCTCATTTGTTGCAAGTGCATGAGCATTTGAGGACCTTTGTAGGTCGATATGAGAAATATTATCCCGATTTTGAATAACATAAGCATCAAATACATATAAACAAGGCATGGTGAATGCTGCTCCAAGTGCTAATCTAGTAGAGTGAAATTAAGAAACATAAGTGTTGAATTCGAGACCCAATTTAGAAAGGATAGAATTTTCCATTTGAGTGTCCTATTTATTAATGTTGAACTATTGAGCTTCAAGAGGATGGATTTGAAGTTTGTAAATAATTTTTTGTACAAATTCAAACTATGTCAACCTCATATTCATTAACTCTACCTCTAAAAGATAACCCCTCATCTCATCTTGTGTACCAAAGAGTGTTGATAGGGTGGTACATATTTCATTGGGGGTATTCTTGGATTGAATATTGTAAAGCAAGTAAGGAGACACATAATCACATAGAATCATATGTTCTTCAACCACTCGTTTAAGGTACTTTTACTTTTCAACAAGTGCCATTGGTTCTATCTCATTTCCCATGGTGATTCGGTACAACCCCTTCATTTTTAAGAGAACCTCCATTCTTGACTTCCATTTTGAAGTGATTGAAGGGGGGATAGAAGTTGATTAAAAGGTAATTCCATGATTTTTTTTTTTAATGGATGAAAAACCTTCCTTGACGGCTTCAAAAGAGAACTCCCTTAGTGGACAAATAAGAGCCTTCTTAAATCTGCAAGAGTAGTGGCTACAAAGGCCTTTGTTATTGGCTGCAAAAATCCTTCTTTGGTGGCTACAAAAGCCTTATTTATTGGATTTAAAACCTTCTTTGGTGGCTGAAAAATCCTTATTTATTGGATTTAAAACCTTATTTGGTGGATGGAAATTCCTTCTTGATGGCTGCAAAACCCCTTCTCAACATGCAAAAGCTTGAAAAACAATACTAGCACAATAGCTAGTTAAGCACCCCAAGGTTCTGATACAATATAATATTTGAGAATTCATGGATATAGTTGCATAATATAACAAGATACAGAGTGAAGATCAAATAAATCAGTAAGAATCACGCAGTAATTGAATAACATCACATAATAAAATTTTGGAGAGAAGAGAGAACAATGATATAATTCACGGTTAATGAATGAATGGAGAAATCTACAATACATAGAAATATAATTTGCATTAGGTTGAAAGGAAATTTGAATTGTCCATACAATGCAGAGAAGGATAGTCAAGATTAATTTGGAGTAGATAATGTAATGATCCAATTTGAAATTTCCAAACAAAGGCATAATTTGGGGAAAATTTGTATTGACTAGTCTTGACTCTAGGGGCTTCGAATGTCACAAGAGGGTCTTGAATTTGGTAGAGACTGATATGGTGATTCTTAGGACCACTCAATGGAATCTATGGTAACTTTATAATAGGTTATAGACATCTGCAACTTGATTTGGGGTCATTGGAAAAAATGGGAAAATTACTAGTAAATTGTGGTTAAATTCCCCCTAGGGTGTGAGCATAAATGTCTTTCAAACTCATGTGCGACCCTCCCAAATTGGAAAACAGAGTATGAGGAATTATATTAGACTTCATTTAATGTCATTATGTGTGGAAATAAGTTATGCAAAGATATTTATAAATATTCATATTCGAATGCATATTTTTCAGTGTTATTGCTCAAGGGAAATGACAATGAAAGCTTAACTTCAACTCATCAAATGAGTATGAAATGATTCAGAAAAAATAATGAAAGTTATAAAAAATATAAAACACATAATTATCCTACTCAACAACATTTAACATCAGATAAATCCCTAACTTATGGAATGTGTTGTATATAATAATTTTAGTTGAATCATAAATTTTGATAAGTGTGCAAAGTGGAAAGTGTTATAAGTTTCGTTTATGATTTTTTTTATTTGTTCATTTGTTATATTTCGTTGATATGTATATATTTTAATTAGTGTTGTTATTAAGTTAGTTAATAATTAGGTTATTATTGTGTTAAAGTAATCAATTGTTAAATATTATATTTTGTTAATATATTTATGTTATCTTGTTTTATATATTGTTTATTATGTAATACTATCATTATTTGTGTGTGATATTCTGTTTAGAAGACGAAGTTTAAAGAACACTTCCTTCACAACATTTTTTTATTCTTCTTTCGTTCCACTCTTCTCTTATTTCGATTTCATTGTTTTTCTTTTTTTGCTTTCTTGGGTGTATATCTTTGAGGACAATTCATTTGCCTAGTTTAAAGTTAGATTTAATTTCATGTTTATTAAATAGTTTTTCCTTTATCTAGTTTGTTTGCATTCACTCTTCATGTAGTTCCTTTTATTTTTGTGCTTAATTTCTTTTGGTTTCTTGCACTTTAATTTTTTCATAGCTTCAAGCACCACAAGAAGATCAGAAGCCTAATTCATGAGATATGGCTTTACCGTAATTGGTTTTAAACCTAAGGTGTTAGATTATTTTGATTCAATTGAGTTCATCTCCATTTTATTTAATTTGTTTGTTATGTGTTTTCTGACATTTAGATTAGTTATTCGAATAGGCTGGTTAGGCTCTAGTCCTACACATACTGTGCTTGCACCTCTTAGTATACATTTACCCACATGGAAATTTATGTTGCATATTAATTTACATATAATTTCACCAACATTTTGGCAAACTTGTCGGGGAGGTGCTAAAGGGATTAGAGCATATTTGCTTTCACAACTTTTATGTTTTATGTATGATTTAGTTACAGGGACAACTTGGGGAAGGAGAAAAAATAGTAAGACGAGAGGTAAGAACCTGCGCGTCCACTTTGGTGGGGTTGCTCCGAAGCCTCGTTGTTTTCTTTTTATTTTGCAAAGTGTGGTGTGCTTTTAAATTATGCAATTAGCTTCTATTATTTATTTTTAGTTTGCTTAAAAATTATTTTAGTGTGTAGTTACTTTTCATTTCATTTTTAATTAATATTATATATATATATATATATATATATATATTGGGTGCTGTAAGAACCCTCGTGCACTAATATATGTGTGAAACAGGACCCATCAACTAGAAAACAATCAAAGATGATTAAGAGTTTGAAAGAACTCTCTCATATCCTAGCAAAAGTTGGGATACCAATCTTTGCCTCCCAGGAGGAAAAAATATTGATAGCTATAAAAAACCTACATGCCTCTAAGGAAGTGAAAAAAGAAGAAGAGTTCCATGAACAACACCAATCAAAGACCAAAGAACCATGGAATACATCCCTACAACCTGGAATTGAGGAAGAGCGGTCCTTAGAACCTAAGATCCAGAAGTTCCTAACATGCCTCTCACCAGATCCTTTATGGATTCAAGAGACTAAGCATTTGAAAGAAGACGATCTACATGCCATTGTATAAGAAGACACTCAGAGTGATCCAAATGAAGAACTGAATCAAGAACACTATAACTACATTGAGCTATGGTTCCAGACAATCATTGGGACGAAGCGTCCTTGTCTTCTTCAACAACTCTTTCCATCATATCTTTCAAAGCAGTTGGTCTCTCATACTTTGGTATGTTTTAAAGCATATTTTTCAAATCTAAGTATGAGTATGTTTGTTATCTTGCTACGCACATGGTTACACTGGCAGTACTCCTACACTTGAAGGAGATTCTATTTTGTAAAAATTAGAGTAGGATTACGCAAATAAATAAATGAAAAAATAGTAAAAAAATAAATAAGTCCTTTTGTGAAAACCAGTTTACCGGCACAAATGGACATGAAATTTGGTTGAAAATCAGGCAACTGGCAGGAAAAGTTCTCAATAATTCTGTAATTTTTTTATTCAAATCATGCATTCTTCAAATTATTATGTTTTGTACGCATATTGTATGATGTGGAATTCATTAAGGCCCACCTTCTAATGGTCTTGTCCCATCAACCTCAGCAAATTATCTGGGAAACAAGATTTGAGTTATGTGTAGTGCCTTGGAATCTGCATACATCAATGGAACATCTCCTTTTTGTTAACCATGGGGATTCATCAATGCCTATTGATTGATAAATATTGTGGGTGACTCGACTTCAACACATATATTCATACTTAACAAGATGCATTGAGGTACTTTAGCACTCATTATCGTTAACGGTGAGTTGTTTCACATTGGTTAATGACATACCTTAATGGTCGGTAATCCAATGATTCCTTTTCATGCTCAACATCAACACATCTATTCGTGTGATTATAATTATACCATGATTTTGTAGCAATTGAATACTATATGGTTTTATGGTTCCACAACTTGCAACAATTTCTTCCTTGTTTCTGGTAGCAGTATGTTGTAATGAGATTTTGCATGAGGACATGAAAAACCTTAGGTGTGGGGGAGGAGGACTCTTCATATTCTTCTTCTCAACAGCTTCAGAGTCCTCCAGTTCAGTTCATTCAGCAGCAGATCCAATTCATTCTCTCGTTCTCCTTTGATCTCAACAACTTTCAACAGATCTTAACATATTTCAGTTTCAGCTCTAGCTCCATGCACCAGTTACGCATAGTCATCTTTTGACCTATAGCAGAATCAAAGTAGAGGTAAACTTGAGGTAAAACATGTTGAGACTCTTTTACTCATTGAAAGTTTGAGGAAACTCAATGGTTAACCACTAGACATTCCCTATCTTTCCTAAACCATTAAAACCCCTTTTTTTGCAAATCCACCATCCACAATCAAATGCATACTCTGATAAGGCCATAAAAATGAAAATCAATTAATCATAGTACGTAGTAGCATCCATAGTGTCTTCTACTATACATTATTAATCATTCACAAATTTATAATTAGAATGATCTAAATGAGAGAATTAAGTCATTGTTGCCCAAAATGATCAAGCACAGAACTACAAACAAACATTGGCCTTAAAGCAAATTAGGGTATGAAAAGAAATCTAAGTTCATTGCCATTACCATACTATTCTATTCCATCTACTCATCATTTCCATTATCTTTTCATATCATGCATCATTTCTTTATATGCCATCTCTTGCTTGTCAATTTCACTGAAAAATTAATTAAGGGTGTTTCCCCACAAGAACCAACTCCCATATAAAAAAATGAAGAAGTTTGTTTGCATGAGGACATGCAAACTAGGGCATGTGGGGGAGTGTTGTGCTCCAAAAATTTCCTCTTTTCCATCATATAACACCATAATACATAGCCTACATTCTCGTATTTTTACAACATCATATATCCATTATTCCACATCTTATAGCTAAGTATGACATTATTTCCTTATGGTTAATTATTATCGTTTTCTTGTGTTTTTAATGATTAAAGATGTTTGTATCATGATTTTATCAATGAAGGCTTAACAATCTAGTTTTTTGTGTCCAAGTAACACATTCTTGCACCAAGTTCTCTTTGAACTAATGTGGGATCAAAGATCATTGTTTCACATGGTTCTAGGCTTGGAAGATTGAGCACATGAGTTTCACGCATTGAGGTCTCAACATGCCTTGGAACACATGAGTTTAGGCATGCTTTTCTAGAATATGGAGGTACATCTCAAAGTTATGGAGTATGAAGAATAATATAATTTAGATAATCCATGAGCATATTTTCAAGATTTGGTTTGGATTGTGAGATAATGCAATTTTTCTAAAAATGCAAAACCCATAAATTTTACAAGACAGTTTTGAAACTATCCACTTTCAATGCATATATCAACCAGATTAAGATATAGATTGAAACACCAAAACATGAGTTTTTCTCCCAATACATAAAATTGGTTTCATATGAGGTGGTTCTCCAAAATTTGCAATGGTTTAAGAGATAAGGCTAGGGGAAAATACCAAATCTGCCCAAATTAAGCAAAAACCCAGATTTGGGGATTTTCTCCAGAAATTGAAGAATTTGTTTCCAAGTTTTGGGATTTGGTCTCATCCACTCTTTAAAGGTTTCTCATGTATAAAATGAGCCTCATATGGCTGAGAATGGAATCACCATGTAGAAAATGGAAGCACACAGAAGTTAGAATAGAGAGCTAAACTATTGTGTAAATATGATTTGAAATGGAATGAGGCATTGTTGATCTATTGCAAATAGTTTTGGTTTGAGTTGTTTTCACCCAGGAATAGATCAGATCAAGAGGGCCCCTTGATTTTGTAATGTTATAGTTATACATATATGTTTATATTGAATTTTTAGTGTGGGCGTGTGAGTCTTTACATTCAAATGATGCAATTTTGAGTTTTTGCGATATTTGTAGTTGTTGATTTATTCCATAGATTTAGTTAATACTCAATTTTATGCACCCATTTAAGTTTTGTTTTCATTCAAGTACCTACATTTCTTTTCTTAATTTATTATGGGTTTTATGTGTCTACGTTCTCTTGCCCCTACATGTAATGTCCCCAAAAAATGAATTTTTTTTTTTATTAGGCTAGTTAAACTACCTATGCTGGACATTAATTGAACTTTAAAGAATGTGTCGTACTCTCTTTGTACTGTTGTACTATTGTAAGTTGTTCTTACGCCCTACTTCCATATTTCTCTATGCGTTTATTAATATGTTACTTACATTGTTGTGATGTTGTTTATTGTTTGTACTATGGTTAAGCATTGATATGTAAGTTAGTTATTTGCTTACGTACTTCATTGTTTATTAACATGTGCTTACTATTGTATACATGATTCTAACTTGACTTTGTTAATGGATAAAGGGGTGGAGTGCCAGGACTAGTTTCCCTTGTAACCACCTGAGAGGTAACAGTTTCTACTTGACACAATGGGCTTACTTAGTTCTGTCGAACTAATACATTCTTGTCCCATTTATGTGCATTTATACTTGGCGATGGAAAACTTGTTTAAAAAGCTTAATGGGAAGTGCTAATCGTTTTGGTAACTAGCGCTCGCATTTGTATCTCTATCGTAGTGACATTCATTGGTTGTTATTATTATTAATTACGGACTTTATGCTAGTGACGGGGTCAGTACCGCAACTATTACTTGTGTGACACAGACTTGTTTATTTATGTGACACTGATTTATCCTGGTGTAAATGTTTATGACTTGACAATGCCCTATCAAAATGTTACTAAGGTGTAAATGTGTATGACTTTCTCATACCCTATCATATTTTTACTATATGGTTTGAATAGTTGGAAAAAATAATACTTTTGTAAAACCCTTGGTTTAAACGCTTCATGGCATATTTCATATGCCATGGACTTAGGGCTTAAAGCCTAAGTTTATTTGTTGCATGTATGGGTTTATGTAATTTCGTAATGGTTTAAACCTTTACATTGATTTGGGTGGCAAGTTGTAATATAGTCCATATACTATACGATTATGGGTCTGGTGTGCATTAATGGTGGCCAGGGTGGCGGTATCAATGCACCTTGGGAGATGGGGTGGGAAAGCTTAGGGCTTGGCCCAAGCGTTAGTTTGGCATTTTTCCTCTTTTATCCTTGCTCTTTGCTTCTACTTGGCGTGAAGGAAGGCGGCGGTGATGGTTTAACTGAAAGGTATGTGGGTGTCCTATTTCATTAGCATCGTGGTTGATTTGGAAAAGGATATCAGTCATGCTTCTCATGCCGTGGCTCTGTTCTGTTGTAGGTTTGCAGGAGGGGCGAATATGGGTGTGGTTCATAGCTCATGGGACAGGTCATGGGAAAATTCATTCTCCTTTGGTAAGCCCATTATGCAAGTATTCACTTTCCCCCTCTTGTGGTATCATGGTAGGGACTGAGTTATCGCTCGTTGTTGGTTGGATTGCTTGAGCCTGGTTCTAATAGATTCATTTTGGGTTGGGGGTTTGACTGTGTCTAGAATGAGCTATGTGTTTTGTAAATTCAACAAGCTTGGGTTTTTGTTTGTTGGTGTTTTTTTATGCCTTCGGGCTTGAACATTTTAAAATGTATTGGGGTTTGGTAAAATGGTTCTCTGTGCAGCGAAAAAGGGCCTGGGTACTCCTCAACAAGCTCTGTGTATTTTGTAAATGAATGTTTAGGTTATGTTACAGGAAATGGGTAGCACCATTGCTTGCAATGGTGCAATGGATGAAGATAACGACTGTGTAAACTCATTAATGGTTTTATAAAGACTATGTTTATAAATATATACTGCGTTGATTTCAATGGTTGTTATTTCATGGTCTATGTGGATTTTTCATTCATTGTATGCATTGGTTGTATGGATGAACAAGGGTGACAACGTCATGTCTTGAAGCCATGTCATATGGCATTGGCGTTTCCCGCCCTCGTAGCTATGATAGCATAATTATTGTTTATGGTTTTGTATATGTAATACGATATGGGGGTTGTCTGTGGTGTATCCTCACTGCTATTAGTCGTCGCTGTTGGTAGCGTTGACATGGTTTAATATTTGGAAATGTTGAATTATTATATTGAGTCTAGATGTAAAAGTCCGAGGCCATAGATTACAATGTGTATAGATTTATTTGGTTCTTTCGACCACTGTGTAGAGATTTTAGGTTTTGTTTATAGCCTGCATATAATTCATATAGCGTGGCATTGTAAAATAATCATAAAACCTACAGGATTTGATCCTGGGTCATTTTTTGCGATGAGTTTTTAGTTTTTATGGATACTATTTGGGGCTTTAATGCCCACAAGATTCGATCCTATGACCTCTACGTGATTATGTTTGTTTTAATGAATACTGTAATTGATATTTGATTTTTAACTGATTGCTATAAATGGTATTATGTTTGTTTGTAAATGATCATGTAATTGATATTATAATTGTTTTTAATTGATTACTGTAAGTGATGTTATGTTGGATTTTGTTTATGCAGGGACTTTTATTTATGGCCTGCGATTTATATTATGATTCATTTGTTATTTAAGGGTTTGATTTGTTAAGTTCACGAGGATTTGTTTAGGTGGATAATTAGTTTATGGTATTATGATAATGTGGATATAGTTGATATTAATAAATCGTGAACCGTTAGATGGCCTCGATACTTGAACTGTAGCTTTGATTTATGATAATATTTGTTTAAAGAAGAAAGATAATGTTATACAGACCCTGAGAGGTCTTTGTTGATTTTTATCTTAGCTTTAATATTTGAAGTTATGATTATTCTTAGATGTAAAATATTGAGTTTATATTATTTATTATAATGATTTAGGGTCCTGTTTATACATGGTATTAGTTAACTATATTTTATAGTTATGGTTTGTTCAAAGTTTAATCTGAAATAGTCATGTACTTATAGACATAGCTCCGCTGACAATATGAAATCTGCCAGTAGAGATTCATAGGTAAATAAACACATAGGCATATTTTAGAAATAAAAGAAGTGTATGTAGTAAATAAATGCAAAACTATATATAACAGTAATAAACCCTAACTATTTCTAAAACAAGAATTAAAATTTCAGCCTAGGGTTTATAATGAAACTGTAAACCCTAAAAGAATTTGATAGGAAAACATAGGTACATAGGTGTTACGGAGAGAAATTCCTATGGCTTGGGGTACCACAATAGACAGCTTGACTCCAGAAATCAATCCTTTCCAATATGCAATAGAAATTAAATGTCTAACACTAAAGGATCAGACCTCGTACCTTATTCCGGACGGTTGAAGTAGATCTCCGTTGAGCTTTCCAACTTCAGCTTGAATTGATAGATTACTTCCTCAACAACAAGTAAACAATACAAGCATTCTATATATCATGGTGTTAGATCTATTCTAGCATATATAATCAATAATGTATAAGCATTTGACATAATCCCATGGATAAAATATTCATTCAAACACACATTATTGGACAGGAAAATATATTTCTATTAATATAAATAAGAGATTACAAGATACAACCTCTGACGGCACGTCTGCGAACTGGACAAACTGATCCCCCCACTTGGGCCTCCGGCACCTCAATCCTCCATCTCTCGATAGCAAGCTCACAAGCAAAAGGCAAGCTTGGGAAGAACACACTAGTGCTCCAAGGGACAAAGGGATGCAGACTCAAGCATAAGTTCCGGAAACAATGGACTATAGTTTCTTTGCTCTCAATTCTCTCTTCTTTCCTTCAATGTACCAAGGGGTTCCTTATATATCTTTTCAAAGGGGTAATGAAAGGTCGAATCCGAGCTATCTCAAGGCATAGGGAAGGTCGGGAGTCAAATGAGTCGGATCCATGTCAAGGAAAACTCCAAAAGGATTTGGATTATGTACACATCATGATGTACGCGGTTTTAGTGGTCAAACCCACGTATATACGCGCTTATAGGTTTAAAAGTTGCGTGTATCATTTTTCACATGTTTTTAGGGATGATCAAGGAAACATCAAACGACAAAAAATGGTCCATGGGGTCTAAGGAGTCTGCAGCGGGACAGGGGAAGGCCATACAAAGTGTAATGTCCCGGTTTTGACCCCGTTACATTAGATGTATATGATGTATAAATTGTAAATGATCAGGGTGTGGAGCTAAAGGCCAAGGCCCCACCATTGATCGGTTATGTTATGTTTTGGATTTGAATTGTCACCGATGGTATATCGGGGCATGCGGCATATATTATGATGGTCATCATGTAAATATGCATCTATAATTAAAAACGAACCCGACCAGCTACGATCGCGGCAACTAAATCGAATGGGGCATGATTTTCACAAGGATAAGGGTGTGGGGAAATTGTCAAAACTTGGGCCATTGAGGGAAATACCCATGTGTCTTCTCCCCTTGTGTTATCCAACCACCTTCATTGAATAATGGCTGCTGGTAGTTGAGGCAGTAAATGGTTTTGGGAGTGGGGTGGCAGGACTGTCAGTCCTCACCCACACACACACTCCATCCATGGTTGAATCCAGAATGGCAAAAACACTCACGCAGGCATTCTCCTCTCCACGACTGTGCTAAAGGCTCACGCACTTCCCATTCGCGTCCTTCCTATTGTTGTTCATCCACGGACAAAAACGGAGTTGTTTTTCCTCACGTGGGACCTCCATAGTCTGTTCCTTCCTCACGGTCTGCTCACATCCACGCACAGGTATTTTTCTGTTTTGGGGCTCACACAGCGAGCTGGGAATTGTGTGTTTTTCATCCACGATTTTCCCTGCGAAGGGCCATTCGGGTGGTCAGTCGTGTGTATGTTTCTCCTTACCAATTCGTGGCCTGTACTTATGTTTCCTCTGCCCAGCTGTGAAGTTGGTTTTTCTTTCCATTTTTGGACTGTGTAAGTTCCTTGACGACTCCACTGTTCAAATTGGGTCATTGGCTTTCCCACGATGTTGGTTGTGGTTGCTGTGGTCGTTCTTACATTTTGGGGGCTGTTCTAAATTCGTTGGGGAGTCATTTTGGCCACGATAGGGCCAATAATGACTCAGGGAATGTTTTCCTTGTCTTAAGCTGTATCAGCTGGTTGATTGCCTGAGTGGAATGGTTGGTCTTCTGACTGTGTAGGGAGCAGGGATGTTGGCTTAGATTTGCTTGATAAACCTGGTGGCTGGAAACCACATAGACAGAGCTAGAGGGCTGGCCTTCTTCTCCATCACCCCTGAATAGCACTGGAAGGGAATGCAGGGCCTGAGGGACTGTGTAGCAGAGAAGGGACTGATTCCTTGTGTTGGGTGTTTTTGGGTGTCTTAGAGGTCAGGATAGTTCTGGTGTAGGTGTTCTTGGCTCTGTAATGAGCTCACCAGCTTAGCATTTAGCCTTTCCCACTCCTTGATGGCCTGATAAACCAAACCGTGTTGGCTTGGCTATGCTTGTGTATGCTTAACTATGTGTTAGCCTGCTAGTTCCCTTATTCCTTGGAGAATCATGCCTAGCTCGGGGGTGGCAGCGTTGCTGAGAGATTAAGGAGCACGCTGGCCTATGGTTGGGTGGAACGTTGCAGCGACGTAGCTGGTTGCGGAGCGAAGTTTCCATAAGATAAGTGATCTGTCCATTTTACTTCTGCAATTGTAAATTATGTTAATGAAAATGATGAACAGGTTAAATGATTGCATGCATGTATGAGTGCTGATGGTTTTTGCTGTGTGTGTTGATTAAATTGCATATGTGCATGATATACTACAACGCATTTTATTTCAGCATTCTGCTATGCAAATTTTATTCCTGTACATGTTCATGGGGCTCTTAGCCCAAGGTGCTTGAAGCTTGTAGTTGCATCCTCTTCGCCGGTCGGAGGCATGGGGACGTGACAGTATGGTATCAGAGCCACAGGTTGGAAACAATGGGCCTCTATGGGCCAAGAAGATGCAATGACAGAAGCATAATTGCCTTCTGCCTAACAGCAATCAGGAATTTGAGGACAGCAAAAATTTCAAGAATTTTTCTAAGTGTTGATAGTCAGGTCATCGGAAGGTTAGAGGTTCCGACTTTCGATGTGGCGGAAGGTCTAACAGTTTCCCATCCGCCGTTGCGGCTGCAGGAAGGTTTCGGTCACCGATTCTGTGGAAGAAGGAAGGGGAAATGGTTTGCACGTCTGCCGTTGCGGAAGCCAAAGTCATTTGGCTTCCGATGAAGAAAGACCGTCGACAACCGATGCGGTCAAAGAAAGATAAATTTTCAAAATTTGTCTAAGTGATGAAATCGTCGAAAGAATAAGTGATAATTGTTCTGCCGTTGCGGAAGAAAAAGCGGTTTCTAGTCCGTCGTTGCGAAAGCCAAAGTCATTTGGCTTCCGATGTTAAAGGGCTTCTGTAGTTGCAGAAGAGAAAGTGGTTTCCTGTCCGTCGTTGCGGAAGCCAAAGTCATTTGGATTCCGATGTAAAAATGCTTCCGAGGTAGGGGAAGAATTAGTGATTTCCCATCCGCCGTTGCGGAAGAAAAAACCTCCAAGTCTTTCGACGGGGAAAGGAAATCGTGGGAATTTTCTAAGTATTTTGACATCCATCGGAAGAGAAAGTGTTCATGTGTCCGCTGTTGTGGAAGCCAAATTCATTTGGCTTCCGATGCAAGAATTCCACCGACGACTGAAGAGTTAAAAATTTCTCCAAGAAGAAAGTGGCCGTCGAAAAGAGTTGGCCTTTGGCGTGCCGCCATTGCGGAAGCCAAAGACATTTGGCTTTTGATGAAGAAAGACCACCGACAGCCGACGCAGTCAGAGAAGTTCAAAATTTGACTAAGCGATGAAATTGTCGGAAGAAAAAGTGATTTCCCATCCACCGTTATGGAAGACCAAACCGTCAAGTCTTCCGACGGGGAAGGAAAAAAAACGCAAAAATTTTCTAAGTGTTTCGACGACCGGCGAAAGAGAAAAGTGTTGCACGTCCGTCGTTGCAGAAGCCAAAGTCCTTTGGCTTCCGATGTAAAAAGGCTTCCGATGTCGCGGAAGAGAAAGCAGTTTCTCGTCCGCCATTGCGGAAGCCAAAGTCATTTGGT
>LPNX010503132.1:177882-214816 GCA_001517045.1 Pseudotsuga menziesii | reverse complement strand
AAGTGATTATGATTTATATCAATGTTATGCATCTAACAATTGTGTTATTAACACGTTTGCAGAATCATAGTCACCTTCAAGAGAAGTATTCCAGGTAGTACAGTTTGATAAGCAAGTAGTGGTTCAGTATGAGAACCCATGATGGGTATGATGCTCGGGATTCTTATGAGCAAGCAGAAGATGCCATGGGAGAAAATGTCTGTAATAGAAACGATGACATTGAGTCCAATGGAAGGCGATTCCAGGGGACACCGTCAGATGTTGCAGCTACCATGAGAAGCTTGATTAAGGCCCAAGAAGAGCAGCATCAGTTGAATGCTGCTATGTTGCAGAGTTTGACAGACTTGCAAAGAAAGATAGACTCTGGACGAGGTACAGCAAGACCAGAAGGCAGTAAGAGTAGTACTAGGAGAAGGAGAAAGACTTCTAGTGGATCATCTGATTCTGAAGAATCCAGTGGTGATTCAAGTTCTTCTTCTCATAGAAGAAAAGAAAGAGACACCATAGGGATCGCTCTCGAGATGAATTTAAGAAAGCTAAACCTCCTACGTTTGATGGTGAGGTAAAGACTGGACAAGAAGCTGAAGCTTGGCTTCTTGGGATAAAGAAGTACTTTCAAGTGCATGATTATTCAGGGAATATGAAGGCAAGAGTTTCCATATTCAATCTAAATGGAAGAGCATCCATTTGGTGGGAACACTTCAAGCAGGTAAAGAGGATCAGTGAAAGGAGACTTAAGTGGAAACAGTTCAAGAAGTATTTCAAGCAGAAATACCTCTCTAACAGGTATTATGATGACAAGATTAAGGAATTCCATGAGTTGAGATTGAGACAGCAGACCATGGAAGAGTATGCAAATAAGTTTTTGGAGTTGTTGAGGTATGTCCGATACATCAGAGATGAAAATGTGAAGGTCCAATGTTTTCTGAGTGGATTACCTCAATCTTAAAAAGATAGAATTGAGTTTTATGAACCTAGAATTCTTGAAGAAGCAATAAGGAAAGCTAAGTATTGTTATGAGCAAAGCAAAAGTAAGCCAGATTATCGTAAGGCATGGAAGGACAAAAAGAACGAGAAGTTTCACCAGAGGAAGAAAGGTTTCAAACCTTCTAATTTCATAAACCAGCAAAAGCAGCCATCTCAAGTTGCGAGTAAACTAGTTGGAGTGATAGGAGAAAAGCCTAAGGATCCACAACAGAATAGAGGACCACTTCAATGTTGGAAATGTGGAGGACCCCACATGCGCAGGAATTGTCCACTTGAGAATGAGAGTGTAAGACCAGCGTATAACGTTCAAGAAGCAGAAACAGTGGGTCAAGTAGCAAGGGCAATTCCTAGGATCTATGCAGCACTGGAGGACCATCAGGCAGATCACCAGTCAGCTGTGGTTGAAGTAGCAGGTAAGATTGTTGAGCAATCTGTTTCTATTTTGATTGACCCTGGTTCTACTCACAGTTACATTACTCCTAGAGTAGTGGAGATTTGTGCTTTAAGAAAGTAAAGCAGCGGAAATTTTGGTTAGTTCAGCTAGCCACTGGAACTAAGAGAAAGGTCAGTGAAGTGGTAGAGAAATTCCTATTGGTCATGAATGGATTGGTCACTCGTGTGGATCTGAATGTTCTACCGCTTGGTTCCTATGATGTTCTCATTGGAATGGATTGGTTAGAAGCTCACAGGGTGAAGCTTGACTGTTACCATAAGACTTTCGAGTGCATGAATGAAGAAGGGAACCTAGTAGTTGTGAAAGGTATTCCAAAGGTGATTTTAGTACGGCAGATTTCAGCAATGCAGTTAAAGAAGTTCTGTAGGAAGGGTTGCCAGTTGTATGCAGTTCAGATTTTGGAGGAAACGAGAGATGAAACTCCGAGGTTGGAGGACTATCAGGTGTTACAGGAATTCGCAGATGTGTTTCCTGATGTGATTCTAGGAATTCCTCCAAAGCGGGACATTGATTTCACAATTGAACTTGTGCCAGGAGCAGCACCAGTGTCCAAGGCACCCTACAGGATGAGTACACCGGAGATGTTAGAGTTGAAGATGCAACTGCAAGAGTTGTTGGAAAAGAAGTATATCTGACCGAGTGTATCTCCTTGGGGAGCACTGTTACGGAGAGAAATTCCTATGGCTTGGGGTACCACAACAGACAAAGTTGACTCCAGAAATCAATCTTTCCCATTATGCAATAGAAATAAAACATCTAACACTAAAGGATCAGACCTCGTACCTTATTCCAGACGATTGAAGTAGATCCCCGTTGAGCTTTCCAATCTTCAGCTTGAATTGCTATAATACTTCCTCAACAACAAGTAAACAATATAAGCATACTATATATCATGGTGTTAGATCTATTCTAGCATATATAATCAATAATGTAAAAGCATTTGACATATTCCAATGGATACAACATTAAATCAAATACACATCATTGGACAGGAAAAGATAGTTCTTATTAATATAAATCAGATATTACAAGATAGATACAACCTCTGACGGCACGTCTGCGAACCAGAGAAACTGAATCCCCCACTTGGGCCTCCACCACCTCAATCCTCCATCTCTCGATAGCAATCTCACTAGCAAAGGAAAGCTTGGGAAGAACACAACAATGCTCCAAGGGACAAAGGGATGCAGACTCAAGTATAGTTCCGACAACAATGGACTATAGTTTCAATGCTTCAATCTCTCTATATGTCTTCAATGTATCAAGGGGTTCCTTATATAGCTTCAAAAGGGATAATGAAGGGTCGAATCCGAGTGATCTCAAGGCATATGGAAGGCCAGGAGTCAAATGAGTCGGATCCATGTCAAGGAAAACTCCAAAAGGATTTGGATTATGCACACATCCCGATGTACACGGTTATCGGGGACAGATCCGCGTATGTATGCTGTTATCGGGTTAAAATCCGCGTATATAATTTTTTATATATTTTTGGGGATGATCAATGATACATCAAAGGATAAAATATGGTCCATGGGGTCTAAAGAGTCTGCAGCGGGACAGGGGAAGGCCATACAAAGTGTGATTCACCTAGGGTGGTGAAATCCGCTATAACAAGCACTGGTTTTGTTTGTAAAGAAGAAAGATGGTACACCCAGGTTGTGTATTAATTACAGATAGTTGAACAAGGTTACCGTGAAGAATAAATATCCTTTGCCTAGGATTGATGACCTCTTTGATCAAATGAGAGGAGCAAGGGTATTTTCCAAGATTGACTTGAGGTCTGGTTATCATTAGGTGAGAATCAAGGATGAAGACATTCATAAGACATCCTTTAGGACAAGGTATGGGCATTATGAGTTTGTAGTGGTACCATTTGGTCTCACAAATGCACCAGCTACATTTATACGCCTTATGAATAGCGTCTTTAGTAGGTATTTGGACAAGTTTGTTCTTGTTTTCCTTGATGACATTCTTGTTTATTCTAAGAATGAGGAAGAGCATGAAGAGCACTTGAGATTGACATTGCAATTGCTCAGGGAACATCAGTTGTATGCAAAACTGAGCAAGTGTGACTTCTATAGAGATAGAATTCAGTATTTGGGTCACATTGTCTCAGAGTAGGGTATATCTGTGGACCCTGAAAAGATTGAAGCCATTATGAATTGGCCTACTCCAAGAAATGTGACAGATGTAAGGTATTTTATGGGACTTGCAGGATACTACAGGAGATTCATTGAGGGATTCTCCAAAGTTGCACATGCCATCACTTCTTTGCAAAAGGAGGGGATGAAGTTTGAATGGACATCAAGGTGTGAAGAAAGATTCCAGTAGTTGAAGAGTCTTCTCACTAGTGCACCTGTATTAAAGGTTGTAGATCCAGACAAAGATTTGGTGGTATGTATTGATGCATGTGGACAAGGGCTTGGAGGAGTCCTTATGCAAGACAACCACGTGATATGTTATGAGTCAAGAAAGTTGAAGGAACATGAGAAGAAATATGCCACTCATGATCTAGAGTTTGCAGCCATAGTACATGCTCTCAAGATGTGGAGACATTACTTGATGGGCAGGAGATTTGAGCTCAGAACAGATCATTGTGGATTGAAGTATTTGTTTAATCAGCCTACTTTGAATGCTAGGGAAGCAAGATGGCTGAAATTTTTATGTGAGTTCGATTTTGAAATCAAGCACATAAAGGGAAAGGAGAACAAGGTAGCTAATGCACTCAGCAGGAAGATGCAAGGAATGCATGTGGCATCTCTTAGTGTTTGTCGATCAGATTTGAGGCAGCAGATCGCTGATCATGTTGCTGGAGATGAATTGTATGAACAGGTCAAGGACAAGTTGCAGCAACAAAGTTTTGAGAAGAGATATGAGGGATATAAATTGGGAGAAGATGGACTTCTCACTTTTAAAGGAAAAATTTATATTCCAAATGTAGCAGATTTGAGGAGAGTTGTTATGGATGAAATCCATCAAGCTCCGTATTCTGGACACCCAGGATATCAAAAGACCATTGCTACAGCAAGAAAGCAGTACTTTTGGCTAGTTATGAAAAAGGACATGGCTGAGTACATTTCAAGGTGTATGAAGTGTCAACAGGTAAAGGTTGAGCATCAACATCTAGCAGGCTTGTTGCAGCCTTTGCCAGTTCCAGAATGGAAATGGGAAGTTATCTCCATGGATTTTATTACAGGATTGCCGATGACTTGGAGACAACATGATTCTATCATGGTCGTGGTAGACAAGTTAACTAAGGCAGCACATTTTATACCGGTTAAGTCCACGCATCAGACGGATGACATTGCAAAGATCTTCATGAAGGAGATTTTCAAGTTGCATGGATTTCCGAAGGCAATAGTATTTGACAGAGATGTCAAGTTCACTTCCAACTTTTGGAAGGGGTTGTTTGCAGATTTGGGTACAAAGCTAAACTTCAGCACTGCATACCATCCTCAGACAGATGGTCAGATAGAGAGAGTTAATCAGGTACTTGAAGACATGCTTCGCATGTACATGATGGACAAACCAACCAAGTGGGAAGATTACTTGCACTTGGTGGAGTTTTCTTATAACAATGGACAGCAGGCATCCTTGGGGATGAGTCTGTATGAAGCCTTGTATGGAAGAAGGTGTAAGACACCAGTGACTTGGGATAATCCAATGAACAGGATTGTGCTTGGACCAGAATTGCTCAAGGAGATGGAGCAAGAGGTTGTAAAGATCAGGCAGAAGCTGAAAGCAGCACAGGACAGACAGAAAAGCTATGCCGATAAGCATAGGGTGAACAAGGAGTTCAGTGTTGGGGATCATGTTTACCTCAGAGTGAGGGAAAGGAAGAGTTCCTTGAAGCTTGGAAGTTGTGCCAAGTTGTCACCGAGATATTGTGGGCCATTTGAAGTGCTTGAAAGGATAGGGCTAGTTGCATATAGACTTGCATTTCCTGCTAGCACTAGAGCTCATAATGTTTTTCATGTTTCTTTGCTTAAGAGATATGTACATGATCCTAACCATGTGATAAATTGGGATGTGATTCAGGTGGAAACCGAGGGAGAGTTCCGAATCCAGCCAATGCGCATCCTCGACAGGAAGGTCACAATGCTCCGGAACTGAGCCATAGGTCAGGTAAAGGTGCAATGGGAGCACTTCGGACCTGAAGAGGCTACATGGGAGCTGAAGGATGCCATGCGATTGGCACATCCAGTGTAGCATTTTGTTCAATTTTGTAAAGCACTAAGGACAGTGCTATTGAAGGGGGAGGGGAATGTAATGTCCCAGTTTTGACCCCGTTACATTAGATGTATATGATGTATAAATTGTAAATGATCAAGGTGTGGAGATGAAGGCCAAGGCCCCACCATTGATCAGTTATGTTATGTTTTGGATTTGAATTGTCACCGATGGTATATCGGGGCATGCGGCTTATATTATGATGGTCATCATGTAAATATGCATCTATAATTAAAAATGAACCCGACCAGCTATGATCGCGGCAACTAAATCGAATGGGGCATGATTTTCACAAGGATAAGGGTGTGGGGAAATTGTCAAAACTTGGGCCATTGAGGGAAATACCCATGTGTCCTCTCCCCTTGTGTTATCCAACAACCTTCATTGAATAATGGCTGCTGGTAGTTGAGGCAGTAAATGGTTTTGGGAGTGGGGTGGCAGGACTGTCAGTCCTCACCCACATGCACACTCCATCCATGGTTGAATCCAGAATGGAAAAAACACTCACGTAGGAATTCTCCTCTCCACGACTGTGCTGAAGGCTCACGCACTTCCCATTCATGTCTTTCCTATTGTTGTTCATCCACAGACAAAAATGGAGCTGTTTTTCCTCACGCGGGACCTCCACAGTCTGTTCCTTCCTCACGGTCTTCTCACATCCACGCACAGGTATTTTTCTATTTTGGGGCTCACACAACGAGCTGGGAATTGTGTGTTTTTCATCCATGATTTTCCCTGCGAAGGGCCATTCGAGTGGTCAGTCATGTGTATGTTTCTCCTTACCAATTCGTGGCCTGTACATATGTTGCCTCTACCCAGCTGTGAAGTTGGTTTTTCTTTCCATTTTCGGACTGTGTAAGTTCCTTGACGACTCCACTGTTCAAATTGGGTCATTGACTTTCCCACGATGTTGGCTGTGGTTGCTGTGGTCATCCTTACGTTTTGGGGGCTGTTCTAAATTTGTTGGGGAGTCATTTTGGCCACGATAGGGCCAATAATGACTCAGGGAATGTTTTCCCTATCTTAAGCTATATCAGCTGGTTGATTGCCTGAGTGCAATGGTTGGTCTTTGGACTATGTAGGGAGTAGGGATGTTGGATTAGATTTGCTTGATAAACCTGGTGGTTGGAAACCACAGAGACAGAGCTAGAGGGCTGGCCTTCTTCTCCATCACCCCTGAATAGCACTAGAAGGGAATGCAGGGCCTGAGGGACTGTGTAGCAGAGAAGGGACTGATTCCTTGTGTTGGGTGTGTTTGGGTGTCTTAGAGGTCAGGCTAGTTCTGGTGTAGGTGTTCTTGGCTCTGCAATGAGCTCACCAGCTTAGCATTTAGCCTTTCCCACTCCTTGATGGCCTGATAAACCCAACCATGTTGTCTTGGCTATGCTTGTGTATGCTTAACTATGTGTTAGCCTACTAGTTCCCTTATTCCTTGGAGAATCATGCCTAGCTTGGGGGTGGCAGCGCTGCTGAGAGATTAAGGAGCATGCTAGCCTATGGTTGGGTGGAATGTTGCAGCGACGTAGCTGGTTGCGGAGTGAAGTTTTCATAAGATAAGTGATCTGTCCATTTTACTTCTACAACTGTAAATTTTGTTAATGAAAATGATGAACGGGTTAAATGATTGCATGCATGTATGAGTTCTAATGGTTTACGCTGTGTGTGTTGATTAAATTGCATATGTGCATGATATACTACAACGCATTTTATTTCAGCATTCTGCTATGCAAATTTTATGCCTGTACATGTTCATGGGGCTCTTAGCCCAGGGTGCTTGAAGCTTGTAGTTGCGTCCTCTTCGCCGATCGGAGGCATGGGGACGTGACACAAAGTGTGATTCACCTGGAGTGGTGAAATAAGCTATAACAGATGCCCCCTAATGTATGAGGTTAGAGGGGTCATATGATGACCGAAATACATTATAAGTCCATCCCAGAACTGGAGTGATGAAGGATCCCAAATGGAAGACCAGCCACCCAATCAGCATAGTACACTAATACAACTCTGCGCATAACTGCAAGTACATATAGCAATCCTAGATACATAAGAGTACAATGGACATTAACAGGCATGATACATGATATCACATATGTGGTCATCGCCATGTACAATATACATAGATCAGAATCTCCATGATGAAGATATACAAAAGACCATGATCTCCATAATGGCTAAAGATATAACAGATCAAGATCTCCATAGTGGCTGGAAATATCTGACATATACTGGAATCAAGTCACGAGAGTTGAAATCTCATGAACACTGGCACGATCAATGAGGTAGCATATAAGAGATGCCACCAATCTGACAAGTCTTCTACACAAACCGCTATGAGTACATGTTCTGCTATGCGAATAGAGGTGTCGAGGTCGAACATAGTAGTCCATCATCTGATTACCGGTCATTAATGTATACCGTTAACAGACGCGAGATCACCCACTGATAATGAAAATGGGAATCAAGGTACTTGAGTGCAAACTAACAAGTGTGAATAAATGTGTTGAGGTCGAACACTTGAGAGGATCTATCGATCATGGGACATTGATGTATTCCCAAAAACTGTCGATGGCGAGAGAACCTGCCACTGATGACTGCAAGTCTCAAGGAACTCAAAATGACTCTAGATTCCAATCCCAGAATAGATGATCTGAATTTGATGGGATGAAATCTGCTAGAAGGAGGGCATTAAGGCATCCTCCATCATCCAACACGAGGTACTCAGCAAAGCTGTATAATGTGGAAGGACTCGATCATAAGGTGCACGAATCAGTAACTGTACTGGGAAGGCAGACATGCAAAGTCAAGATAATTGAGGAATGGCCGACTCAGGCTTCAACTTCCTTCGAACAAGAGCATAACGGCGTATGGTGACTGAATGAAGGCAGCATAGACTCGATATACAAACTAGGACATCTCTGCGACACATGAGGCATCAACAGAGGCTCCATAGGGACTGGAAGCTTAACCAGTCAGTGGAGATAAACTTAGATCAACGAGTACAGCTCCTAAAGTCAAACTATAACCCAACCAATGGATGTGATATACAATGCTTTGTTCGAAGGCGACATGACTCGACAACTGCCATAGATAACATCTTTCCTTGTCCGGCTTTTTGGTTTTTTGATTTTTTTGTACTTTTTCAGTTATTTAAAAAGCTTGAAAAAAGAATAAAATAGCTTTATAGTTACACACTAGGAGGAGACGAGTGTCATAAAGGCAAACAAACTAGTTCCAATCAATGGAACATACCTATGCTCAATGCAAGGATACATGTGTAGGATATCGACACTTGGGGGAAAATACCCTCCCAATAAAAAGAGAATCAAGCTGTGAAGGATATATAAAAAATGGCTCTGCATGGCTAGACATGAGACAAGCTCGGGCTATATGGCTGAAACACAATGTTAGGGAAGCTGGTATAAAGCTTAATAAGTTAGGCAAAGCTCATGATAATGCATTCACAACTTGACATGAGGGAGTCCTGAGGGAAATAGGCCAGCAAAAGATCAAGAGGAGTATGAGGCTCTTGCGAAATGTCATGGCAGTACTATACAACAGACTCCCACACCCTAGAGGAGAAAATGTCAGCATGGGCACCAAATGCAAATAAAGTGCTAATTAGGGTACCCATGTAAGGTGAAGCTCTACCACTCATATCATGCCACTTCTAAAGCAACAAGAAGGTTCTGTGACATCATAGAGTGGGTTCGTACCTAAGGTCATGATGAGATGGTCATAAGGTTATGAAAAATGGAAATGGTGATTAAACTTAACCTATATGATAGTTTAGACATAATACCTGAGATCGGCACGAACGAGTCAATCCAATGGCTAAAACGACATTGAAAAAGGTCCTCTACATCATGAATTATGTCAAAACGGTCCAAAATGGTTAGAAAATGTCGAACCTATAGGAAAGGGGGTAAAAATTTTCAAATATTTGAAAATTTTCTATAAATAGTAAACAATTCAAAATATTATAAATCATTTGAAACTTTTACCCATTTGAGCTCTGATTTTCAACAGCGAATTCCAGGATATCCAGCCGGCGGAATCCACTACCGTTTCTTCCAGGTATTTACTCATTCTCTTCTCTTTCATTTTGATACAATTTTTATGAATTTCCATGGTCAATTAAGCTTTCTATGCCAACCCAACATGGGCGATGTGGCCCACGTGGAAATCGAGGTTTTTTCTGCGTACAGGGCTGGATATACGTGGAAAATGGCCTCAAACCCACGTACATACATGGCTGTTTTGAAAACAGTTGCGTATGAGGCCGTGCATATGGTTTTTTCAATAAACTAATGGAAAAATTTGCAATTTCTTGTGCAGGATGGTCCTAGACTGGAGAGAGCGTGAGAATGGTGAAGTAGAGGAAGCAGTAAGGGCCAATTTAATGGCTCAACAAGCTTTACGTGCATGCGGACTCTACAAGTTTTGGTGTCTTGGTGGTTTGAGGGCCAAACTAAGACTATTACAGATGCTGGTGGATTACTGGGATCGAGACTTGGAGTCCTTCCATATAGATGGGATGTCCCTCGCCATAGAGGTGGAGGACATGTACTTCATTACTGGGCTTTCTAGATGAGGGGAAGTGGTGAACCTTCGTTCTCATGGTGGGTCAGGAGGTGGCTTGACTATCGACGAGTACATTGCAGTGTACTGCTATTCAGACACAAGGAAGGTGGGGAGTCAGGTCCCTACCAAAGCTATACAGGTGCTGGGCCTAAAGGCCATATTATTGACATTGGGCAAGATAGCAGGCTTGGCATCACTCCACCAGGCCTCGTGGCCTCTGATGTTCTATGCAGTGGAGTGCATGAGACCCACGATCTAGGACTGGAGCACTACACTACTGAGCAACATGAAACATCAGCTCAGTGAGTGTAAGGCAGGAAGAGTGTGGAACTTCGGGTTTAGTAGTATTTTGAGCACGTTTTTCTTCGAGCGTGTTCCACGATTGAGCTCCAAAGTGGACATTCCTCTTCACGGGGTTCGAGATCCGGGCCAACGGCGTTGGGCAGATGCTATGCGCAAACTGGGGGGTGGTAGGGTGGCCAACCCATATCCAGCTGAGTTCTTTCCGTGGTGGCGATGACAAATAGTTTCCATCGATGACTACCCCTATGCAGGGATAGATTTTCGGGGGGACCCGGACATGCCGTTACCACCAAGATCGGCATATGGCGATATAGGTAATGAATCTCGACCCTCTCTTTTTAAATTTTGAGTTATTTAATTTTTTTGTATTTTCTTGATTATATGGAATCAAAAAGACATATTTTTGGGTGATAATACATAGTGACATCTACCATTTGTGTGCAGATGTGGGACCAGGATGGCCAAAGGGCTTCCCTCGTCATAGATGGAGGGGAAGAGGAGATGACATCATGGGTGTGGATGCGGAGTGAACGCTCCATAGCATTCATACCAATTTTGTGAGACTGACACATAGAGTTCCCATGGTGCAAGTCAAGGACTTTCCTGAGGCTATGCAGCGGCAGGTAGTGGGTGTACCATGTGCATGGGTGCATTTATTTCGATGGCTAGCTAGAGCCGTAGTGACCTTCCATGATCACAACCCTCCTCCTCCACATGATTAGACACCTAGGAGTGTATACATTTTGTAGGACCGTGTATTATATGATGGTGGCTCGAAAGCCCCAATTTTGTATCATGACACTATGTATTACCACATTTTGGATGTATATATAAATTTTTTTATGGCGATCGATTTATTTATTTACATGTGTAAAAATTGTGTTTGTGATTAATTTATTGTGAATGAAAGAAATGCCAATCTAACACGTAGTTAGCATATGAGTCAGCAAATTGATTATTATTTCTTGGAATATGTATATATGTTATATTGTCAAATTGTCATTCTAACAATCTCACACGTAAGAATCTTTTCAATAACGTCGGATCTCTAACATGGTACAAGCCATTGAGCTGTGACACTACTAACTCCGAATCAAGACGTACCTCAAGAGATAGAACGCCATGTAAAATGGCATCCCGTAGAAGTTCAATAACGACATTGTATTCGGCAACACTGTTGGAAGATGGCCGTAGACATACGCCTCCTGAAGACAGTACCTGACCCATAGGAGTATAAATCACCCAAGCAGTAGAGGCTGAGTGTTGAGTGTTACGGCTTGCACCATCCGCGAATCCTATGTAGGTGGAAGATTCCATTGACATCTGCCAAAAGAAATGGAAACTAATCACAAAACTAATCGCGATAAGAAAAAGGCCTAACTATGCAAAGCTGTACAATAATATACAATAAGCAGCCTTGGTTGAATATCATGCATAGTATTTCTTGAGATAGAGCCCATTTCTAAGCTCCGCCAAGGCCATTCCTTCGTAATCCACTAACTCATACGCACCCTTCTCTAACACGTGCTTGACCACGTAAGGACCACGCCACATAAGATTAAATTTCCCTGCCCCCAAGGGTTCTTTCGGTTGATCCCACAAAAGGACCAAGTCTCCTTCACTAAACCTCCTTGGACGGACAGACTTATCGTACTGGACCTTTACGCGACGTTTATTGACTTCTAGGCCACCAAGGCATCCCGACGCTACTCATCAAGTTGCTCAAGGTGAACCAAACGCTCCTCCAATGGGGAAGTGTCCGATAAGAGTTCTACAGCTAGCTTCAATGAAGGAATTTTGCATTCAATCGACAATATCGACTCCACTTCATGTACAAGCTGATATGGAGAAAAACCAGTGGAAGTCTCAACAGCGGTTCGATATGCCCACAAAGCAAGATATAACATGATGTGCCAATTGTTCTTGCTTTGTGCAATGGTTCGTTCGAGAATGGATTTGAGTGATTTATCCACTGCCTCTACCTGTCCATTCGCTCGAGGGTAGTAAGAAGAGGAATGCTCTTGCTTATACCCTAACTTGGATGCCAACTCTTCCATCATACGGTTCTGAAAGTGCAAGCCATGGTCAGTGACAAGCTCTTTCAGAATCCCGAAACGAGTAATAATTTGGTTGAACACAAAGTGAGCGGCTATCTCACCGTCGGATTTTACTGTAGGCATAGCCTCAGCCCATTTCGTGAAGTAATCAACAGCCACTCTAATATGATGGTGCATTAGAGGAAATTTGGGGTCTAAAATGGGCCTTATAAGAAAACGTGCCAAAATAAGTTTTTGTGAGTTGGAATTCAAGAACCAATAGAATTTCAATAAAATAAGTCAACCATAATGGTTGAATTGACATATTTGTCATTAAAAAAAACTACTTTTTTTGTTCGTATTTTCAACATATCTCATTGTGTTTTTACTCAAATTTTGATCGCGAGAGCTTGTTGGATGCGGAATTTGATTCCGCATCCAACTAGTATCCACACTGCATACTTTTGATAGACCCCGCTACCCCAAAAACAAGAAATACCTGAAAAAATGTGATGATGATGTCATCATCACATTTTTTCAGGTATTTCTTGTTTTTGGGGTAGCGGGCCCATCAAAAGTATGCAGTGTGGGTATTCGTTGGATGTGGAATCAAATTCCGCATCCAACGAGCTCTCCCGATCGAAATTTGAGTAAAAACACAGGGAGATATGTCGAAAATACGAACACAAAAAGTAGTTTTTTTCTTTCTTCCTCCAAAATTAATCAATATTATTTTATTGTTTTAACTATTATTTTATTATTTTAACTATTATTTTATTATTTTCCTTAGGAGGCCCATTTTAGACCCCAAAATTCCTCTAATTCCCCCCAGCTGAAGCTGGGTTGCAATCCATAAAATTGAGCCCCCACTTAGTGAATGATCCGGCGGATTATTCCTCTTCAAGATTACACTGATCCAATATGGTACAATGGTTCAAAGAAGTGGCGGGTGAAACATTGGACGACGAAAACACAAGGATCGAAGGTCGAAAGAACATCTCATTCCGCAACATCGGAGGTCGAAAGAACATCTCCTTCCACAACGTCGTAGCTCGAAAGAACATCTCCTTCCTGCAACGTCAGAGCTCGAAAGAACATCTCCTTCCGCAACGTCGGAGCGATAGGAAGATAAGGAGCCGCAATGGCAGAAGACTTAGAGACAATACATCCCGATGGAAAACTAGATGACATCCGATGGAGACAGAGTTCATCGGAGGAAACTATCGTCTCTAGTTGCTTATCACTCTTCCGCAACAGCGGAAGCGCAGATGACTAAAGCTTCCGCAATGCGTTCGATGGAAAGGCCCCAACAACAAATGTTTATTGTGCAGCGGAACATATGACGGATAATCCACTTTTTTATGATGAAGAGTATAGCAGATGAACAGTCTTCTGCAGCATTTCAGGGATATGGAACGCCGTAGTAACGTACAGTGGTGGCAATGTTTTGGGGAATGGAACATACGCATTTGTAATGTTTTTGGTTCATTGGTTCAGTTTTTAGCATATGATTGTAACGTTGATAAAGAAGAGAACAGCTGTGCTCCGTTATGGCTCCTCTCGCTAAGTGCTCAAATAGAGGATGCTAGCCACCATTAGGGGGCAGTTCGTTCAGAGCGCAGTACATCGTTTCTCTGCTATGCGAAGCTTGGAGAGTTTGTTGTAAAGTTTCTGATGTTGTTACTGTGGAAGTCGACATTCTCTGTCATCCTTTGGATTTCTTTGTCTTACGAAGGCTAATTGTAATTTCCAGAGAAAGGTCTTAAAGACTTTGTACAACATTCTGTTTACAATTGCTGAAGTTGTTTCCAGAACCATATTGTACCATTTTAAAGAGATTAATTGGATCGATACCCATTGGAGAGGGACCCGGAGACGTAGCCTAGTGAAGGGGGTGAACTCCCTTATCAACTTCTGTTTGTGACTCTCTGATTCTGTGCTTGTTTCTCCCACATTTGTTTATCAGTTTCCTTTCATTTCTGTTTAAGCATTTAATTTTTGTCAATGATGTTCCATGAATTAAACGAACTGATAAACGCAATCTTTACAAACTTTTAATGCACTCAAGTTGAGGTCCGACGGATCATATTATGGTATCAGAGCTGTTTGACTATTTGTGCAAGTTTGTGAATGCTTACCAGGTCCAGTTTCAAGGTTGGTGAAGGAGAATTAGTTGAAGGAGATCCCGAGATTGGCTCCAGGAGAACATTCTCAAGAACCATGTCTTCACACGAGGGGAAGAAGAAGGACATACCGAACGAGAGAAACCTGTTATTTCTGAAACTGAGTTTCTGGAGGATTTTATGAGCATGAAAGCCATGATGGAAATTCTACTCGATGAGCAGGAAGAAAGGAAGAAGAAAGAAGAAGGATCTTCATCCAGAGATGCTGAAGTGAAGAAGGAAGAAAATGGTAAAGGAGTAGGAGGTGATGGTGATCCTCCTGATACTAACCAAACTTTCTCTTCTTCTCATACTTCTCATTCAAATAATGCAAGTCCTAATATGCCTTATTTCAAATTGGATGTAAAATTTGAATTACCTATTTATAATGGAGATTTAGATGCTGAAAAATTAGACAATTAGATCAAGCAACTTGAAGTATATTGCATGGTGTAGGGCATTAATGATGACCCTTCCAGGATTCAATTGGCCACTTTGAGGATGAGTGGAATGGCTCTTACTTGGTGGGAGAGAAAGATTCAGCAAGATCTTCGAAAGAATGGTAAAATTATTTCAGTTTTGAATGAATTCATTGAAGTATTAAGAAAGCAATTTTATCCTTTAGGTCACATGCAGCAATTAACCATGAATTGGCAAATGTTTAGACAAGCTAAAGGACAAAGCATTCAATATAATACTCATGAATTCAGAAAGAGGGCTATTGCATTGAATGTTTCATTAGATACACAGGAAACTCTTCTTAAGTACATTGGTGGCATGCATTCTTATTTGAGACATACTTTGTTGATGTTTAACCCCAGTAATTTGGATGATGTATGTGTTCAAGCTACCCATTTAGAAGCCAGGGGTAAGCATGCTAATGATACTTTTGTGAAGAAATCATTTAAATTTGACAGCAAATCAAAAGGTCACGATAAGGGGAAAAAGAAGATGGCTAATGTTAAGAAAGAGGGTGAAAATCCTACATGTTCGCATTGTCAGAAGGGACATGATGTCTCTAAGTGTTGGAAACTTCATCCAGAGTTAAGGCCAAAGAAGTTTAGAGGAAACAAGGATAAAGGCAAAGCAAAAGCTACTACATCAATTATTCAAGACTTAGGATCCGACTCAGGTGAGGAAACAAAGGTTACAGCTGTCGGAATCCAGGGTAAGAATAAAAGTATCTCACTTCCCATTGATATAAAATCAAGTTCTAGTGCAAGTACAAATATTCCATCTACTTCTAAGAAAAATGATAAAGATGGAAGTGCACTGTTTCATGTTCGTGTCATTGCAAATCACACAAAGATTGATACATTGTTTGATAGTGGTTCACAAGTAAATCTGATATCAGAAGAAGTGGTTAAGAAATTGCATTTAGTTACTATGCCTCATGAAAAACCCTATCCTCTTGGTTGGGTTACTAATGATACACGATTGCGAGTTACAAAGAAATGTGTATTGAAGTTTTCCATCACTGAAAAGTTCATTGGATGAGGTAGAACTAGATGTAGTACCACTTGAAATTTGTGGAATAGTACTTGGGAGTCCATATTTGTATGACCGGAAAGCAGTCTTTTATAGAGAGCAGAATAAGTATCATCTTTTTAAAGATGGTGTTGAATATATTGTACGAGCACATAAAAAAAAAACCAATCTAGCAATAGTTTCTGTAGGACAAATGAAGAGGCTGGTAAATGCTAGTAAGAATTTTGTGTTAATGATGGTTAAGGTGAAAAATGATGAGATCTCTAAATCTTTTGAAGGGTGTGACCCTAAGCATAAATCTGAACTGATTGAAATTATTTCCGAGTATGATGATTTGTTTCAAGATCCGAAAGGGTTGCCACCAAAGACAGAGATTCAACATGAGATACATTTGCAGCAGGATGTGCCACTCCCGAACATAGCCATGTACCAGATGTCTGTAATGTAGAATGAGGAGATCAAGAAGCAGGTTTAGGAGCTAATTGAGAAGGGGGTCATCCGGCCAAGCACTTCTCCTTGTGGCTCGCCTATAGTCTTGGTTCCAAAGAAGGATGGGTTGTGGAGGATGTGTATCGACTATAGGGCCCTTAACAAAATCACCATTAAAAACATGTATCCTCTTCCTAGCATTGATGATTTGCTTGATCAGTTGAAACATGGAACTTACTTTACAAAATTGGATCTGCGTAGTGGGTATCATCAAATCCGTGTTGCTGAGAATGATGCTTGGAAAACAGCGTTTAAAACAAAACAGGGTTTGTATGAATGGCTTGTGATGCCTTTTGGGATTTGTAACGCACCTGCTACTTTCATGCGGGCCATGAATGACGTCTTTCGTTCATTCATTGATAATTTTGTAATTGTATATCTAGATGATATCCTAGTGTTTAGCAAAACCTGGGGGGAACACATTGTACATTTGAAGAAAGTTTTAGATGTACTGAGGAAGGAGAAGCTTTATGTAAAAATGTCTAAATGTGATTTTGCTAAAACTTCTTTAGTATATCTAGGACATATTATTGGTGGAGGCCACCTGCGAGTGGACCCAGCCAAGGTTTTTGTCATTGTAAACTGGCCACGGCCTAACACCGTTACTGAAATCATAAGTTTTTTGGGTGCGGTTCAGTATTGGAGGAAATTCATTTCTGGGTTTTCTTCCATTGCTACTCCATTACATGCGCTAACAAGCATTAAATAAATTTTCCAGTGGGGAGGCAAGCATCAGAGAGCCTTCGACACTTTAAAGGAAAAGATTAGTACAACACCATTTCTGACATTGCCAGATTTGCAGCAGCCATTTGAGATCGAAACCGATGCCAGCGGGTTTTCCATGGGAGTCGTTTTGATGCAAGGGAGGAAGCCAGTCTGTTACCATTCAGAAACATTCTCTACTGCAGTAAGTAACTATCCAACCTATGACAAAGAATTGTATGCTTTAGTATAGAGTGTGAAGAAGTGGAAACATTATATCATGGGAAAAGAAACAGTCATACATACTGATCATCAGCCACTTCAATATTTACAATCTCAAACTAAAATACAACAAAGTGGGCATCTAAGATGGATGGGATTCTTACAACAGTTTCATCTCATAATTAAGTACAAAAAGGGAATTCATAATAAGGTAGCAGACATGTTATCAAGGCCTCCTACAAATGCTTCAATCATTCTTCAAAACAGTTCATTAACACATGAAAGTTATGTTGAACAGTATGCAGAAGATAAAGATTTTAAGATAGTATATGCATCACTAATACATGGTAAACAGGAAGAGAACTATTATGTGCATAACCAACTCTTTTATCATCTCGGTAAACTTTGTATTCCAGAGAAAGAGAGAGTGCATGTGATTCGAGAAGCACATAGTTCATTGATTGCAGGACATTTTGGAGTAAGTAAAACATTGTCTGTATTGCAGAATCACTGTTATTGGCCTCAAATGCAAGAAATTGTAGCTAAATACATAAGAGGTTGTGTTATGTGTGCAACAAGTAAGCCTAGCAATAGGAAATTGGGTTTGTACACGCCTCTTCCAGTTTCTTCTCGTCCTTGGGAAAGCATTTCTATGGACTTTGTAGGGGGGATACCTATGTCTAGAAAAGGGCATGATTACTTATATGTTGTTGTGGATAGATTCAGAAAAATGTGTATCTTAATGCCATGTAACAAACAGATCACTGCTGAACAAACATCTCACCTTTTCTTTCAGAATGTTTGGGTACATTTTGGGCTACCCATGTCTATTATATCTGATCGGGACTCCCGGTTCTTGGGAGAATTCTGGTCCACTTTATGGGAGCTTATGGATACTAAACTGAAGAAAAGTACAACTTTTCATCCACAGACCGATGGGCAAACAGAGGTAGTGAACATGACAGTGATTCAACTGCTCAGAGGATATTGTAGTAAACATCCTAAACTTTGGGATGAGCAGTTGCAGTATATATAGCATGCTTACAATCATGCAGTTCATTCTTCCACGAAGAAATCTCCTTTTGAAACTTGTTTTGGTTATCTACCAAAAACACCGATGGACTTCTCTTTTGGCAAAGATGCACTGGATGGACATCATGATGCAGATAAAGCTCTAAAATTCATTCAGAGAATCCAAGCAGTGCAGCAGGCAATTCAGGAATAGTTGGAGAAAATCCAGGCAAAGTACAAAGCCAGGCATGACAAGCATCGAGTTGATCATCAATTTCAGGTTAGTGACAGAGTTTGGTTACACATCACCAAAGAAAGAATGAAAGGTGAACGTAAAAAGCTTAAGCCTATCAGGTATGGTCCTTTTGAGATCTTGGAAAAGATCGGTCCTAATGCTTTTTGCTTGAATTTACCTCCATACATGCAAATTTATTCAGTTGTCAATGTTGAGAATCTTAAATTGTATGAGCCTCCTATGATCATGGATGAGGAAACTAACATACAAATTCCTTCAGTTGATGATATGGCACCTGAATACATGAAGGAGCTGCAACATGATGTTATTCTTGACATAAATGTAAGGAATTCACAAAGGGGGAATGTTGAGTACCTTTGAGTAGGGCTTAAAGGCATGCATCCTAGCAAAGCAAGATGGATGGAGATTGGAAAAGTGAGGGAGATGTATTCTCACTTAATTGCAGAATGATTCAGGCTTTTGGTGGTCCAAAATCTCTCCAATGGGGAGGAATGATCCAGTGGATTATTCCTCTTCAAGATTACACTGATCCAATATGGTACAATGGTTCAAAGAAGCGGCGGGTGAAACATCGGACGACGAAAACACAAGGATCGGAGGTCGAAAGAACATATCCTTCCGCAACATCAGAGGTCGAAAGAACATCTCTTTCCGCAATGTCGGAGCTTGAAAGAACATCTCCTTTCCGCAACGTCAGAGGTCGAAAGAACATCTCCTTCCGCAATGTCGGAGCGATAGGAAGATAAGGAGCCGCAACGGCAGAAGACTTAGAGACAAAACGTCCCGATGGAAAACCAGATGACAGCCGATTGAGACAGAGTTCATAGGAGGAAAATATTGGCTCTAGTTTCTTATCACTCTTCCGCAATGGTGGAAGCACATATGACTAAAACTTCCACAATGCATTCAATGGCAAGGCCCCAACAGCAAATGTTTATTGCACGGCGGAACATATGACGGATAATCCACTTTTTTATGATGAAGAGTATAGTATATGAATAGTCTTCTGCAGCGTTTTAGGGATATGGAATGCCGTAGTAACGTACAGTGGTGGCAACATTTCGAGGAATGGAATAGACGCATTTGTAACGTTTTTGGTTCATTGGTTCATTTTTTAGCATATGATTGTAACATTGATAAAGAAGAGAACAGATGTGCTCCGTTATGGCTCCTCTCGCTAAGTGCTTAAATAGAGGATGTTGGCCAACTTTAGGGGGAAGTTCGTTTAGAGCGCAGTACATCGTTTCTCTGTTATGTGAAGCTTGGAGAGTTTGTTGTAAAGTTTTCGATGCTGTTACTGTGGAAGTCGACATTCTCTGTCATCCTTTGGCTTTCTTTGTCTTACAAAGGCTGATTGTAATTTCCAGAGAAAGGTCTTAAAGAATTTGTACAGCATTCTGTTTACAGTTGCTGAAGTTGTTTCTAGAACCATTTTGTACCATTTTAAAGAGATTAATTGGATCGGTACCCATTGGAGAGGGACCCAGAGATGCAGCCCAGTGAAGGGGATGAACTCCGTTATCAACTTCTGTTTGTGACTCTCTGATTTTGTGCTTGTTTCTCCCACATTTGTTTATCATTTGCCTTTCATTTCTGTTTAAGCATTTAATTTCTGTCAATGATGTTCCATGAATTAAACGAATTGATAAACACAATCTTTACAAACTTTTAATGCACTCAAGTTGAGGTCCGACGGATCAGTGAAGGGACCGGTGGTGATAATGGGATGTAACGGGGTAGGTTTCGAGTGCATATTATGTGTGAACACCTGGCAAGGGAGGCACCTCTTGACCGCATCAACACAATCCTTAAAGATCGACAACCAGAAATAACCCACTCTTAAAATATTTTGAGCTGTAGAAAGCCCAAATAAATGACCACCACACGCCCCTCCATGGCAATCATTCAGCACTACCTTAGCCTCTCCATGAGTTAAACAACGTTGTAAAATGGAATCTACCCCACGGCGGTACAAAGTGTTGTCCACTATGAGGTAGTTCATAGAGACGTGATGTAATCGTCATTGTTCATCTCGCGAGAGGTGAGTAGGGGTATTGGCTCAAGTAATATATGACATGCTCTTGGAGCTCCTCATCCTCTTGAACCAAAACCATACCAATCATCTCTAATGACGCGACCACATATAATAGAAAATCACGGCTATAATCTAGGGGACAAATCACCGGGGCCGATGCTAGGGCTCACTTGAGTGCATCGAAGGACTCCTAGGCTCGCTCATCCCAATAAAAGGGGGTGTCCTTCTTCAAGAGACGCATGAAGCCTCTAGTCAAATTGGCAAAGTTGACAACAAATCTTCGTAAGAAGTTTTCCATGCCTTGCAAACACTGAAGATGACGAATATTCTTCAGGGGGGACAACTGAAGTATTGCTTCAACCTTCAAAGGGTCGACTCTTATACCCTCTTTATAAATGATGAATCCTAACAAACGCCCTGACTTCACACAAAAGATGCACTTATGAGGATTTAATCTAACCGATTAGTGCCAACATCTTTCGAATACTAATCTCAAGTGATAGGGATGATGCATTCTCATGTGAGAATGAGCAGCAAGGTCATCCAAAAATACCTCGATAACTGACTTGAGATCATGGAAGATCAAGGTCATTACCTGCTGAAATGTAGCTCCAGTGTTTTTAAGGCCAAAAGGCATTTTTCGATATGCAAATGTTCCCCAAGGACAAATAAATGCAGTCTTATGTTGGTCCTCAAGTTTAATCTGTATCTGATTATATTCAGAAAATCCGTCCATGAAGGAGAACACCTCGCTACCCGCACACTCATCCAAAATATGATCAATAAATGGTGTGGAAAAATTGTCCTTAGGACAGGCACGATTCAAATCACGGAAATCAGTACATATGCGGATCGCTCCCTGCTTCTTATCCACCGGAACGGGGTTTGAAACCCACTCCGTCAAGGGAACAGGATAGATGAAACCGGCTTTCAACAGCTTCTCTATCTCTTCCTTAATCACGGGTGCTTTCCTAGGATTCATCGCACGTAAACTTTGTCGAATAGGATTAGCGTTGGGGTTAGTCTTAATCTCGTGCTCAACAATACGAGGGTCAATACCTGGCATCTCATATAAGACCAAGCAAAAATATCATGGAACTCCTTAAACAGATCGGTGTATTCAAGAATCTCAACATGGGAACATTCCACCCCAATATAGACATTCCACCCCAATTAGGAGAAGGAAGGAGGCATTAGAGCCTATCCCCCCTTAAGGACACATTCCTGAAATCCTAACATAAATCAAAGTTTAGAAAACTTCACTTCTGTAAGAGACTTGGTGAAGATGTTTGCAACTTGAGAAATACATAATTTCAAGAACATGATCATGAACAAGATTTTTGATGAAGTGCATGTGTAGCGCAATGTGTTTGTTGCATTGATGTAGAACTGGATCTTTGGCAAGCTTGATGGCACCTTTATTGTCGCACCAAAGTGGAGTAGGCTGCTGCTGCTTGAATCCAAACTCTGAAAGGATCTGTCTAAGCCATAAAGCTTCCTGACTGGCATTAACTGTGGCTCAATATTCTGCTTTTGCTGAAGAAAGAAGAAGAGCTTGTTGTTTCTTACAAGCCCAAGTGACAGGTCCAAATCCCAAACTGAAAACACAACTTGCAGTAGACTTTCGATCATCAGGATCACCGGCCCAATCTAAATCAGTGAAACCAACCAACAAAGGTTTCCCCCTTGTACTGTAATGAAGCCCAAACTGAATTGTACCTTGAATATATCGAAGTATTATTTTTGCTACTTTTCAGTGACTTTCATGAGTTGTTTGCATATAACGGGAAACATGAATGACAGCAAAGGAAAATTCAGGATGGGAATGAGTCAAGTATAAGAGACTACCAACAAGCTGATGATACAAGGTGGCATCTACTTCAGGGGAAGTACAAGTGGCAGAAATTTTGACTCCAGACTGGAAGGAAGAAGGGGCTAGTTTACAATCTTCCATGTGAAAGCGACAATAAAGGTCACAACCATACTTAGACTGGAAAAGAAAGATTCCTTCTTTGGTTTGCAAGACTTGGAGACCAAGAAAATAATGCAAATGTCCTAAGTCTGACATTTCAAAATTTTGCTTAAGGCTGGATTTCACATGGGTTATAAGCTTAGGGTCACTACCAGTAAGGATAAGATCATCAACATAAAGAACAAGTATGATGAGATGATTTCCTACTTTCTTGGTATAGACATTGGGGTCAGAATGGCATCTAGAAAAACCAGTGTCAAGGAAAAAGCTATCCATTTTGGCATACCAAGCTCTAGGAGCTTGCTTAAGGCCATATAAGGATTTCTTAAGGAGACAGACAAGGCTAGAGTTATCCTGAACATATCCAAGAGGTTGTTCCATGAAAATTTCCTCCTATAAATCACCATGTAAAAAGGAATGCTTGACATCCATTTGATGGACTTACTAGTTATGTAAAGCTGTAAGAGAAAGAACAAGGTGGATGGAATTCATTTTTGCGATAGGGAAAAAGGTTTCATTGTAGTCAATCCCTTCAACTTGGAAAAAACCTTTGGAAACTAACCTTGCCTTAAATCTTTCAACACTTCCATCTGATGCACACTTAGTTCTGTAGACCCATTTACATCTGACAAGTTTTCTTCCTTTTGGAAGAGGAACAAGATCCCAAGTATCGTTCGCCATTAAGGAATGATATTCTTCATCCATAGCTGCATCCCAATACGGATTTCCTGAAGCTTCTGCAAAAGTTTTTGGATCATGATTCTCAGAAACTTGATCCAAAAGAGAAGAGGCTCCCTGAAACTGAGAACATGTTTGACATTGATCTCTAGGATCACCAGCAAGATCACCAGTTGCTTCACATGTTGAATGGACCCATCGAGGAGGCATTGGTGTTGGTGCAATTGGAGGAACAAGGGCAGGTGAAGGTGGATTTTCATCCTCATTGTCATCATTAGAAACTGGAGTTGGAAACCTGTCAAGGAAGTTGGAAGAAGAAGAAGAAGGCACAATCGCTGAATCAGGCTTGCAGGCCAAAGATGGCACACCCTCCAAGTTAGGCTCGCAGGCCAAGAGATTTTCATCAAATTTAACATCTCTTCTAATGATTATATCATGTGAATGGGACTGAAGAAGTCTATAACCTTTTACATCTTTAAAATATCCAACAAATATGCACTGTTTACTTTTAGGCTGCAATGATTTCCATTTTTTATCCGGAATGTGAGCCCATGCTTCACAACCAAACACACGAAAGTGACTTACATCTGGTTTTGATTTTACTCCATGCTTCTTTCGGTGTTATACCTTGTAAAACTTTAGTGGGTGTGTGATTAACTATGTAATTTGCACAATTTATGGCCTTAGCCCAATATTGAAGACTTAGTCCCTTAGATTGGATCATACAATTAGCCATTTCTTTTAAAGTGCGGTTCTTCTATTCAGCTACACCATTTTGTTGTGGTGTATATGTAACATTGTGTTGTTGTTAGATTCCTTGTTCAGTGCAGAAGTAGTGAACTTGTTGTTAGCATATTCACCTCCATTGTCAGATCTTAACTTGATAATTTGATGACTAGATTGTTTTTCAACAAGGGCCTTGTAGGCCAAGAACATGTTAAATACTTCGCTCTTAAGTTTTAGGAAGTAAACCCAAGTGCGTCAGGAGTAGTCATCAATGAAAGTTAAGAAATATTTGAAACTAGAAAAGGATGCAGATGGAAAAGGGCCATGCAAGTCACTGTGCACAAGCTCCAATGGAATCGAGGGGTGCCAAGAGGCGCGTTTGTCAAAACTGTCTTGATGATGTTTTCCAAGTACACAACCGAAACAAACACCATCCTTGCAAGATACTATCAGAAGACCAGTCACCATATTGTCTTTACATAGCTGTTGCAATGAGTGATAATTTAAATGACCAAATCGCTCATGCCAAAGTTTGCTCAAGTTATCACTATGAGCAACAAAAACTGAAGGAAAAGGTGATGACCCAAAGTTGTTGAATTTGTACAACCTGGTAATATCATCAACAGTTCCAGTAGCAAGGATATTTTGAGGATTTTTAAAATCTTTGATTACAACTTGGTGAGGTGTAAATGTCGCAGATTTACCTTCACCTCAATGAGTAATTTGATAGACTGATAACAAATTGCATGAAATTTTTGGAACACATAGTACATCACTGAAATGACCATTTTTTACTGGAACTGTTCCAGATCCTACAACACTTAGAGATCTATCATCACCAACAAATATTTGTTTAGTGTTACATTCATGCATAGTAGAAAATATGGCTTGATCCTTAGCCATATGATAAGATGCTCCAGAATCAATGAGCCTTTCAATTGAAGTAGAAGTAGAAGATGCAGTATAAGAGTAACCAGAAGCACAAAGTGCATGTCCATGAGAGGTAGATTCTAAAGACGAATCTAGGCTGATATGGTGCTTCTTCATTGCTGCTTCCAAGGCTGCCATCTTCTTGAAACACTTAGATTCATCATGATTATCTTTCCCACAAAAAATGCAATGACGCTCAGTATTCTTTCCTTTTGGCTTGGATCCTTTGTAATTTTTTAAAGAAGGAATTGACTGAGAGGGTTTAGGACCCTTGTTGTTTGGCTTATTATTGCAAAAATTCTGTTTCTTGGGAGGCTTGGACTTTTCTTTCTGGTGGGATAATAAGGCTTTCCCAGATGTATTTGCATTGTTAATTATTCCAAGATGAATGAGCTTATCTTGCTCTCTAATTAAGGAATCACAAAAGGATTCAAGACTAGGCTTTTGATATCTAGTTGCAGTCAAGGATTCTTTCATGGAGTAGAATGTAGATACAAAAATAGAATATGAAGGTCCAAGTTTGGAAATAATATGATAAATACATTGTTTGTATTCTTTCTTAATCTCGCATTCTTCACATAAGAGTCTAAGATTTTTATACTTAGATAAATAGTCTTGAATGCATGAAAAATCATTTGGATTCAAGAAAATCAACTCAAGTCTCAAGTTGATGACCCTGAATTTCATTGTGTTTACCAAACACAGATTCCAACTTTTCTCAAGCTTTATCAGGTTCATCAATTCCAGTTATGTGGAATCGCAAATCAGTAGATATTGACATCCCAATCAATCCATGAGCTTCATCACATCTATTTTCCTAATTAATTTTATTATCATCATCAGTGGGTTCTGTTTCTTTCCCTGAGGTTATCCTGAAAAGTCCCCTACTTCGTAGAACATCCTCCATACGAGATTTCCATGAGAAATAGTTAGAACTTGTAAGTATAATATCACAAGGGGCGGCCATAATGTAAAATAATGACTGAAAGAGTAGAAACTAATTGTTTGGATGCAAAGAACTTGAAACAATATGCGGTTTAAAAAAAATGGCACTGAAAACTGATTCTGGATGATGAAGCTATTCTTGATCAAAGAAAATGTTGAAGATGTCCCAATAGTGACGTGGCAGATATTAACTTAACCAACTAAAAAAAAGAACCCCCTTCTTCCCAAGATGAACCTTTGACACTCACTTACAATAAAGTTGCTTTTAAGTGAATCACTTTTGTAAAATAAGTGATGTTCACTTTTACAATAATGTTACTTTTAAATAGTGTGGCAATAAATTAAAAGGCTTCAGTGACTCACTTTTTATTTTATTTTATTTAAGTGAGATGCACTTTTACAATAAAGTAACTTGAAAATAGAAATTGCATGCACTAAAAAGTAGCTTAATAAGACTTGAACTCAAGACCTATTAAGGAATAAAGCAACTTTTGACCAAGTGAGCTAAGTTTAAAAGGTACGTAAAAGAATGGAAAGAGGAAAGGGGATTTTTTTTTACTCTTCTCTCTCGTTCTCTTTTCCAAGAAAAAACAAAAAAACTTTTCCACACTATGGGTGGGGTTAGATTTTCGTTAGCTTACCCAGAAAGTCTATGTTTTCAAGTTTTCTCACTGTTTCCGATTCACCGTGATCGCACAAGGTGCACGGCAAAGAGAATACACAGCAGAGAAGATAAGAAAAAAAACTTTCCCTTTCTATTTCTGATTCACCGTGATCGCGCAAGGTGCACGACAAAGAGCATACGCAGCCAGGGAAGGCAACAGTCTGAGACAAAAACAATATAGATCTAATAATAAAACTGATAAAGAGATTTTAAAAAAAATAAAACAAATATGTCAATGTAACATTATACCTTCAGATTTGCCGAAATGGGTGTTTATGGATCAAACAGAAATGGTTTTCGATGAAATGAAAACTATTTCCAAATGGAAACGACACTCTGGAAACAATGGAATAGATCCCATAGGACACAAATTCATAGAAACTCTAGAACCAGAAACCCTTTAAAAGTTTCGGCAACACTGGTTCCAGATCTTGTTCCAAACCGAAAGCGACTCTTCATAAACGCTCTGATACCATGTTTGGGTACACAGGGTACTCCTAAAATACCAAACACCTTGAGCAACCGCTTCACAGAAATAGATAACGGATCAACACACTGATGTTTGTCACATGGTTAAAACCCTCGAAAGGGAAACAGTCCATGGCCCCAGCCAAATAGCTACTTGGAGCAATTTATTATGCAAAAGAAAGAAAGTTACATATGAGCTTCTCATAATCAATCAACTAGCCAAGGACCCTCCATGCTCTTTAAATAGAGATCATGGACCAATTAGGTGTTAAGACACAGATTAATGGTAGGTATGATCTAAGACAAGTTGAACTGTTGGATCACCTTATGTCTAGAGCATATCGTGACCGTCGAGTTAGAATATTTACAAATGCATACTAAAGAAACACACTTTACCTAACGGGTATATTACACAAGTTGATCTTAACTAACTCCTAAGTTTCTAAATATCCTAACACCATTTTCATTCTGCAACACCTCCATGCCTAGAAAGTAATGCATCATACCCAAGTCTTTCATATCGAATTCGGAATCAAGGTTCCTCTTTGTGTTAGCAATCAACCCATCCTCACCTATTACAAACAGGTCATCTACATATATGAGGAGTATCACTGGGTTCCCTTCCTCAACCTTGTAGTAAAGGTTGGAATCTGCTTTACTCTTGGTAAAGCTCAAGCTATTCAAGAATCTATCAATATTGGCGTACCATTTCATGGGTACCTATTTCAAACCATACATGGCCTTCTTCACATGAGTCTCCTTATCATGTGTCTCAAATCCAACTTGCTGCTCCACATACATTTCCTCTTCCACTTCACCATTCAAGAATGCGGTCTTGACATCCATCTAGTGTATCTTCCATTTCATCATTGCAGCCAGAGCAAGTACTGATCTGATGGAAGTGTATATGGCTACAGGTGCAAAATTTGCTTCATAATCTATCCCTTATTTATGGGAGAAGTGACGTGCCATGAATCTTGCTTTATATTTCTCTATACTGCCATCTACAACATGCCTGATCTTGTAGATCCACTTGGAAGTCACAACAGACTTCCCCTTTGGTCTTGGAACCACATCCCAGACATCATTCTTCATGATCTATTGGTACTCCTCGATCATAGCATCCTTCCATTCTTTATTTCCTGCCGCTTCTTCATGGTTGGAAGGTTCTTTATCAATGATATCACACAGTAGGTCTACATAACTGGAATAGTACCTAGTTCTTCCTTTCTTTGTGCACTTCTTCTAGAGCCCCATATATCTCTGCACTTTGGATAGCCTCTTGTACCCATGCATGCTTCCTTTTGTAAGGATTCTTCTCTTGGGGTGGATCTACAGGTTCCCAAGGTTCTTCCATTTCTTGATCTTCTTCTGGAGTTACTTCATTCATAGTTGTATCTTGGATCTTGTGTACTTTTGTTCTTCAAGTTTTACAATAGGTCTTTTTCTGTATTTGTTGTAAGCCGAGTCTTCATCAAGTTGCACATCCCTATTGATGTTGATATTCTTGAATCCTAGGAAGTACATTCTGTAAGCCTTCAAGCTTTCACTATATCCCACAAATATACCCTTCTTTCCTGAAGGATCTAACTTTGTCATCTTTTCTTTTGGAATGTGTATGTACACTAGACAACCAAATATTCTGAGATGACTGAATTCTGGTTTCTTGCTGGAGAATACTTATTCACGTGTCGTGTTCTCAAGTACTCTATGTGGAGTACGGTTCTATACATACGTAGCTGTCCTGGCAGTTTCTTCTCATAGATGCATGGGAATATCTTGATCATGAAGCATTGCCCTTGCTGCTTCCATAATCATTCTATTCTTCCTTGCTGCAACCCCATTCTATTGTGGATTATATGGAGTGGTTAACTCCATTTTGTTGTGGATTCATCTAATGTGAATTCTCCTCCATTGTCTAATCGAAAGGTCTTGATTTTCTTCTTTGTGTGGTTCTCGATCAAGGCTTTGAATTCCTTGAACTTACTGAATACTTCATCCTTGCTTTTCAAAAAATGTATCCATGTCTTCCAAGAAAAATCATCAATGAAAGAAACATAATATACATACCCACTTAATGAACTGGATGACATCGGACCGCATACATTGGAGTGGATGATTTACAAGATTCATTTTTCCTTGCTCTCGCTACTTGGAAATGTATTCTTTGTGTTCTTTCCTTTCACACATCCTTTGAAAATACCTTCGTGTTTTTCTTGTATTTCTGGAAGACCTTCAACAAATTTTCTTGCAAGTGGTAGTGCCCTGTAGTGCACATGTGAAAGCCTTATGTGCCAAAGTTCACTTGGTTCTACTGACTCAGGGACCAAAGCTTGTTCTGGTTGGCCCTTTAATTTGTATAATTCTCCCTCTTGCTCTCCAATCACCACTGCATCATCTATAGCCTTTCCCTTTGGCCACATAAGAACTTGGACATCTACAAATGCAACCCTCATGCCTTTTGTATCTAATGCAGAGATGGAGAGAGGGTTCTTATTTAGTCCTGGTACAAACAAGACATCCTTGATCATCATACACTTTCCAGACTCTAGTTTATAAGAGGATTCACCACTACCTTTTATGGGATACTCGTACTCATCCCCAAGTTTCACTTTGTGGGCTGACTCATGTTCGGATAGTTTCACAAAGGATTCTTTGAATCTCGTCATATGCTTGGAAGCCCCCAAGTCTTTCATATCCATGTGTGACAGTTCCATGATGGCAAAAATCAAAACATATTCTTCATCACTTGAAGAGTCTTCACTTTCTTCTTTGACTCTCTTTCTCAGAGCAAGGATGATTTTAAGAACCCCCCCATTTTTTATATGCCCCATTTTTTATATGTATAAAAAATGGGCGAATCTCTCCGATATATAGGAAATTTTGAAGGTGATTTTATCAATAATAAAATATGTATATATAAAAAAATTGGCAAATCTTTCATTTTATTATTTAATGTTGTAAAATCTTGGCGAATCTTTCACTTATTTATAAGATATTGTAAAATCTTGGCGAATATTTAACTTCATTATAAAAAATTGTAAAAATTGACTAATCTTTCGCTGATTTATAAAATATAGGAACAACAACATTAGTCAAATAACATGAATAACATCATCAACAATAGAACATGTAGACTCACGAGTCACATTGGAAGGTGTCAGTGAAACACAACTACACTGACTAGATTCAGGGCAAGTGGGGACTCCATTTGTTATCTCGTCCCTTAATGGTCCAGCGGACATGTGGGGACATGAATCTTGACAAACCGATAAACTAATAGAATCAGACATTATACTCAATCTTGGCCTCCACTAGGAGGCTAATACAATTATGCATTTTAATTATGCCAATTGATTATTGCATTAGATGAATGTTGGTCTCGTTCCAATAGGTATTCTACGATCAATGGATAGGAACCTAGTGCATAGACCATTTTTCTCTTCAATTAGCTATGTAGAGCTCATTTATTTTTTTGAATAACGATAAGTATTTACAAAGAAAATATACAATCAACATAAAAGAATCGAAAAAGTGAAGACAATTAATTCATGCAACTAAAAGGTAATAAGAACATTTTTTCTCAAACCCTGAATCAATGGAAATCAACTAAATCCAATCTTGATTCAAGCTACAACAAAGGGTTAAATCAAGCATCAAATGAGAACTAGAAGTATTCAATGGACTAACACAATATTTAACCAAAATACACACAAACTTAAAAAATCGACAAAATGCTTCAAACAAAAGCAATAAAGAAACCATAAAAAATTGTCAAGATATTTGTGCTAAACACCAACATGGTTTCATGTACTTGAATGAGCCCATTATTTCTTAGCGAAAGTGTTGTAAAATTAGTTATTTATCCTTTAATGTTAGGACACCATCTATGTGAAGAGATAGCTCCTAGGCTTAGCTTTTCATAAATTCCAGTGTCATTTCCTGTCACATACAAGAAAGAGATAGTGTAATAGATAAATATCAAACCAAAAATGTTAAAATAAGTTGCATGAAGGTAATGTAGCTCAAATCATCAATGTTATAACAAAAAATTACAATGTAGAATCTATTTTTACCTAAAACAAAACCTCAAATTCACATAGAGTGATCACCACTGACCAACAAGGGTACATGGAACAACTAGACCAAAATAAGACTCAAGAAGTTTAATAGTATTCAACTTCAGAACATGGTTCTCTTGCAAGTAAAATTTAGTCATTCAATTCTGTCCTTGAGTAGTATTTAAGTAATACTCAAGCCTATTAATTCTTGCACATGATCTAGGAACTTGGAATCAAAATCATCAAAGAATAATTAACAAATACTCATGAATTGGTAATAATCGAAACCGAATTGGTTTCCTCTCTGTATATTTAATAAACAATGAATGGTTACAATACCAATGCTAAGCAATAGCTTAACTCCATGAAGAATTCGAATACCTAAGGAGACAATTCGAATTCAGTGAGTGAGTTTGGCTTAACTGACTCTTAGCCATTCAATCACGCTCAGTTAACCACATGACCAAAACCCTAATTGACTCACCAAACCCTAACTGAAGTCGGAGTGCAATAAATGACTGAATCTCAACTGAAGGAGATCAAACACATGTCATATCAAGCCAACCATCAAGTGCTAGTGCTCCATGACTTCAATGAACCCCGATGAGGTTAACTGAAGCTGAACTGACCATCAGAAGTTGGTGGAGGCGCCTTGTTGACTCCAGGTCATTAAATAATGATAAGTAATCATTAAATAATATATTTAATGACTGGAGGTGCCTTAACTGACTGGTTGAACTGATTGTAACCACCAGTTAGCAATTAGGTGCATTAATGTCACTCAGATCACCCTCGGAGTGCTCCAGTTAGCCTCCTTGACTGTAGGAGACGGCTAAGTTAGCCTCCTTGACTGTAGGTAGGTGTGGGTGTGACTGGGTGATGGAAATTAATGCTCCACTGATTTCAATTAATGTCAATTATACTTAGGATAGTGGTTTAACTAGGCCAATTTGACCGAAAGAGTGTGTATGATGGTAAATGTCTCCAACACCCCCCCTTAAGCTATACTCAGGAAGAGTTAGAAAACATAGATGCATAAAAATGCTAGGGCCCCAACAACTAAGGCCATAGGTCACCCTGTACAATGCTGAAACTGAAACAATGCTCAAAACAAACAAAGTGAGGAAAAGAGGGAAAACCCAGTGGGAAAAACCCCCCCTCAAGCTGAACACTGAAAGTAGTCTGGATCACCCTGATGAACTCACCCCCAACAGTGAACGAAGGTAAGTGAACTTCTTTTCTAAAAATATCTTGGTGAAGATGTCTGCAATCTGCTCATCAGTCGGGCAGTATTGCAGAATGATGGTCTTGTCATGCACTAGCTCCCTGATGTAGTGCATGTGAATCTCTACATGCTTGGTCCTATGACTGGTAACTGGATCTATGGATCTCTTAATAGCACTCTGGTTGTCACAAAAGAGGACGGTGGACAAATTACTACCAAGATCAAACTCTGAAAGAATGCCTTGCAACCAAACTGCTTGGATGCAAGCATTCACCACTCCTCGATACTCGACCTCTGCTGAAGATAGTGCTATGGCAGCCTGCTTTTTGCTTGAACAGCAAATAGGGACACCACCAAACATGAATACATATCCGGAAGTTGACTTCTGATCAATAGAACCACCCGCACAATCGAAATCTGTGTATCCAACCAGCTCTAGCTCGGAGTCTGCAGCATAGTGAATGTCGTAGGTCCTGGTTCCCTGAATGTACTGGAGGATCCTCTTGGCTGCCTTCCAATGAAGATCATGAGGCTTCTGCATGTATCTTTATACAGCATTTATGGCATAACAAATATTAGGCCTAGAATGTGTCAAGTACAACAAGCTACCAATGAGTTGTCGATAGATAGTGTAGTCCATGGGAGGTGTGTTTTTTCCTTCTTCAAGGGTGATCCTTGAAAGAAAAGGGAATCGTGCAGGCATAATTTCATCCATGTTAAACTTGAATAACAGGTCTGAAATGTATTTGGATTGAGTGACCATAATCCCATCAGAATTTTGCTCGATTTCGAGCCCCAAAAATTGTTTTAGAAGCCCCAAATCACTCATTTCAAAGGCATTGTGGAGAGCAGTTTTGATGGCTGAAATGGAGGCAATTGTGCTACCTGTGATTAGTAAGTCATCAAAATATAAAACAATGATAATTATATGACCATCATTCTGCTATAAATACACATTTGTATATGATCTACATCTCTGAAAGTTTTGCGAGAGAAGGAAGGCATCCATCTTGGAATACCACTCTCTTGGGGCCTGTTTTAACCCGTATAGTGACTTCTTTAGCTTGCAAACCAAATATGGATCAGTGATGTACCCCTCAGGCTGCTTCATGTATATCTCCTCATGAATATCTCCATGTAGAAAGTCTGACTTAACATCGATGTGATGCACCTCCCAGTGCTTGGATGCGGAAATAGCCAAAACAAGGCGGATGGAGTCCATTTTTGCAACCGGTGCAAAGGTCTCATGGTAGTCCACTGCTTGGACCTGAGAGAAAAAATTTGCTACCAGCCATGCCTTATATTTTCAGGTGCTTCCATCAGCAACAACCTTTGTCCGAAACATCCACTTTCATTGAACCAATTTCCTTCCCGGAGGAAGAGGAACTAGCTCCCAAGTAGTGTTTTTCTGAAGAGAATTCATCTCTTCATCCATGGCAACTTGCCATCTCGGATCATTCCGAGCATGGTAGTAGGATTTTGGATCTAAAATAATCATAAAATATCAAGTTTCAGACAGAAAATTATTAGAACAAGATAGCACAATACCTGCTCTTTGGAAATCGGACCAGGTTCTCCTTGGATCATCTGGATTTCCAATGTTGTCTCCTGCGGAGGAGAGTGTCTTTTGGGCCCATGTAGGAAGATGATTTTTCACTTCAGGTTCTGATTCAGTATCTGATGATTGCTGCACACTAATATCATAAATCATAGGATCCAAATCAGGGTCATCACCCCCAATTTCATCATCCAAATATTCAGTGGAATAGGAAGGAAATTCAACAATTTTCTCCTTCACTAGTTCCACCTCCTGAAGAGGCTCATCGAACTTGACACTTCTCTCAATGATGATATTTTTGGTCTTGATATCCAGCAGCTTAAATCCTTTAGATTCATCATGATACCGAACAAACAGACATTCTATGCTCTGCGGTTGCAAAGCCCTTCTTTTATCAAGCGGAATCCGGGCCCATGCAGTGGACCCAAACACCCGTAGGTTCGACACATCTGGCTTGTGTCCGAAGTATGCTTCGAAAGGAGTCTTTCCTTTCACTGATTAATGTGGCACCCTATTCTGAATTTATTCTGCAGCATGCATGGATTCATTCCACAAATTTGCAGCAAGCTTCTTTGACTCCAACATAGAGGTGGTCATCTCTTTGAGAGACCGGTTCTTCCTTTCCGCTACTCCGTTCTGCTGGGGAGTGTAGGGAATTGAATGTTGGACCTGAATACCAATTTGGGAGAAAATGTATAGAAACTCATTACTGACATACTCCCCTCCATTATCATATCTCAAAATCTTGATCTTAATCCCAGAGGCATTTTCGATCAAGGCCTTCAATTCAAAAAACATTTCACATACCTCTGATTTCTTTTTGAGAAAGAAAACCCATGTATACCTTGAAAAATCATCAATAAAGGTAAGGAGGTACCTTGATCCATTCATGGATGTGATAGGAATTGGACCACTGATATCATAATGTATCAGCCCCAATATGCTTGTAGCTCGGTTTGCATTCCCCCGATCGAACTTGTGCTCAGGGTGTTTTCCAATCACACAGCCCTTGCAGACTCCCGTGGTTTCCTTGATGACCGGGAGGCCTTCAACCATGGAGTTTTTCTGTAATTGCTACAAATATTTGAAATTAAGATGGCCAAACCTCTCATGCCACAGCCTACTAACCTCATTTCCATGAGTTAGCAGAGCGGTGGGCTTTGCATCTGCAACAAAGTGAGAGAACTCATAGGCTTTTGCATGATGATTTGCAAGGCCTTTTGTAATGAGTTTCCCAGATGCAATTTTTGTTATCTCAACATCATTTGGGCTGAAAGAGACACTCTTAGGCATTCCTGTATGTGTCATCTAATAGACACTAAGGAGATTTGCTGCTAGAGATGGTACATACAAAACATTAGAAAAAAAACCATTTTCTAGATCTACAGTACCTTGTCCTTCGGAAATGATGGTGGAGTCATCTCCCATGTGGATGGGGATGGATTTTCCGGTCTCCAAGGATGAAAAGGAGTCTTTTTCAGCCATCATGTGATTTGAATATCCACTGTCAATCAGTAGTGATTTGAACTTCGAAGTGCTTGCATTGAGGGCATGACCTTTCTCATGCTGTGGTTCCCGATCTTGGTGATCTCTCCTCCGAAAGCTCTCCGAAAGATTGATGTGGTTCCTCTCAAGGAGAGAGGTTGCTTCATCAAGATTTTTCTTCATGTAGGCATGTTCAGGGTGAAAACCCTTCCCGCAATAAGAACACCTGACTTTTTCTTTCCCATTGTGCCCTTTTCCTTTGTTCTTCCTTGAGCTAGAAGATTCATCATGCTGCTGATTTTCAACTCTAGGCTTGGGAGCATCAAATTTAGTTTTCTAATTTTTCTACTGCTTTCCTTTACCCTTCACATCTTTGGGCCCCAAGACATGGAGGGATTGATCATGGGAAGATCGGATGATCCCCATTTGGACAAGCTTGTCATGTTCATTAGTTAGGGACTCAATGAAGGCATTGAGTGTAGGCATCTTCCATCCGGGGGTTGTGAGCTTCCCCGCACGGAATGTAGAAACAAAAACTAAATAATCAGCCCCGAGTTTGGAGAGGATGGATAGGATGAGCTGATCATCCTCCTTCTCCACTTTGCATGGCTTCAAGAGGAAAATAGTATGCTTGAACTTTGTAAAGAAATCACTCAGAGTCTCGAAATTGGAAGGTTGGAGAGACATGAGTTCATTTTCGAGTTGGTAAACTCTCAAGTAATCATGCTTTCCATATAGAGATTCCAATTTGTCCCATATTTCTTTCGGTGTCTTCAGATCCGTAAGATGGAAGAGAAGGTCTTCTGAAATAGAGAGGCACAAGAAACCGAAGGCTTCATCCTTCTTGTTCAAGAATCTTGATTTTTCTATGGCGGATCTAGGCTCAACTTCAGTGTCCATGGCGACTCTATGGAGTCCTTTGGAGCGCAACTGAAGCTCCATTTTATTTTTCCATGTGTGGAAATTGTATGGAGTCAAGAGAGGTACTGAGGAGGCCATCTGGATATGTTGTAGCGAATGCTTCACCTGTAGAAACCTGAAAATCAAAACAGAAAGGGAAAAATAAGGTCGGACAACCTGCACATTCCAGGATTTCATCACACCCAGCATAGTCAATCAAACAAGCTTGATCAACAAGTTCTTTACTTGGGATATTGAGTGGTAAGCCTTGGCTTCTAGTGTAGTGCTAGAATTTTGAGCTATTGCTCACTTTCCATGGAGAAATCTGTCAAAAATCTTGTTTTTGAGAGATTGATATTCATCCCA
>LPNX010503132.1:58332-177563 GCA_001517045.1 Pseudotsuga menziesii | reverse complement strand
CATCAAGTGCTAGTGCTCCATGACTTCAATGAACCTCGATGAGGTTAACTGAAGCTGAACTGACCATCAGAAGTTGGTGGAGGCGCCTTGTTGACTCCAGGTCATTAAATAATAATAAGTAATCATTAAATAATCATTAAATAATATATTTAATGACTGGAGGTGCCTTAACTGACTGGTTGAACTGATTGTAACCACTAGTTAGCAATTAGGTGCATTAATGTCACTCAGATCACCCCCGGAGTGCTCCAGTTAGCCTCCTTGATTGTAGGAGAAGGCTAAGTTAGCCTCCTTGACTGTAGGTAGGCGTGGGTGTGACTGGGTGATGGCAATTAATGCTCCACTGATGTTAATTAATGTCAATTATACTTAGGATAGTGGTTTAACTAGGCCAATTTGATCGAAAGAGTGTGTATGATGGTAAATGTCTCCAACACCCCCCCCTTAATCTATACTCAGGAAGAGCTAGAAAACATAGATGCATAAAAATGCTAGGCCCCCAAAAACTAAGGCCATAGGTCACCCTATACGATGCTGAAACTGAAACAATGCTCAAAACAAACTAAGTGAGGAAAAGAGGGAAAACCCAGTGGGAAACCCCCCCCCTCAAGATGAACACTGAAAGTAGTCTAGATCACCCTGATGAACTCACCCCCAACAGTGAATGGAGGTAATTGAACTTCTTTTCTGAAAATCTCTTGGTGAAGATGTCTGTAATCTGCTCATCAGTCGGGCAGTATTGCATAATGATGGTCTTGTCATGCACTAGCTCCCTGATGTAGTGCATGTGAATCTCTACATGCTTGGTCCTCTGCATGGTAACTAGATCTGTGGATCTCTTAATAGCACTCTGGTTGTCATAAAAGAGGACAGTGGACAAAGTACTACCAAGATCAAACTCTGAAAGAATGCCTTGCAACCAAACTGCTTGGATGCAAGCATTCACCGCTCCTCGATACTCGACCTCTGCTGAAGATAGTGCTATGGCAGCCTTCTTTTTGCTTGAACAGCAAATAGGGCCACCACCAAACATGAATACATATCCAGAAGTTGACTTCCGATCAATAGAATCACCCACCCAATCGGAATCTATGTATCCAACCAGCTCTAGCTCGGAGTCTGCAGCATAGTGAATGCCATAGGTCCTGGTTCCCTAAATGTACTGGAGGATCCTCTTGGATGCCTTCCAATGAAGATCATGAGGCTGCTGCATGTATCTTGATACATCATTCATGGCATAACAAATATCAGGCCTAGAATGTGTCAAGTAAAACAAGCTACCAATCAGCTGTCGATAGATAGTGTAGTCCATTGGAGGTGTGTTTTTTCCTTCTTCAAGGCTGATCCCTGAAAGGAAAGGGAATAGTACAGGACTACATTCAGCCATGTTAAACTTGACTAACAGGTATGAAATGTATTTGTACTGAGTGACCATAATCCCATCATAATTTTTCTTGATTTCGAGCCCCAAAAATTGTTTTAGAAGCCCCAAATCACTCATTTCAAAGGCATTGTGGAGTGCAGTTTTGATGGCTGAAATGGAGGCAATTGTGCTACCTATGATTAGTAAGTAATAAAAATATAAAACAATGATAATTATATGACCATCATGCTGCTATAAATACACATTTGGATCTTATCTACATCTCTGAAAGTTTTGCGAGAGAAGGAAGGCATCCATCTTGGAATACCACTCTCTTGGGGCCTGTTTTAACCCATATAGTGACTTCTTTAGCTTGCAAACCAAAGATGGATCAGTGATGTAGCCCTCGGGATGCTTCATGTATATTTCCTCATGAATATCTCCATGCAGAAAGGCTGACTTAACATCCATGTGATGCACCTCCCAGTGCTTGGATGCGGAAATAGCCAAAACAAGGCAGATGGAGTGCATTTTTGCAACCGGTGCAAAGGTCTCATGGTAGTCCACTCCTTGGACCTGAGAGAAACATTTTTATACCAGAAATGCCTTATATTTTCAGGTGCTTCCATCAGCAACAACATTTTTCCGAAACACCCACTTGCATTCAACCAATTTCCTTCTCGGAGGAAGAATAACTAGCTCCCAAGTAGTGTTTTTCTGAAGAGAATTCATCTCTTCATCCATGGCATCTTGCCATCTCGGATCATTCCGAGCATGGTAGTAGGATTTTGGATTTGAACTAATCATCAAATATCAAGTTTCAGACAGCAAATTATCAGAACAAGAGAGCTCAATACCTGCTCTTTGGAAATCAGACCGGGTTCTCCTTGGATCATCTAGATTTCCAATGTTGTCTCCTACGGAGGAGAGTGTCTTTTGGGCCCATGTAGGAAGATGATTTTGCAATTAAGGTTCTGATTCAGTATCTGATGATTTCTGCACACTAATATCATAAATAAGAGGATCCAAATAAGGGTCATCACCCCCAATTTCATCATCCAAATATTCAGTGGAATAGGAAGGAAATTCAACAGTTTTCTCCTTCACTAGTTCCACCTCCTGAAGAGGCTCATCGAACTTGAAACTTCTCTCGATGATGATATTTTTGGTCTTGATATATAGCAGCTTGAATCCTTTATATTCATCAGGATACCCAATAAACATACATTCTATGCTCTGCGGTTGCAAAGCCCTTCTTTTATCAAGTGGAATCCGGGCCCATGCAGTGGACCCAAACACCCGTAGGTTCGACACATCTGGATTGTGTCCGAAGTATGATTCGAAAGGAGTCTTTCGTTTCACTGATGAATGTGGCACCCTATTCTGAATGTATTATGTAGCATGCATTGCTTCATCCCACAAATTTGCAGCAAGCTTCTTTGACTCCAACATACAGGTGGTCATCTCTTTGAGAGACCGGTTCTTCCTTTCCGCTACTCCGTTCTGCTGGGGAGTGTAGAGAATTGAATGTTGGATCTGAATACCACTTTGGGAGAAAATGTATAGAAACTCATTACTGACATACTCCCCTCCATTATCAGATCTCAAAATCTTGATCTTAATCCCAGAGGCATTTTCGATCAAGGCCTTCAATTCAGAAATTTTTTCACATACCTCTGATTTCTTTTTGAGAAAGAAAACCCATGTATACCTTGAAAAATAATCAATAAAGGTAAGGAGGTACCTTGATCCATTCATGGATGTGACAGTCACTGGACCACTAATATCAGAATGTATCAGCCCCAATATGCTTGTAGCTCAATTTGCCTTCCCTCAATCGAACTTGTGCTCAGGGTGTTTTCCAATCACACAGCCCTTGCAGACTCCCGTGGTTGCCTTGATGACCGGGAGGCCTTCAAAAATGGAGTTTTTCTGTAATTGCTGCAAATATTTGAAATTAATATGGCCAAACCTCTCATTCCATAGCCTACTAACCTCATTTCCATGAGTTAGCAGAGCGGTGGGATTTGCATCCGCAACAAAGTGAGAGAACTCATAGGCTTTTGCATGATGATTTGCAAGGCCTTTTGCAATGAGTTTCCCGGATGCAATTTCTGTTATCTCAACATCATTTGGGCTGAAAGAGACACTCTTAGGCATTCCTGTATGTGTCATCTAATAGACACTAAGGAGATTTGCTTCTAGAGATGGTACATACAAAACATTAGAAAAAAAACCATTTTCTAGATCTACAGTACCTTGTCCTTCGGAAATGATGGTGGAGTCATCTCCCATGTGGATGGGGATGGATTTTCCGGTCTCCAAGGATGAAAATGAGTCTTTTTCAGCCATCATGTGATTCGAAGCTCCACTGTCAATCAGCAGTGCTTTGAACTTTGAAGTGCTTGCATTAAGGGCATGACCTTTCTCATGCTGTGGTTCCCGATCTTGGTGATCTCTCCTCCGAAAGCTCTCCGAAAGATTGATGTGATTTCTCTCAAGGAGAGAGGTTGCTTCGTCAAGATTTTTCTTCATGTAGGCATGTTCAGGGTGAAAACCCTTCCCGCAGTAAGAACACCTGAATTTTTCTTTCCCATTGTGCCCTTTTCCTTTGTTCTTCCTTGAGCCGGAAGATTCATCATGCTGCTGATTTTCAACTCTAGGCTTGGGAGCATCAAATTTAGTTTTTTGATTTTTCTACTGCTTTCCTTTACCCTTCACATCTTTGGGGCCCAAGACATGGAGGGCTTGATCACGGGAAGATCAGATGATCCCCATCTGGACAAGATTGTCATGTTCATTAGTTAGGGACTCAATGAAGGCATTGAGTGTAGGCATCTTCCATCCGGGGGTTATGAGCTTCCCCGCACGGAATGTATAAAGAAAAACTGAATAATCAGCCCCGAGTTTGGAGAGGATGGCTAGGATGAGCTGATCATCCTCCTTCTCCACTTTGCATTGCTTCAAGAGGAAAATAGTATGCTTGAACTTTGTAAAGAAATCACTCAGAGTCTCGAAATTGGAAGGTTGGAGAGACATGAGTTCATTTTCGAATTGGTAAACTCTCAAGTCATCATGCTTTCCGTATAGAGATTCCAATTTGTCCCATATTTTTTTCGGTGTCTTCAGATCCGTAAGATGGAAGAGAAGGTCTTCTGAAATAGAGAGGCACAAGAAACCGAAGGCTTCATCCTTCTTGTTCAAGAATCTTGATTTTTCTATGGCAGATCCAGGCTCAACTTCAGTGTCCATGGTGACTCTATGGAGTCCTTTGGAGTGCAACTGAAGCTCCATTTTATTTTCCCATGTGTGGAAATTGTATGGAGTCAAGAGAGGTATTGAGGAGGCCATCTGGATATGCTGTAGTGAATGCTTCACCTGTAGAAACCTGAAAATCAAAACAGAAAGGGAAAAATAACGTCAGACAACCTGGACATTCTAGGATTTCATCACACCCAGCATAGTTAATCAAGCAAGCTTGATCAACGAGTTCTTTACTTGGGATATTAAGTGGTAATCCTTGGCTTCTGGTGCAGTGCTGGAATTTTGAGCTATTGCTCACTTTCCATGGAGAAATCTGTCAAAAATATTAAGAGATTGATCTTCATCCCGCCGTATGCTCTGATACCATATTAATTCTTGCACATGATCTAGGAACTTGGAATCAAAATCATCAAAGAATAATTAACAAATACTCATGAATTGGTAATAATCGAAACCGATTGGTTTCCTCTCTGTACATTTAATAAACAATGAATGGTTACAATACCAATGCTAAGCAATAGCTTAACTCCATGAAGAATTCGAATACCTAAGGAGACAATTCGAATTCAGTGAGTGAGTCTGGCTTAACTGACTCTTAGCCATTCAATCACACTCAGTTAACCACATGACCAAAACCCTAATTGACTCACCAAACCCTAACTAAAGTCGGAGTGCAATAAATGACTGAATCTCAACTGAACGAGATCAAACACATGTCATAGCAAGCCAACCATCAAGTGCTAGTGCTCCATGACTTCAATGAACCCCGATGAGGTTAACTGAAGCTGAACTGACCATCAGAAGTTGGTGGAGGTGCCTTGTTGACTCCATATCATTAAATAATAATAAATAATCATTAAATAATATATTTAATGAATGGAGACACCTTAACTGACTGGTTGAACTGATTGTAACCACCAGTTAGCAATTAGGTGCATTAATGTCACTCAGATCACCCCCAGAGTGCTCTAGTTAGCCTCCTTGACTATAGGTAGGCGTGGGTACGACTAGGTGATGGCAATTAATGCTCCACTGATGTCAATTAATGTCAATTATACTTAGGATAGTGGTTTAACTAGCCTAATTTCACTGAAAGAGTGTGTATGATGGTAAATGTCTCCAACAAAGCCTGCCATTGACCTTCTTCTATTAAAATTTCAATTCAGAACTTTTATGTAGATCCCATTATAAATGAATCTCCCCTTGAGGAATGCCTCATCATCTTTCTCATGTAAAGCCAAAGTTGAAAACAAAGACCTTCAATTCTGTCTTCAAACTATCCAAAATGATATCTTCAATGCAATTAATGCATTAGCTCTTCCATCCACTTTTGTATTGTTGTTCAATAAACTAATACATGCCACAGTACTATGGTTTATTCACATTTTTAAGTTTCCAACTGATTTGACTTTAAAAGGTGCACCAAAAAAATCCTTCAACTCTGCCTGCTTTTGAGAAGAACTAACAACTACCCTTAATTATCACACAGGTTATCCTCGATCAAGGAAGTCTTCAAAGAGTCCTTCAATCTGCTACCAACAATCAAAACAATTCCAAATCATGCTAGAAAACTTAGCGAATAAGTTCATAATGTCTGCTTAATTTTTTTCAGTTACACTATCAATGGCTTAGCTCCCCCTAAATTATGGATTCCAAACATTCAATAAAGAAACATGAGATGGAATTTGCACATATAATTCTTCAATTCACCATATTTGTTGGTTCATTCTTCAATTGTTCTGCTCCCCTTGAGGTTGTTGTTTCTCTTCATCTTCCATTCTATCTGCTTCTCTTGAGCTTGTCCTTAGTCCTCTAAGATGTGATTTTTGCTTTAGAGTGTCATTAAGTTGTCAAACTCTTTATTGATACATCATCGGTATTTGATTTTGTTTGTTGGAAAGATATACTTATATAAGTCTGACATGTATTTAGTTCCTCTCTGCAGTTATAGAATTCATTATCTTTGAAGGTTCCTTCCATTTGGCATGAACTAGTTGTTGATGGTTGGTTCTTGTCGTGCATCCTCCAGCCAATTTGGATGTGGTTTTTCCACCTTTCAAGCAAGGGATGGGTGTTTTCTTTTTTTCACTTGTTGTTGTTGAACCTTGAGGTGTTATAGAATATGGTATTGGTGACTTTTGAAGAGTTCCAGAATTTGGTGGGAATACCATCACTCCACCTTGATATCCATTCCTCAATGTGAAGTCCTTGACAGAAGGACTGCCAACAAAACAACTCACAACAGGTCTCTTGGCGGAATGGTTATTTAATGTTGCTTCTGCATCTTCAACCTCCATATCTGTTGAAATTCTCTTTCCGTGAACATTTCTCTGAGAACTGAACATTACAGAACCTTGAGGAGAACTTGCATTTCTGTTGGGAGTGGTGATTTGGGAATACCTACTAGTATCTATTTGACCTTGTTTCTTGGCAAGAGATACCTTGTCTCCCTGGTTACATTTAGTGTAAAGACTGAGATTGCAACCATTGTGCATATGAAATGGAAAAAGCATTCTATCCAATCTTGATTGAAATAGACAATGATGTGGTAAATTGTCAACGGGATTAATAGAAACTTTAACTCTTGATCTGTCCCAAAGGAGAATCTTACATTTTTCAGCCAAAATTGAATTCACCCAAAGATAACACTACCCAATGAAATAAATGCAAACAGTAGGATATAACTAAGAAAATCCAAAGCTTCCCAAGAAAATCTCCTCATAAATATCCATTGTTCAAAAAATTACACAAGTACAAACTGGTCACATCCAAATGAATGCTCTATACCAGGAGAATTAGCCATGCTTATTTTCAAAACAATCCAAAAAGGGAAAGTATGTGTCCTTCATTTCATGCACTCCAAGAATAAAATACAAAGCTTCCCAAGAAACTATTCTCATAATATACATTGATCAAAACATTATACAAGTACAATCTGGTCACATCCAAATGAATACTCTATATAAGGAGCATTAGCCATGCTTATTTTCACAACCATCTAAAAAGGAAAAGCATGTGTCCTTCATTTCATGTACTCCAATGTATTAACAGAGCTAGTGCAAATGCCATTTTTTTTACTTCCTATGGAAAATGACTCAACATAACAAGAATAATCGATTAATATCCACAAAATATCACTAGATCTACTTTTGTAAACCTACTTTGATTGATTTTATCTATCAACTTGGTATCCATGAGAACTGATCAGTACTAGGTAGTTCTCTCTACGGTCCTTGCCTTCCAAAGGAAAGTGTAACACTGATAACATCATAGATCCTTTTCACTATTTACATGAGATTTGGTAATTAGAAGCATCAATATAGACACCACAAAAACAACAACATGCAAACAAAAGAATCCCACTAAGCAAGCATTCCCCAGATCTGCAACCAAGACAATGGAGTATGATATCTCAAATTGTAAATCTTCCTTTCCAAGAAGGAAGATTTAATTCAAGAAGGATGTTTTAATGAAGTGAATGTTAAATCCTCTAGTTTTTTATACAATTCTTAGCTGATATTAAATATTCTTTGAGGTCAAGCATAATCAGATACCATTCTTGATCATATAAGAATATGAAACCACTGTGGCCATGGAAACCTATAAAGAAACCATAAAGTAGTGTATCATAGGAAAGAGAACTGACTTCTTTCAGTCCCAACTTAATCAAATATTGATGAATTGATACATCAACAATGCAAATAAATCTTCCCAAGAACTGCTTGATGCAAGATTCCTATACTATGGTCCATGATACTAAGCAATTTTGTATTATCGTACACCCTAAGCATGGAAAAGGAGAGATGGATTTTGATATCATGGGACTTTGATCCATGCTACTGAGCAATATCATATCATTGTCCATTGCAAGCGTGGAAAAGGTGAGATGTGTTTTGATATCATCAGCCCCCTGGTCTACTACAATGTTATCCTCATCTAAAGTATCCCCATCCTTGATCATTGTAGTCTGGAACCAGCCAAGTCAGATAATCTTCACCTTGTAGTAGTTTTAAAAATCTGCCATGAAAACATATTTAGGTATCAAAGAGCAAGCAGAGATGAATTCATGCAATTAACACATGATAAATAAAAGAGAAATTGTACTCTAAATCCATTCTTACAAGTTAATAATAGCCTTGAAATAAATACAAAAAGGTCGTAACTGTAATATACATTCATGCTAGTCAACAAACTCTTAAGTATATATAAATGAAAGAAGTAGAGATAAATTACTCTGCTCGTGCAACGCTAGTAATGAGATTTCTTCCTTAGATAAAGTGTAGGAGCAAGCATCATTCTGTGCATCTCATTTTTATCATAAACATCTTACAAACATTTATCAGCAAGGTTTCTCATTTTCCCATCCTGCAAAATTGGCCTTTCCTAGTTTCAACACTCGTAGAAGGTTAAAAATGAGGCCACAAGGATAATAAATAAACATTGAGTTAAGATTCAACTATTAAAACCAAAACATACTGACATAATCATGATTTCTTGACCCTTGGTATTTCTTGTATTGATTGACTTCATTCCAGTAATTTGCTCAAACAAATGCATACACATCTGTCTTGTCATTGAGACAATGACATAAACAAAATATTTTGGAGCAAGATACCTGTTAAAACTACACTCACAATTAGTGAACATAACCATTACAAGTTGGATAGCCTTAATCTCAAAATGACCAGTTGAAATTAAGATGCTTATATATCCAAATGTTACTAAAAATTCGCTGAAACGGATATATGAAGATGTTGGTGCCCACATTGCTAGCCCAAAATATGACAAGTATTATAATTAAAGCCAAATTAATTCCACTAAAAATTTTCATTACTGAAGAATTCCAAGTTTCAATTTTACAACTCTAAATCACTAAGATTTCTTGAAACATGGAACTCTCAAATGTAGTCTTGATGCTTATTGCAGCAAAAAGATTTATACTTGTCGTTTAGACTATTCAGAAAGAAATATCTTGTGAAATATTTCACATCTCCATGAATGGAAAATTGAGAAAAGCCATTATGCAAGTAATATAATGCTTTAGCAACTCCTATAACCACTTTCAATCGCACTGTCCATGCAACTGACCTCTCATTGCCTCCTAAAATAATATATAGTCAATAATTAGCGCTATAACAAGATTTCAGAAAAGAAAAGGGAAGACGCAGCCATACAATAATGACACGGATTCTTAAAATGTACAACTACTTAATATTTCAGCATGCTTACATGATATTTAAATGGAAAACTATTGAATACACACAATGAATATTCTCTTCAAGGTTTCCTCTGGACACAAAATTATATATAGTCAATAATTAGTGCTATAACCAGATCTTAGAAAAGAAAATGAAAGACCCTTCCATACAATAATGACACCAATTATTAAAATGTACATATACTTAATATATCTGCATGCTTTCATGATTTTTAAATGCAAAACTATTGAATGCATACAATGAATATTCTCTTCAAGGTTCCCTCTGTACACAAAATTATACACCAGAAAGGATGTGGTTGTCCTTCAATAGAGTAAGAATCTCCACGTTAGAAACAAGCTCTTGCTCTGTTTTGGGTGAATATTTAAATATTTTTACTCACATCCATTTCCCATCAAGAAGAAATACTCTGTTCAATTGAGTCCACCCTCTTCAAAAAGAGATTTTCCATTCAAAGAAGAAGCATAAAAATGAAAAACTCCATAAAGGAAACAAGAAATGCAACCTGTTGAAAATCCAGAAGCGACCAATTGCAACTACTGATATGTAAAATGGTTGCAGGTTTTACTTCAACAAAGATACACCAATCTCTTTGCCAAAAAAAATTATTCTCGAGTCTCGACTAGAGTCATTCTGTTGACTGAAAGGAAACCTAACTTCTTAAAATAATGGTTGAATTGTTTCTACCTCATTTGAAGGCCAATCCTCATGTTCATAGTGTCAAAACTACTCTGTAATCTGTCTTTCAATCAAAATCTCTCCATTTGTTTGTGCATGCCTATTTGGCAGCATTCTAAGGCAGGATACATTTGACGTTTCCTTTCTTCCTTTCTTCCTGAGTAGAGGGGACCTACTTGGGAGGAAAGGGAGGAATGCACAAATCAAGGAGGAATGCAGAAGTTTTGAGAGACTCTAATAAAGCAATGATGGTTATATATGTATAGAGGACTACCTTTTCTCTATACAACCTTGGATCTATTACTGCCTTCATATTTTCCCACTGATCTCTTAACACATTTAGGCTTCCTCTTTCTAGATTTTTTCTCCAACCTTTGTGCCATTTGGATTGAAGGGATGCCAATCTATGAAATGGGAGAATGATCAGGTGAAGATATTGTAGCATTTTTATCAAGATGGTTAGGAGGGGGTTGAATGTGTAGTACTTTTTCTAGATCTTTCCCCAAACAATGTGAAAGATAACCTTCGGGACTCTATTGGCCATTCCAAGATAGATGCATGAGGTCAAAAAATTAATTGCAATGGTGGATGAGAAGGCTAATAATGATGCCCCAAAGGGGTATAAAGCATGGGGAAGTGTATTTGAAATCAGATCTGGAGAGAATGAGGGTATGGACTAGATTGGCCTCAATTTTGTATTAGAAGAGGCTTCCTTGCATTGAATTTTTGAGTGAAGTGACCTACCTTGGGATGATGTCAATATCCTATCCTAATTCAGCCCTATGGAGTAAACCCTAGCATCCCATGTAATCTCATCGACATAGACTTGTGTGTCTAACACAAGGGGTTTGGAACTGAGCAACTACTGGCAAGGAACTAGCCAAATGCCCAACAACATTGGCGACTACCAGTTGAGATAACCCCTTGATTTATGCGTGTTTAAGTGCTATATACATACATACATATATGTATGTATGTATGTATTCACATTTAATTCTCAAGCTCAATGTTGTATTTTATCAAATATTTTTGCCATAGAATTTTTTTTTCAAATTCCACTGTCACAAATTCAAACACACACAAACAAGCTGAGTTTGTTTCCAACCATCATGGAACCATAACTATTGTAACATATGAATTCTATAAAGAACAAATCATTAATACCAATGGCTGTTGTGACCTACAACTATTGTACCATGTAAATTGTAGAGAAATAAACAATGAGTGTCTCGTTCCATGCTCTTTTGATCTCGTGGGGATGGAAAAGAGGTGTGCAGGACTAGAGTTTCCAATCAAAACAGGTATTTTTATGTGAAATATGAGCTCAAGCACAACTTTGGCAGACAATTTTATGGCAAATATGCACCAAAAGCACATTATCATTTTTTACAAACAACAATTTTGGGACTCAGATATACTAATGTCACAAGTATTTTACAAGCAGTGATATTTTATCAATTTTCAAATATGCCACAATGAATAAAAAGTTAATATATAAAGGGATGCTCACAAGGATTAACCAAGAAATGAGATCCATGAATTTTTATTTATTTTTCTTTCTTTAAATTTGCATTTATACATAATTCAATGGTGAAAAAACAACATCAAGTTTAAATATATATACATGATTAAAATCTGAGAGAAAACTATACTGGATCAAATGCGAACGTGTTTCAATGCTGGATATAAAGTAATACCGACAACCAAAAAAATAGAATATATATTTTCACATAGTTTGTCTGCTCCAACAGATCTAGAACCAGTATATAGTAAATGGTTGGAAGATGAAGTAAGAGAATCTTTTACATGCTGCTCCATAACGTAACACGAAGAAAAAATACCTAGAGAAAGAATATCGATAACTCTGCATTGAATTTTTTGGCTTTACGAAAGCTTTAAATAAACAACAAAGTTCAATAAATTTCTATTTTGTTCAAAAGTTCAGAAAGAGTGGGAACGGGAATTAGCAAGATACAACTTACAACTTAAATTGGACTATGTATTGAATCTACCTCACATGGATCAAAAAATTTGTGTAATTCAATACCTACTACATGACTGGATATCTAAAAACCAAAGCTCACAAGAAATCTGACACTACATCTCGGCCAAACCCAAAAGCCATAGTAGAAAACCCAACCAAGATCTAAAGATTTATAGTTAAAAATCCATACTTATAATTTTAGTGAATTATTGCCACTGTCAACCACTAGAAGCCTGAACAACAAGCAATCTCGACTTTGGTAAAGTCTTGGTGTTAAAATCTATGAAATACAAGATTAATAATTATTTTCATATCGAAGAGATCTTATCTGCAGCAAACTCTTGTGAAAGAGTGTTGACCAACCTATGCTTCAATTGATGACTCCATGATCAAGGGTCAAGACTACCAACTCAACTACAATAAACTTTGCCGCAACTCATGCAGGTGGTATAAAGTTGAAACAAAAGGTAAGTAATTTACAAGAATGTGTAAAATTTACCAATAACTAGCATTCACTTAATTTAGAAACATGTATAAGTGCATGCAGCATCCAATCTGGGTAAAAAAAATGAAAAGAAAAGTTGCCTTGTTTGCTCAAAGAAAATATAATGTATCCACTTGTGGAATTTCTCAAATGCTAAATTGCCTCACCTATATAGTAATATGCATGCTTAAATCCATAGTTTACACATAAGTTGCCAGATTATTTTTGTGACCCTTCCACTGCTACAGTGCCAAGTCCATAACCTCCTGAATTAGTTCCCCTAGTCTCTGTTGAAATCGTTCTTCAAGATGAGTCTCCATGACCAGAGCTACAATATAGGTCACTCTGTGCACCTCCATATCCCCCACTCATTGAGGTATATGGGGTAATCCCCAATCCATGCCCACTGTTTTGTGCTCCCTAAGCTCCACTTGAAGCATAATCAATTTTAGTGATTCCATAGACATTTACATAAACAACATTTCTTCCATTTGATTGGCCATTGTCAACTTGAGTTGGACCCCAGCCTCCGGCTCCCATGTAGCCAGTTATGCCCGCACTTCTTGGGGCTCCATATCCGACAGAACTACCCATGTTTCTATAAGCCATGATTGCACCACCCCACATATTTGTACCTGGAATAACATTAGTACCGTACTCTCCTTTTCCTTTCTTTCTTGCTCCATAGTCAAAAGGACCTACATAGCTAATCTTAGTCAGGAACTCCAAGAAAATCCGATTAGTCAAGAATAACCTAATCTTAAATGAATCTATCCCCTCCAAAACTGCTAATTAAGTGGTATCCTTTCTGAGATATTTTTCTCTCCAACTTTAGGGGCAGAAGACAGGATCAAGGCTTGTAGCAGAAAGAAATTCACAGGATTAAAATACTGCAATTATGGTAACAACTCCATAATCGGCAACCAACCAAAGTCCTGCACACACCAAAAAAAATCTAACCAGTTAGATCTCCCTGAGAGATATGCAAAAATGGATCAAATAAATTCATCCTATTTTGATCAATTGTCTAAAAAAAATCTAGGCCAGGCATAACTAGGGAGGCCTATATTAGACCCATGAGGCCATACAATCTGTAAATTTACTTGGGAGGAATAGGGTGAACCACAAATAAGCTGCAGAAGCAGCACCAATCTTATAGGAATTTCTTTCCCCTAGAACTAAAGCTTGGGACAGGTTATCTACACTTCTCAAGGAGGAAAATTCAAGATCACTAGAAGTAATTTTGGGGTTATTTTATTATCTATATCTCTCTCAAAGGTTCTATTGCAGCTACAACTCTTTTCCCCAAATTTCTTAAATTTTGGTCCCCTCCTCATGATTTAGTGTTGTTCATAATCGTTTGGATCCTAGAACCTTTTGGTCGTGCTTTAATTTTGGATGGGTTTTTGATGATTATCTTTCATCCTGGTTTTCAGAAATTGCTCGTGTTTGGAATTGTTGTAGATCGCAGATTTTTAAAGTTTGTTTTTGCTGAGTTAAAATGGATCAGGCTTTTTGTCCTTTGCAAAATGTTGTTTCAGAGGTGAAACAGTTCAATCGCTGCCAAATTTAAAGTTTTTGTCACTTAGATCAGAGGTTTTTGTCCTTTTTGCTTCCGCCGTTGCGGCTCCCAAAGTAGTTAAGCACCCGAAGTGTAAAGCGCTCCGCCCTCCGATGTGCGTCGCATGACTATAACCTTTTGATATCCCGCCATTGCGGCTCTCAAACCAGCTAAGCACCCGAAGTGAAAAGCGCTCTGCCGCCGATGTGGGTCATGTGTCCATAGTCTTTTTCTTCCTACCGTTGCGGCTGTCCAAAGCTTTTGGCTTCCGATGTCAAAGTCCTTCCAACTTCCGATTGGGAGTTTTCCCGCCCACAGCTCAGGTCTTAAATTTTCCATTTTCGTTGTGCTTAAGTGTCGTCGCAATACCCTCCGCCTGATAAGACCCGTTTATGCGGCTGTGAATGGGTCTACCTTGTTGATGTTAATATTTTGAGCCGTCGATGAGTTTTCCGTTTCCCGGCGTTGGTGTTTTCTCCCGAGCCCATAGGTGGACGAGACAATGGTGCGCCGGGCCATTTCTTGTGGATTAGCTGTTTGGTTGGTTTAATTTGACGTTTTGTTTTAGAATGCAATCCCGGTGAATGATTCACATTGATTAACTACAGGAAGATCCAAAAGACTTTTCATATTACTGCGGCGCGAATGTATAGATAGGAGGCAGGATCTCAAGGGGCACGAGCAAAGTAAAAGACAAAATTGAAAGCAACAAAGGCGCAGCTCTGAAAGGTCCGTCAATTACTCAGCTGATCATGAGCATGCACAGAAAAGATGAAAAGAGGGATATGAAACGTTGGAAGAACTGAAAAGTCACACCTTTGGGGGGGAACCCAAGCGGTCTACTATTTTGTTTAAATATTTGAAAGTGAGAAGTGACAGGGGCTTTTTCCCTGGAAAAACTTGTAACTTAATGCTTGTAAGAGGAACTATTTCGTCTTACAACCAGAGACTGCAAATTTTTCCTGTTGGAGGAAGTGCTATGTGAAATATGTCAATGTGATTAAATGAGCAATGTTGAATGTGAACTATTTTGTTTTCAGCTGTGTCTCATTAGCTGTAAGAGCGTTCTAATTTCTTGAACCTATGTTCTTGTCTGAATTTTTTTTCAGTACCATTATGATGTCTTTTTCCACTATGAGTAATGGGAGTTTTAACTATTGATGAGCTATCTTATCATATATACTTTTATTCATGTTTATATGTTTGGTTATAAGAACAGCTATCTGTGATTTTCCATAACACATGAACAGGGGTGCATTACTCATAAATGAATACCCAGCTCTCTAGAGATAGTTTAGTTAGTATTTATTTTCTTGCATGATTTGGATGCTTGTGAGTTCTAAGACGAGAGGTAAGAACCTGCGCATCACATTGTGACTACTCTTTGCATATTTTTCACCCTGCATTGTTAATTAGGCACGTGCATATCATTCTTTAAGTAAAAAATACAAAAATATACATGGTGGACCGGGCCGCAACCGGTAAAACCTTTTGTTTTTGTTACTTGACCTACGGTAGCCGGACCACAAACCGGACGGATTCCCTATACCAAATAGTCACGGGCTAGTTGGGAACATTGATTGGGGAGAATCCCTTGCTATTGTTGCCTGCAAATTTCCAGGCCTCAAGAGTTTCTAGCTCTAGAAGGAGGGCCGCCAGTGCATGGTTGGCCAAGGAAACCTGTTTTCCAGAGATTATTTCACCGGTAACAGTTCTGAAAGCAGTGGGCTTCATAATCCAATTCCGGAATAAACGAGTAGAGAACATCTATATTCTGTTGGAAATGAAGTGGTTAATGATCTGAGAAGACACACCAAGGAATATGTGAAGAAGATCGGAGGATTTCCAATCATCCCTGAATTACCCAGAAGAGAATATAAAAGGAAAGATCATCCTATAGTGGAAGACTCAGTGCTGGTTGGGGACTGGGAAGAACTTGTAGAAATAGCCTTACAAGAAGTTGTGCTACCTTTGAATCAAGAAGGCCCAGATACTCCTCACAGTTCTCCTACTCACAGTCCTTTTTGCTCACCTCCTCACTCTCCACCCAGACTCATGGCAAACACCAATCCACCACCTAACCCACCAAATCCACCACTGGCTTGGAGAGCCAGATCACCTATAAACCTGACACCTCCATTACATCATCTACCTCAAGCTTTTGACAGGATGTTGCCCAAGTTCGACCCAAGTGAGAGGATATTAGTAGATGACCACCTACAAAGTTTTTACTTGGCAATAGAAGGATTAAGGGCCGGAGAGTATGAGGACGTGGTCTGCAAAATATTCCCGCATACTCTTAAAGGAGCTGCAGCATCATGGTATTTTGGGTTGCCTGCAAACTCTATCCCTAATTGGGATACCTTTGAAAGGATCTTTAGGAGTAAATATGCAACTCAGAAGACTCATGCAGCCCTTATGAAGGGGCTATGCACCTTGAAGAAAGAGAGAAAGGAAAAGGTGCACAGTTTCACACAACGATTTGGAGCATATCTCAAGAATTTTTCTGAAGCGGATAAACCTTCGGACAAGGTCCTGATTCAATATTATACTTCAGCTTTAGGCCCTGAGTTGGCCATGTTCACTAAAATAAGGGCCAAGTCTACTTTGGCGGAAACCTATGCAGAGGCAGAAGTAGTGGAGGCTGAAAGAGAAAGTATCGAAGATTATCTCGAACAGTCAGGAGAGAAAGGTGCGGGAAGGAAAGCCTTATTGTTTACTAAGCCTAAGGAAGAGAAATCGCCAAATTTTGAAAATATGGCAAAAATGATGCAGAAGCTTTCCAACAAAATCATAGATTTGGAGAAAGAGAAGGAAACACAAAATTTCTATAAGCCCTATTATAAGAAAATAGAGGATAACAATCAGTCTCAACCTCCTCCTCACAATGCTGCATCTATGAATTTAATAGAGGTAGGCATGGACAATTTTTGCACTTTCCACCAACAACCACACTCTGAAAAGAATTGTCCTCAATGGATAAACTCGGTGACTTTGGTGATGAATCAGCTGTTGGATTCTAGACTAATAGAAGATGGAGATGAAGAGAGAAAAGAGAGGACCACTGCAACGAAGGAACAAGAAGAGGAGACCATGGTTCTGTGGAATTCTGTTTCGTTATTTGATGCTGAATATGAAAAGAATCGGGGCGACAAGGACATCATGGAAACCAACGTAACAACAAGGTGCCAAGGGCCAATTAAAGAAAATAGTCGCATACTCCCAAAGATCAAAAGGCTGCAGAAAAATGTTAAGAAATTTCAGAATAAGTCCGCAGCTGATAAGATTCCAGAATTCACCATTACCAGCCAGGATCCTAGGCAGACTGATACGTTCGCCAAGCCCAGTGAAGAAAAGATGAATGCTGATAAACCGCAGCCTACTAAATTGCAGATGGATTATGACATCGTAGAAGATATCAATAAGGCAAAGGAAAACGTTTCACTATTTGAAATGTGTAAAGTGCCGCAGCAAAAAGAAAGACTATTGAAAGCACTTGAAGCATCCGATGAGAAGCTGCCCACTGTCAATCAGCCTCAGGAAGAAGAAGAAATCGTAGAAACTAGTATTGGAGGTAAGTCTAAGAGAAAACATCCACCTTTCCTCCTCACTTTTGAAATTTTCAATCACAACGTACATAATTTCCTGGTAGACTCAGGGGCGTCGGTTAACATCATACCGATATCAGTCTGTAAAAAGATAAATGGGAAGCCTAAGCCATCCACGTGGAGGGTTGTTCAGTTGGACAGGACGGATGTAAAGGTAATTGGTGAAATGGAGGATGTTCTAGTCTGCCTGGCAGCAAATGATAAAGTGTGCCAAGTCATTAACATCATGGTGGATGATATACCAGACGCGTACGGTCTTGTTCTGAGCAGAGATTGGTCAGCCAAACTAAATGGATATTTTGCCTCGGATTGGTCGCATCTATGGCTGCCATATAAAGGAATCCTGAACCAAATTAAAATTTTGAGAGAGCCTCACATGAAATAAAATGTTACTCAAATCGAGAAGAAGAATGAACCATTGGATTCTGTATTGGGAAATTATTTTACCGAATTGGAACCAGGAAATTACCAAGCAGAAGAAGCCAGCAACACATCATACACCCAGCCTGATCTCCTTCGATTTTCACAAGCTGATGAAATCGACTGTAACATAGTAAACTTAGTAGTAGGAGTAGATTCACCTGCAGTAGTTAGAGATTTTTGGACATTGTTTTTTGATGGCTCTAAGACATTAGAAGGGTTAGGGGCCGGCTGTATCCTGATTGACCCCAAGAATAATAAACATTTTCTCTCATGTAGATTAGAGTTTGAGTGTACAAATAACACGGCTGAGTATGAAGCGCTGGTGCAGGGTTTAAGGAAAGCGATAGAGTTAAAGGTAAGTAATCTAAAAGTTTTTGGAGATTCTGAAATAATTGTTAAACAGATTCGGAATCAAATACATTGTGTTTCCCCTCACCTGAAAGCTTATCAAAATGAGGTATGGGATCTGCTCAAATGTTTTAACGCATTTAATATTGTTTCAATTCCCAGACTTAAAAATGCAGCAGCTGACTTGTTGGCCACATCAGCTGCTAGGCTCGTACCTACTAATAATCGATGCTCTATTGAATTGCTTTCCAGGCCCTCGGTACCTGACATGATCACCAAATTACGAGTATTCGATGACGATTAGCAAATTATAGAATGCTTAACGAATGACGAGGTATTTAAAGGAGCAATTATAGACGATGAAGAACATCAGGCCGAGCTGAAGTATGATAATTTCATCCCTAAGGGAGTCAAAACGTTAGAAAGAATGTTCGATTTAAATGAAAATTTCAGAAGACTAGCCAACGTGAAGACTCACATCTCATCTTTACAGTTCGAGCTGATAAATTTAGGGACTGAGACAAATCCTAAATACGTGAATCTTAGCAAATGTTGTTCACCAACAGAAAGAGATAAGTTCATCAGTCTGTTTAAACAATATAAATATGTTTTCGCCTGGACATACGAAGATTTGAAAACATATGACACCAGCATCATCAAGCATGTTATTCCCATCAAAGCTGGTGTCAAACCGTATCAGCAGCCTTTGAGAAAAATGCATCCAAAATTGGAACCGCTGATTCAGAGTGAAGTTAAGAAATTATTGGATGCCATAATCATTTTTAAGGTCAGACACTCTAAGTGGGTCTCAAATCGGGTGCCAGTAAGGAAAAAATCTGGAGAAATCAGGCTCTGCGTGGATTTCAGGAATTTAAACCGTGCTTCAGACAAAGATAACTATCCTGTTCCACCCATGGAGCAACTGCTACAAATGGTCTTAGGGTCTGAACTATTTTCTTTACTAGACGGATTCTCGGGCTACAATCAAGTGTTAGTAGCTGAAGAAGACAGGTTGAAAACAACATTCAGGACCAAATGGGGAACTTTCGCTTACAGAAGAATGCCCTTTGGGCTTATAAACGCTGGAGCCACATTCCAGAGGGCTATGGACATAGTCTTTCGTGATTTGATTGGACGTAGTGCGGTGATATACCTCAATGATATTACAATATTCTCAAAAAGGAGATGAGAACACGCGTTCCATCTAAGGCAGATTTTTGAACGCTGTCGGAAATATGGCGTCTCACTCAATCCCAAAAAATGTGTGTTTGCTGTTACGGAGGGGAAGCTGCTTGGTCACATATTTTCAAAGAAGGGAATCTCTATTGATCCGGAAAGGATCAAGGCCATTGAATAGATTCCCTTGCCCCATAATAAAAAAGGGATGCAATCATTTATGGGAACAATTAACTTCATGCGAAGATTTGTGCCTGATTTCGCTCAAATTGTCAAGCCTTTGCAAGAGATGGTGAAGCAAAATGCACAATTCAAGTGGACAGAGGTTGAGAAGAACGCATTCAGAAAAATTAAAATGGTTGTTGCGCACGCACCCTCCTTGAAAAGCCCATATTTTGACAAAGATTTTATTTTGTATACCTTTGCATCCGATGATTCGCTAGCAGCTGTGCTTACCCAAAAGGAATATGGGGGGGATGAATTACCAATATCTTTCATGAGCACTGGTCTACAAGGGGCCGAATTAAATTACCCAGCCATTGATAAACAAGCTTACGCAGTGTTCAAAGTAGTGAAACAATTCAGGCCTTATATATTTAAAAATCGAACCAAGGTGATCGTCCCATACCCAGCTGTAAGGTCCCTTTTTGTACAGAAGGAATTAGGAGAAAGAAGGGGAAATTGGGTAAAAACTCTTTAAGAGTACGACCTTGAATTCAAGCTAGCTTCTATAGTTAAAGGGTAGGGATTGTGCAAACTGATGACGAAAAATGGAAAAGATGACGAACACGCCTGGGAAGATGAGGCTGAATTACATTTGATGGATGTATGTCCTTTATTCACAGCTCCCGATTCTTGGTATAGGGACCTCGTGCATTACCTGCAGGTAGGACTATTGCCAGAACATTGGAATTCTAAGCAAAGAAGAGCGATGTGTCTCAAATCAGCTTCCTATCAAATTGTTGAAGGAATATTATTCAGGAAAAATTATGACGGAGTTCTGCTTAGATGCTTAGAGAAAGAAGAGGCGAAGAACGTAATGACAAATTTGCATGACGGGCCTGCTGGGGGACATTATTCAGGAGATACTACAGCCCACAAAATCCTCAGAGTCGGTTACTATTGGCCTATGCTCTTCAAAGATGCACACGCACATGTCAGGAAGTGCGATATTTGCCAAAGGTGTAGTGGGAAACAACCTAAAGTAGCAGCACCCCTAAATCCTGTGATGATCAGTGAGCTGTTCAAGCAATGGGGGTTGGATATTATTGGAGAAATAAAACCAAATTCCTCCCTACAACACAAGTACATTCTGACCGCGACCGATTATTTCACTCGCTGGGTCGAAGCTGTCCCGCTGCGCAAGATAAATGAAGACGCGGTCATCAGCTTCCTACAAGATCATATCATGACCAGGTTTGGAGTTCCAGTTTCATTAGTATTTGATAATGCTACTTATTTTTCATCAATTAAATTAACTGCTTTTGCTCATGATAAAGGGATAAAATTGCATTATTCTGCTAATTACTATCCACAAGGAAATGGCTTGGCTGAATCCTCTAACAAAAATCTGATTAGAATTTTAAAAAAGATTGTAATAGAAAACCAGAGGAGTTGGCACTCAGCGCTACCAAACGCCCTTTGGGCTGATAGAGTCACCCCCAAGTCTGCGATAGGAGTGTCACCGTTTACCCTTATGTACGGTAAAGAATCCATTCTTCCTCCCAATATCATGCTACCTTCTTCCATAATAGCTCAAGAGTCTAGAGGGTCAGATGATGAAGGTTTGCAAATAAGGATCGATAATATCCTGAAAGCAGAAGAAGCTCAATCTAAAGCCAGAGAGAGCTTTAAGCAACAACAAGAGGTGATAAAGAGATGGTTCGACAAACATAAGGCAGGAACAAAAGATTTTGAGGTAGGAGATTTGGTTCTCAAATGGGATCACCCCCATGATGAGAAAGGAAAGCATACTAAATTCTAGCAGTTGTGGGTAGGCCCTTTTCAGATTGTGGCAAAGCTTGGTCCTTCTACTTATAAGTTACAAGATCTGCAAGGGTGGGAAGAGAACTTACTAGTAAATGGTTTAGTTCTCAAGCCTTATTTTTCCTGAGTTTCATCTGTCTTCTTCTGTCTTGTATGTAAATATCTTGGCTTGGCCATCTTTTTGAGTCTTTGAGTCATGAAGTTGATTTTTGTTTTAGTTTAAATTTTCTGTTTGATTTCAATAAAAGAAGCAAGCTTTGGTTGCATGGAGAGCATTAGAATTCTGGACTAACTAAAATCCTTGATTATAAGACTGTGTGTTATGGTTTTATCTGATAGAATTTCTTCTCGTTTAGCAGTTTTACTAAATGGCTATGAACGCATTGAATTCCTGCTTAATCCCTGTAAAGTAACTCAAGATTAAAGGGTCTAGAATACTATTTCGAGGCTCCATCCATATCACACTCAAAAAAATGTCTTAGGGGGTGACAACAAAAGACCCATGGAAAGGAAGCAGGGTAGACAGTATATTATATATAAATGATCCCATGCCAAGAATTGAAAGCCAAAAGGCTAAAAAGAGTCACAACTCCTAAGAAAGCAATATGTATCAAAGCAAAGTACTAAATCATATGAGTATAAAATTGCCAAAAGTTCCTCTCCGTCCGTGAGATGAAACTTAAACACATCTCTCACACAAAAGGACACTATGGATAGAGGAGCCTGAATAAAAAATTCAGAAAGAAAGGCATGAGGAGGACTCAAAAGGACAAAAGTCTAAAAGCACAAAAAAGTGCAAAATGGCATGGCAATGAGGAACAAATGAATATTTCTGTTTACCAGATCTTATGATCCTATGGTGTCCAAGCTGGAAGCTACCCGAAGATAGAGGTAAAAATGAAACTCATACTCCTGGCCTTGAAAGAGTTATCTTGACTTTGAAGTCTTGGTTTCCATTTTCCTAAATTGGACTACCCTCAATGATTCAAAGTTCATATATCTGCCATTTGGGAAATCCATACATCTAGAAGAATTCAACATGTTGTTTTATTGTTAAACAGTCTGTTACTTAAGGAAGAAATTGTCCAGAGATCTAGGTTCACCAGGTAGTCGCCAATTGTTGCAACTGCAACTTTTTTCCCCAAATTTCTTAAATTTTGGTCCCCTCCTCATGATTTAGTGTTGTTCATAATCGTTTGGATCCTAGAACCTTTTGGTTGTGCTTTAATTTTGGATGGGTTTTTGATGATTATCTTTCGTCCTGGCTTTCAGAAATTGCTCGTGTTTGGAATTGTTGTAGATCTCAGATTTTTAAAGTTTGTTTTTGCTGAGTTAAAATGGATCAAGCTTTTTGTCCTTTGCAAAACGTTGTTTCAGAGGCGAAACAGTTCAATCGCTGCCAAATTTAAAGTTTTTGTCACTTAGATCGGAGGTTGTTGTCCTTTTTGCTTCCGCCGTTGCGGCTCCCAAAGTAGTTAAGCACCCGAAGTGTAAAGCGCTCCGCCCTCCGATGTGTGTCACATGACTATAACCTTTTGATCTCCCGCCATTGTGGCTCTCAAACCAGCTAAGCACCCGAAGTGAAAAGCGATCCGCCGCTGATGCGGGTCATGTGTCCATAGTATTTTTCTTCCCGCCATTGCGGCTGTGCGAAGCTTTTGGATTTCGATGTCAAAGTCCTTCCGACTTCCGATTGGGAGTTTTCCCTCCCACAGCTCAGGTCTTAACGTTTCCATTTCTGGTGTGATTAAGTGTCATCGCAATACCCTCCGCCTGATAAGACCCGCTTATGCGGCTATGAATGGGTATACCTTGCCGATGTTAATATTCTGAGCCGCCGATGAGTTTTCCATTTCCCGGCGTTGGTGTTTTCTCCCGAGCCCGTAGGTGGACGAGACAGTGGTGCACTGGGCCATTTCTTATGGATTATATGTTTGGTTCATTTAATTTGACGTTTTGTTTTAGAATGCAATCCCAGTGAATGATGCACATTGATTAACTGCAGGAAGATCCAAAATACTTTTCATATTTCCGCGGCGCGAATGTACAGATAGGAGGCAGGATCTCAAGGGGCACGGGCAAAGTAAAAGACAAAATTGAAAGCAACAAAGGCGCAGCTCTGAAAGGTCCGTCAGTTACTCAGCTGATCATGAGCATGCACAAAAAAGATGAAAAGAGGGAAATGAAACGTTGGAAGAACCGAAAAGTCACACGTTTGGGGGGCAACCCAAGTGGTCTACTGTTTTGTTTAAATATTTGAAAGTGAGAAGTTACAGGGGATTTTTCCCTGGAAAAACTTGTAACTTAATGCTTGTAAGAGGAACTATTTCGTTTTACAACCAGAGACTACAAATTTTTCCTGTTGGAGAAAGTGCTATGTGGAATATGTCAATGTGATTAAATGAGCAATGTTGAATGTGAACTATTTTGTTTTCAGCTGTGTCTCATTAGCTGTAAGAGCGTTCTAATTTCTTGAACATATGTTCTTGTCTGAATGTTTTTTCAGTACCATTATGATGTCTTTTTCCACTGAGTAATGGGAGTTTTAACTGTTGATGAGCTACCTTAACATATATACTTTTATTCATGTTTATATGTTTGGTTATAAGAACAACTATCTGTGATTTGCCATAACACATGAACAGGGGTGCATTACTCATGAATGAATACCCATCTCTCTAGAGATAGTTTAGTTAGTATTTATTTTCTTGCATGATTTGGATGCTTGTGAGTTCTAAGACGAGAGGTAAGAACCTGTGCATCACATTGTGACTACTCTTTGCATATTTTTCACCCTGCATTGTTAATTAGGCACATGCATACCATTCTTTAAGTCAAAAATACAAAAATATACACGGTGGACCGGGCTGCAACCGATAAAACCTTTTGTTTTTGTTACTTGACCTACGGTAGCCAGACCAAAAAGCGGACGGATTCCCTATACCAAACAGTCATGGGCTAGTTGGGAACGTTGACTGGGGAGAATCCCTTACTGTTGTTTCCTGTGAATTTCCAGGCCTCAACAGGTTCGCTAGGGTTTCTTGTGGAAGACGAACACACTCTTGTGCTAGGGCTTAATAGATACTGAACTTCGGAGTTTGGAAGGCTAACAGCTTGTGTAAACATTTTAGGCTTCCTTTTGTCAATCCTCCTAATTTAATATACTGTTGAAATTTATTTAGACCTCCAGGTTATTGATTTGGAAGCATAAAAAAACTTCTAGCTTGCAGAGTACATTTCTAGTTGTAGCTTTGACAAATTGACAATGTGGTTCTTGTTCCCACCCTTTCTATTCTTTTTTCAATGAGCATGCTTCTTTTGTTTCTACTAAAGTTTTCTTTACATTAAGAATCAATCATGTATTAGAGATAATCATCATTTACACATCTGAGTTCAAAGGCAATTGTAGTGAAATGCCAATGTAAAGTGACAAAGCAGATAGATAAGTGATTGGTGGATCTTTCTTGTGGATTTATTTGGAAAATTAAAAAAAATGCAATGCATCTTGCATCAGTAGTTGTTTCCTTCTTCTATTTCATCAAGTATTTAGGAGAAAGTTATTGTTGTATACACTGAGAATGTTTCCTTGTATATGAATCAAATTTCACTCCAAATGTGTTTTTTCCCAGCTTATTCTTGAGGAAGAGTCATCATAAATTATGTAGATTAGTATTTGTAAGAAGGTATAAGGAATAAACTAACTACCTAGCATGGTTGATACAAAGGCCATGCTTGTGTAGCTTATGTGGGAAAAGGTGTGCATGAGGTATATGGCAATATGCCCCTTCACCTATTTGAACTTTGAAAGCCAGTGATGAAATTGGAGGACATGGTTTCCTACATTCGATCTGGGATCACTAAATGCTCTTATGATCTACCATGTCAGGTGATTGTGGTTAGAGCGATCTAGCTAATAGCTAACAGGGCACACAAATGTTTGACATCCAAATTGAAAAACCACAAATGTGTTCTTGTTGGCATGCCCAAGCTCCATGTGTATGCCAATAGGGCACAAAAATGTGTGCTTGTTGCATGCCCATGCTCCCTGTGTATGCCATCAGGGAAAAAACAGGCCTATGTGCTTGTCGGCATGCCTAGGCTCCCTGTGCAAGCCAACAAGGGCACAAACAGGCCTATTCCTGCCAACATGCTTATGTGTGCCCCTATTGGCATACACAGGGACATTAGGTATTCCAACAAGAAAACATGCTTGTTCCAACCTATGTGTACCTCTATTGACATACACAGGGAGCTTGGGATTGAGTTTTCTTCCCCTGTTGGAAGGGGGTATAGCTTGTTCCTGTATTTTTTGAGATCTAAACTCAAAAGATGATCTTAATGGGAAACTTTTTGTTATTTTTATGGTTTGACTATGGCAGCTTAAGGCTATGAAAATGAGTTAGAACAAATTCTTTAGGAACTTTCATGGAAGCAAAGACAAATGGTGGACATTGTTTGACCTTATTTTCCAATTAAGCTATCAATTGATAATTGGTAACAAAGGAAACGCTCTGGAAAACCCTTACAGATGTTACGATAGCTTTTGGGATAAGGTAGATCTGTCAAATGCACAACCACACTGAAAAATATCAAATATACGACTTCCACAGGTCCATAGGTGAACTCCATCGACTACATTAGGAATTTCATGCTTCTATGGATATGGTTGTCTAGTATGAAGGGAGCTACTGATATGAGGCAATCAAAACAATTCTTCTCCTCACACATTTAGTGTGATTTTCACACACTCTTCAACCTCCCTTCAGTGTTGTGATATTCTTTCCTTTTATTGTGGCGATGGCATAAAAAATTGTACCATGAGTGTGATATCATGTGTATAAGGCATATATGAAGATATGGGTATGCATTGGAATTGCACCTTTTTTGCTGTTAGTATGAAGTCTATATCTTCTTGCAACAATTTGTGTGAGTGAAACAACTACTTTGTCATTATAATTACTAATGAATGATCCCACCCTGTCAAGAATGAAAATGGTCTAAATAAAGCACATAAGTGCAAAGGATATAATCTGTGGTTTCTAGCTGGCTTTATTTCTGTGGTTTTCCTAGCTATTTTTTGCAATAGGCCAATTCTAGGCAAGGAAAAGAGACATTTGCACACTTAATAAGGCATACATGAAGTCAAACTCAACATCATAAAACCCATATATGTTACAAGATGGACACCTATATACTCAGGTGATAAACAACAACATTCTGGGTATGATATCGGCAAAATAAAGGCTTAGAGATGTCTAAGAATACCCATGGTAGAGATAAAATAAAAGCGTTTGTTGGTGATGCAGTGATGATTCTTTCACACGATCACTGATTCTTTTGATTAAAAAACCTGAGTGTGAAACATTCCAATTCTATTAACCTCACAATGGAATGTTAATTTTATTTATTCTAAAAATCCAAAAGAAACAAATATCTTTCTTCAGGCATTGATAGGTTTTTTAATCTAACCTAAAATTCCAAATAAACATTTTTTCTTCTAGGATTTTCCTGTAACCATCAAAATGATATTGACATTTCCGTTGCAATTTAATATTCATTTTAACTGATAAAAGATCATTTTTAAAATGCAGTAATTTTTTTTGCTAAATATTTTTTTTCTATCATTCAATTATACAACATCACTCTATGTACTCTGATAACTTTGGATTTTAATTATCATCTCAATTTGAATCAACCTTCAGGATGCAAAAACCAATTTAGCTATCAAAGCCAAGCCAATATTTTGAACTTGGAGTCTAATGTAAGGTATGCGATAGGGGTTTGGAATGCAAAGGTAGCCATGGAAACATTTTTTTATCATGTTTGGGAAGTATCTTTAGATTATTGTTATAATTGGCCAATCATCTAGTTTTCATCCTTTCAAAATTTCATTGGTTGAATAAAATCAAGTGAAAATAATATCATTAGAGGTGTTAACTCCAAACTGGATACAACCATTGTTTGGTTTTTTTCCAAATCCAAATTATCCATCTATATATTCAATTGATATAATTTTTCTAAAGTCAAACTAGAAGACCTTAGCTCTGCAAACAATTGTGGGAACACCTTTCCATATTAGTTGAGGGTGCTTCTTAGGAAATTGATGGTATAATTCAACTAACATGCGGTATTTGTGCAAAGCGAAGCAGGTTCTATTACAACCCTAGGTGGATGAGATATGTTAGTAATATAGGTGTCTAAACTAAAATGGGAAATTATTTGAAAACTAACCTCCAAAGTGAAAAAAGGGGGGAAATTAGCCTAACAAATGAATAAATATATAATCTAGCATATATCCATCTTAACAACAAAATGAGAGGTTTATACTATTTTTTTTCAATCCTCTCATTGCTTTATAGATATGAGGTTAAGATGGATTTATGTTCATATAAATATACAATTTCAAGTAAGAGTCCCTAACTTCCCTTCAGCCTTAGTAACAATGGGAGCATGGGAAATCAATTGCAAGGTTTTTGTCACTAATTTATATGCACTGGTGTCCCTTGACCTAGTTGGAGCCTCTTACTAGCCAATTTGGAACTTCAAAAATGAAAGTAGACAACTCAAAAGTGGTTGTTGGTTCAAGTGATTGGACTATGACGCCTAATTGGTTTCCTTCCATGACAATATAACTACAGCCATATTGTTATACCTTTGATTCATTCCATTGAGTCTGGATATATGTTTACTTTGTTGTTTGTGTCATCCATCATTACAATGGCTTTGTGGTAAAGCAATTTAAGGAGGGAACACTATTGCACTAATTTTAAATATGTATTGTAGTAACCCAGTTTTTGCCTAGAGACTAGACTTCCCTATTTGGGGTGAATTTCTAGTTTTATAATGTATTTAGCTTTAATTCACTCCAATTCCACTTCAATACACTCCAGTTCAATTAATTTTACCTTTAGTTCATGTCTTTTGCTATTTTTGGAGATTATCTTCTTTGGAAGCATCCTATTCTTGGAGACCTAGGAATACCACATGAGAAAGCTTCCTAACCACTTAATTTGGGACTATCCATGCATTCTAGGTACTTAGATGATAATTGAAATTATATATGCTCCCAATAGCGACATATACAATTGAAATTATATATTTTTGCGATGCTCGTACTAGATCCAACTAGGTCTAAGAGATGGATTTATAACATAACATGAGATTATGCAATAGTGAGTGGTAGAACTAATGCTAGGGCTCTACTTGGGATTCCAGTTCCAAATACCTGGTCTATATGGTGCTTGGAATTAAGTGCATAGAAACCACCTAGAATTTCTACTAAGCTTAACATAGAGTAGTAGCATTTACACCCGACTGTGTTCTAATGACTCGATATTAGCCTAACTCACCTCACTTGGAAGATCCATTACCTTAACTTATTGGGCATGTGGGGACTGGAAAATATATAGGTCCCCCTTATTATCCCCTAAGGTCTGGTCTACTGGTATGCATGGAACGTAGATATGTGTATATCATATTTGTATTATTCCCCTCTTTGTTGATGCCCCACCCATTTTATGTAGAGACAAAAGCTCTTGAAACACACCTCTCCCTTTTTTCGAGTGGCTCCTTCTAGAAGCTTCCAGTCTTAGTGAACTTTCCATAGATTACAAAGGCTCACAAAAAGACAGTCCAAGCTCACCACAAGATTCATTAGAAATTCAAGAAGTCCACCATAAGATTCTTTGCAAACTCAAGATGTATGGTAATGCACAGTAAACAAGAAAAAAATTTGAAATGAAGATGCCCATCTTCAACACATGTAAGATGTTGTAAATCATAAAAATGGACTTGAAAATTGCATGTATAAAGTTCCAGTGTCTTTGCTGATAACAACGGTAATATACTAATAAAGGTCACATGAAGCACTCAGGCATTTAATTTCTTCTAATAAACCAGAAACTATCCATCAACATTATGAATAGACAGGAGTGCCTACAGCTGAAATAATTCACATTTGTGTCTTCTTGGGAAAAGGAAATGTTACAAAGCATGGTCAATGAAAATAATCCAAGCAACACAACCATGCAAAGAATGGGAATCAATGGATATCTCACTCTTATAATAGTTAACTGATTGTGTTTTCCAAGTGAGTACTGCCCATATTCTGAGAGTACCAAGTTATAGGGTACAAAGATAATTTTAAGAAAAACTTATTCAAAAAAACAAAATGAAACTATTTATCCTCCACCCACAAGAAATAAGCCATCATGCTTTGAAATTAGTATCACTAAATGTTAGTTTGAGGGTGCATCAGTTCTCTCTTACAAATAGTATGGGGCCATGGCTAGAACATAAATGATCAAATAAGAAACAGATAAGTAGTATGGGCCCCTATCATGTATATATTTGACTTCAAATAGTGGTATGGACATAACCATAAACCAAGTCAAGGAATATATCACTATTTATTTCATACCAAGCAAAACATAATAACCTTTGGCCTTGTTTCTATTTTGAGCGTGCATATGTAACAATTATATCGTGCATGTTATATAAAAAAAACTTGTGCATATATATATATATAACCATTACCATGTTAACAAAACATGTGCATTTTCACAAGGGTTTCATTTCTTCACAAGAAGAAGCAATATGGCTATTGACCAATATCTACTATGAAGGCATACAATATTTACAGTTTTGCAACTGCAATGAGCAAGCATACCACATTGAAACCCAACCCTGTCATGGTCCCAAACTCTACCATCAAGAGCAGAATCCTACCACAATTGTGCACAAAATCTATATATAGATTATCTGATGCAAACATCAATGTTATTAATTCTTGCATAGAAAATCATTCAACCATAGACACCAAGCTCACACTCATATCAAAATCAATTTGTTTATAGTGTTGCCAACAAAGGTTGGGATTGAGTGTTGGGCTTCAAGGATTGGAGGAGGAAGTAAAATTGAAAAAAAAAAGGCTCATTATCAAAGATATGGATCATCTCAAATTGACAAAAATTAGCTAGATAATAGGATGGAAAGAATGCAATTTCTGAGAATACACTTCCTGGTGGATTCAAAGTGTTGTCAATAATACACAACTTAGGATTTGATTGTTGTCTTAATAGATTCAAATCTTAACTAGTTGAAGGCATTTATGATTTTAAGTCATACCATAATCTCAAAACCTGTTGGTATGGAAAAAACATACAACAGTACTGCTCTTTCCTTTTAGCAAGGCACTCCAGTTGTTATTACCGTGTTGGGACAACAAATTTAGAAGACACTGTAAAATTTGAACAGATTCAGGTATCAAACTCAACAGATTCACTAAACCTATGAAGTTTGAAATAGATCAGGAATCAAACACAGTTTATAGCAACGAGATTTGGCCATATTGTCATCACAATGATAAAATCTATAATTTTAAATATAGTAGGAAGCTTTGGTAAAAGCATAGTAGCAAGACTTGGTCATATTGGTCTTTGTTATGTTGTGTTGAAGAAATTTTAAATAAACAATATGAAATGAAGTACAATAGTTGTAGAGTGATATATAAGCTATAAACTATTCACTAAATTTTGGGCAAGAATGGAAATCATAAAAATATGACAAGGATTATAAATTCCAATGTCATCAAACTTAAAGAACCTATGCAATCAATGTTTAAAGCATCTTTCCAAACAACATCTCCTATTGCATTAAGGATCAAAACCTTACTTTGGTAGAAGAATTAAGGAGGCTCCAAGAAAATTACACAAAGTATGATCAAACTTGGTGACCCATGATGATTATCTCAAGGACGGCACTAGGGAAAGAAGCTCAAACAAAAACTAGAGAAATCCTTCACATAATGGTGGTGTGCCTTTATCCAAACATGGACCACCTATTTGTCTAAGTGAGATGTGGTTCCAAGTATTTAGGGAGTGAGATCAAGGCTGCACAAGTGTAGAAACTTGTGATCTTTAGTTGAGGCCCACACATTATGCACATATTTCATAAGGAACCGATCCTAGAAATCACCCTTTCTCAAAATCTGAAACAAATGATTTCTATGATAACTAAAACCCTACTTACAGGCTGCGCACAAGATTTCACTATAGTAGAAATGGTGTGAGATCTTAGAGGTCAGACCTACCCAAATCTGGGCGATATCCATTTTAAAAAAATGCTTCTCATATCAAATTATAGTTAAAACTAAGTTAATGATAGAAAAATATTGAAATCAACAACTGTAATCAAACATCCATAGCTTTGGTCCTATGTTTTGAAATCTTTGATTGCAAGAAAACTTAAAAGCTCAATCCTCACAAGCTGCAACTACTGAAATTCTAGAACAACCTTTGAAATTGAAATTTGAAACCCTATTTTAAAAGAACTCCTGAACACAAGATTTAAAACCTGTTAGCCTTTGAATGTCGATTGTGTAATTATATATAGGTATAAAATCATTAGTATTACTATAGTCCCCAATTCCATGATATGTGGACGAATTTATGTTAAAAACTTCTCCAAACAGATAATCTAGGGGGCGATGACAGTTGTATCCTATATTTACAAGAAAAATCGTGGGCGATTGAGGCACTCGAAGAAAAATTTAATAGATTTACACGGGCGAATGATGGATTTCATAGAATCTTTCTGTGGGCTAAATCCATTTTCCAGCGCTCTCTCTCTTGGAAAATGGAGGGCCATTTCCATGTTAAATATTTATAGTTAAATAAAAACAGGACGATTTTTTTATTTTTTTTTGCATATAAAAATCCGCCCATGAAAATTTGAAAATCCCTATAAATTCACCTTTGCGCTAAGACTCACCCCTTATATCATCCCTGTCTCAAATTTTCTTCATCTTTTGTGTAGTGTGAGAATGATGTCTTATTTTGTTGCCCTTCTTCTTGTGAGAACCACCTTCGTTTCTAGGACACTCTCTAGTAAAGTTTCCTCTCTCATCACATGTATAGCATCTGATTTTAGATAGATCTCTACTATATATTTTAGGGTTATCTTTCCGATTATGGTGAGATTACTTACCTTTGGGATGATGGTAGTCCCTTCTACTTTTCTTGGTGTGTGTTGTGAGATCTTGATCTTCATTTCCCATCTTTTCTTCTTGAGCTGCTATCTGAGTTTCTTCTTGTGAGCATTCCTCCCATAGCCTACTGAAAGTGATTAGTGTTCTTCTAGCACAAATCCCTTGAATGAAGGAGTCCCATGACCTAGGGAGACCATTCAAGGTGGTCATCACAATTTCTGTTATCTCTACTTCTTCATCCACTGCTTCAAGTTGTTCTTTGATTTTAGAGACCCTTGTAAAGTATGACTGTATGGTCTTTGCATTCTAGATCTTTACATTCTTCAACTGATTTCTCAAAGTCATCTTCTGATTGATGTTCTTGCCTTCAAATAGCTTGGTCAAGGAATCAAACATCTCTTTAGGTGTCTTTAGGGAAGACACCTATGGTATAAGGTGATTGTTGATTGAATCAACAATAATCCTCTTCTCCTTGACCAATTTCTTCTTGTGTAAGGCCTTAGCCTCATCTCCCTCTGGAACTGGAACCTCTCCACTTATGTAGGTGTCCAATTCAGTTTCTTCAAGAACCAGTGAGATCCTATACTTCCATGCTCGGAAGTTTTCAGATCCTTCAAGATTTTCATCAAGCTTGGTGTGATGAGACATCTTAACTGAGAACTTCAAATGGAAATAAAAAATATTTAGATCTTACAAATTTGAGATGTCGGAACTGGATCTGGAGCTGATCTTCTATAGTGTTGGTTTTCTAGTTTAGGGGAAAATTAGGGTTTGACTTTCCTGGAGTTCTACCCAACCAAAAACTTTGATCTTGGTCTCTAAACATCAATTTTGAGGAGGAGAGAAATCCTGTGCTGGGATCACTCAAAAATTCCACTTTTGTGAAAATCCCTAATTTCTCGCTGCAGTGGTACGTCAAAAAATAAAAATTCTTAGAATCATATTCTGCTTCGACAGAAAGATGGGCCCTTCAATGGAGAGTTAACCTAGCCTCCTTTTGTTGATGATCTGTGGAGAGAGACCCAAAAAGTAGGAATCCCTAGCTTCTGCAGCTGCATAGTGTCTTGTTTTTCAGGTTATCTCTGATACCATGTTAGATTTTTATCATTTAATCAATATGATCTAGGATCTTATCTAAGATGATAACATGCAAAACAATAATAACAAGAGACAAGAGACACAAAGAGTTTTCCTTAGGGAAACCATATAGGAGAAAACCCCACAACTTCCTCAGAGATAGAATGAGCACCAATGGAAAAAGTAAAACCCAAAAACACAAAGATGATCTCTGACAGTTGTTCTCTCTCTCACTTGTGCGAGCTCCTCTTCTCTCACTCATGCGCTACAGTTGAGTGAGTGTGTGTTGCAAATGGAGAATCTTGCTCTCTATTTAAACTAGTTTTCCACTTGATAAATACTTACCAAGGCTGACCTCACTAGGACAAACTAATAACCCTAGTACCCCTCAACTGTGGGGACTATTTCCTTGACTTACAATGGAGGGTTAACCTCTATGACTTTACATGAATTTATTATACTAATGATTCTCCCGATAGGAACATTGAGGTACAATGAAATACAACATAAGATATACAAGTGAATACAACAATGAAATACAACATAAGATATACAAGTGAATACAAGGGTGTTTTGCTTCTCCATAACACATGCGCATTTTTATTCTCCATAATGCATGTGCATTTTGTAACTATAAAATGTGTTCATGTTTTTCTTAGCCAGACCTACATGTCATATGGCATGTGAGGCTTGGGATTAACCAAACCAGACATTACATAATGGCAGTACATTGTATTTTTATGTATCGTGAACATGTTTCCTAAAAGTAGGATTGCATCTAAAATGTCTCTCATCTCTGTGCATGGGCCCTTACATGTTTACCCATTAAAAACTCAGCATACATATTATGTAGGAAGTATAGTGATAGTTCCCTATAACATTGTGTGGTGCAATATAAAAAACCATATACCATCTATCCATCTTAGCCTCTACTGGTAATGCAAAACTCTTGGTTTCCTAGTGCAGGTGAACAAAAGACCAAGTCTTATCTTCCTAGCTAAAAGAGGTAAATCCTAAGCTAGGGTACAAAGCTCATTCTAAGCGCTAAAAGCTCAAACATCAAAAGGGTGTAAACTAAACATTTCAAAAACAAAATATTGCAAAGGTATAACACTTTATGATATCACGATGGTTGGTCATACTTCACAAACCATGAGTGTTGATTTGATGTATAGGGGACAAGGATTTAATGGATACCCACGTAGGCCATGTGGAGGTCTTTAATGCTCCAGCTGGAAGCCAATTGTCTTAAGGAAAAACCCTAGGGGTTTAATGAATTTTCGAAAACAATGGAAGCTTGTCCTTGAAGCTTTGTCTCTTTTGGTTTTTCTTTGTGGAACTCTGGTAGGTTTTTGTCTGTTCTTTTATGTAGCTCAAAGGTGGTTCCAAGGTGGAGGAGCCGAGTTGCTTGGACCTCGACACCCTTCCTCCTTACCTACACATTTATAAACTTTTCTGGTGTTGTTGGCTACGTTTTTTAGAGAGCTTGCAGAGACATGTAATTTCTTGCTTGCAAAAGTATTAACAATTTTTCTGTAGTCATTACCGTTTTAAAATATTGTTTGACCCCTACGGTCATGATCTACAAGAGGCATACAAAACAATTCTTCTCAATTGAGTCTTGGTTGGTCATTGTAATCGAATACTTTGCGGTACGGGTAAGACCTTTTACCTCACCCTTTGTGGCTCTAATAGCTTGGGGTACTGTGGCTTGTCCTGCGTTTCCATGGCAAGTTTGGACTCCATATCTGCGTTTTTCCTTGAGTATGAGAGTGATAAGTTTTCTTGGTGGCTGTAAGGCCTATTTTTTTATAGTGTAAAATGGAACACCCTTCAACCATGTAGTCGAGGTGACTATATTTATGGAAACTTGTATGAACAAAAGCAATGTTATTGTTCTTGTTTTTAAGTTAAAAGAACTGTCATGCGACTGTCTGTAATTAATCTTTTTCTTTATAAAAGAACCCTGTGAGGGATTTCATGATGTATAAACTTAGTTATGATTGATTCTACAGTTTTGTTTTTTTATAAAAGTAATTACTAAGCCTAGAAGGCTTTGCTCTATTCTAGTTATAAGTTATTGTGTAGATGGAAAAGATGGTTATGGGATTCAATCTTTGGTTTCATGGATAACAAGAATGAGTGGTTAAAACAAATCGTGAGGATTCTGTTAACTGGATCCAATCCCTTTACTGTTTTATGATTGTTATTAAGATGTAAGGTCATTGTGATAATTCATGTATGTTTTTAAACAATTGATAATACTAAAGGGCCTTCAGCCTGTCACCAGTGTTGTGTCATGTTGATAATCTTGATTTAGTATTTTTATTTAAGGTTCTAAGTTTATTATCCCTATATGTATTTGGATTTTTAGTTTGTGGGTCGGAACTCGGCTGTAGATTGGAAATTGATTTATATATGATATATTGTTTAAGGTATGGGCATAACATAGGGTTTTTACTATTGTTTTCAATTCATTGTCCAGTGTTTGTTTCTGTAAAATTCTATAATGTATAAATATATATAACCTCCATTACAGATCTAAATCCCCTGTGTTGTTTGAAGTCGAGCAATGTTTAGTTTATTTAAAAGAGTATCTAGTTTGATTACAAAACTTCTCTCAGAGTTTAAGCTTATTTATTATGAGATAGTGTAGTTACTTGTAATTCTTAGCACATATATATATATATATATATATATATATATAATGTAAAAGGGAACAATAAAACACCACTCTATGAAACTAAATAAAATAGATAATGAGATGTACCATATCTAATTCTAAAAATCTCTTAATCATGGCTATATCCCAACTTATCCTAACTTAAGGGTTGAGGATACCTTTAAGAGATCATGTGTGTTTTTTCGAGGTGATGTCCTTGGTTTTATATGTCTATAAGATTTCTTTAGGGTCTTCATGTGTGTTTTTCGAGGTCATGGTATTGGACCTATATGTCAATAGGATTCCTTTAGGGCCTAAGGAATAGGTTTCCTCCCTTAACCATGTCTACAAATATATTCCTAGTGCATTATAATGCACTGCATATTCTCTCTTAGATGTAAAAGATCACATATGTAGTTCCTATGCGTAGGTTTGATTCCTTGTTCATGGACCTCAAGCCTTAAAAACTACCTTTAGGGAATAAGTCTTGAGCTTCTTCCCCAAGCATGGTCAAGGGACTATGACCCATAATGAGTTCTTAAAGCCTCCTAATGGTGTCCATATTACAACAGAAATAAAAATTATGCTCTTAGATGGTTAAACATGGTTGTTTGAGGTGTTTTTCTTGATGATGCTAAAATATTACTATAGGTCCTAATTCTTGATGATGTGAACTATTATTTTTATTCATTGCCCTAGCAATGAACCAAACGTATTTTTTGTGGTTCTCCATAACATGTGCACATTTTGCTTGTCCATAATGCACGTGCATTTTGTTTCTCCATAACACATGCGCATTTTTCTTCTCCATAACGTGTGCGCATTTTGTAACTATAGAATGTGTGCATGTTTTTCTTAGCAAGACCTACATGTCATATGACGTGTTACACTTGGGATTAACCAAACCAAACATTACATAATGGGAGTACATTGTATTTTTACGTATCATAAACATGTTTCCTAAAAGTAGGATTGCATCTAAAAGGTCTCTCATCTTCGTGCACACACCCTTACATGTTTACCCATCAAAAACTTAGCATACATATTATGTAGGAAGTATAGTGATAACTCCCTATTACATTGTGTGGTGAAGTATCAAAAACCATATACCATATGTCCATCCAATGATATCAAAATGGTTGATATGTGCACCACCCAATCAAAATATGTTCTTTGCTCGTGTTTGGAATTTGATCTGTTCCAGGAAATCTGAAATGTTCATATATTTTCTCTTTTGTGGTTTTCAACTTCTTGACTTTGTTGTAACTCAAGCCATTTTCATATTCTTGTTGTTTTCTTTCTCTGTGCGATGTTATGTTGTACAATGCACCATTAGAGTGGCTAATAATTTATACAATAGCATCCAGTGACTCTGCAAGGGAGCTGCAGATTTCCTCTCCACCCATTCAAGCAACACCAATCTCCCTCAAATGTGAAATCTCTGTCAATATCTCTACATTAGGATCCATAGTAGCCACTACAATAATAAATACAAAAAAATAATTATTAGAAAAATACACATGGTATAATGACATATCTAAGAAATGAAAAATGTAAAAATAGTGTACAAAAAATAACGACGTGAACTATTTATAATTGAACATTTGCACCAATGAATAAACATTCAACAATTTTCCATCCTAAATTTATGTCGTATATGAGTATTATTTTAAATTGATACATACGTACATTAAATGTCCTATGTGTATTTGTCATTGCAAGCTTCTCTACCCTATTTTAAGGCTTGGATTATGAAGTTTCTTCAAAACTGTAGGGTGTTGACTAATGCCCTTGGAGGACCAACTCTAAGATTCAGAGTAGAGGAAAGGGCTAGAGACTCGAGGAGGGGGCACATGGTATTATTGATGAATAAAATCCCAATTACAGTGTATTTTTACTTGATTTTTTTTTTAGTTGTCTTTTGGGGAAGATATGAATTCCATTCGATATTTTTTTAATTGTATTTTAGGGAATATATGAATTCCACTTGATATTTTTTAGTTGTATGCAACCTTTCTATATACATGACAAACTTTTCATATTTATGAATAGTGGTTTGGATTCATAAGGATCTCATGGATATATATGCATATAGTGAAATTGATTTAATTTTTACGAGTAAATTGGGGTTTTAATTTATTTTGGGCATACAAATGACTAGAATTATGGTTAAAAAAAATTTAGGTCATACAAATAAGTAAAACTATGGTTTGAATTTATTTTATGCCATACAAATTATTGAAAATAGATTATTTAGAAGGATTTATTTTGATGTAAATAACTTAGATGGAAGATAGTAATTCATAAAGTGGAATATGGAGGACATTCTCACCCAAATGAAATTCACCAATACCTTCTTTGGTCGCCTGAATCAGTCCTTATCGCTGCCATGGAGAAAATGATGGGCACAACCCATTTTGGGGAATAAAACATGTTCTACAAAGTGCATACACATTTTAGAACTACATAGCATGTATGGATTTTAGAACTACATAACACATACGCATTATGTTTAACTATCCTACTTGGCATGCATCTTGGAAGGATTGGGAGTAGGTTTGGAAGGATCGAGATTGCTTGGGATCAATTCTCTTTTATAGAACTTGAATGAGTTTCTTAAATCTACCATTGCATCTAATAGGTCCCTCAACTTTGTCCACTCTCCCTTTACAATTTTATAGCCTTTCCCAACACTATATGATAGTCTACATCATCAACTAGCTTCCCAGCTAAAATCAAATTCATTCAAAGCTCTAGTGCATGCGTGACCTATTTAAACAATAAACTAAAACCATCTCCTATATTTATTATAAAAAAACCCACTCCTTCAATACTATAAAAACTATTGTTACCCAAGAAAGTCGTACTCATATTACAAGATTTATAAGAAATAAAATTATCTCTACTTGGGGTAGCATGGTGAGAGACTCCAAAATCTAAAATCCATAACTATCATGTCTATAAGTATAAAGGTGTGCATCCTCAGAAGAAACAATAATTAATACCTCACCATATAATGTAATATCAATGGTTTCCTCATTATTTTTATTGTGTTGGTTGTTATTTGCTCATTTTTCTCCTTTTTCTCTTGTTTTAATATCATGCATTGTCTTTTCACATGGCCAGGTTTTCCACAATGATAGCAGGTTAATCTTCCATGCCTAAACATTGACCTGCCTCTAGATTTTGATCATCGTGTTTTCATTGTATGTAGTTTCCTTTTGCAATCACCAAGGGTTATTACCTCCATATTTGGCATTTACTCTCCCATAGATTTCCTGCACATCTCTTTATTTAATAAACTATTAGAAACATCTTCAAAACACAATTTACCTTTTGGTGTAACATTACTTATTGTGATAACTAGGTTCTTCCAACTATTTGGCATTGAACTCATTAGTAGGAGGGCTGGGATCTCATCATCAAATACAATCCTCAATGAATTGAGTTGGTTCAAAACTATGTGCAACTCATTTGGATGTTCATCCATTGGGATCCCTTCCTTCATTTTGACATTAAATAACCTCTTCATCAAAAATAATTTGTTGATTGTCATTTATTTCTTAACAATTGGTATATGAGAAAATTTTCTTAGAAATTCGGTGGGTGTAAAGTCCATTTCCAGTTGACCGCAATAGAGTCCATGATAAACATTGAAAAGTTTAGTGAGGTGAAATTTCCCAAATGGTGGTAAAAAATGGAAGAGATAATGACCTTAAAATATTTTAAATTATTGAGTGAGGAAAAATCAAAGAAACCCTCATTCATGACTCATGGATATTAGGAGAAGATAGATCAAAAGACAATCACCACTATTGGACAATATTTAGCAGACACCATATACTTCCAAAAAAAAGAAAATGAAATCATTATGGAAAAGCCTCATGATTTTATATGAAAAATAACGAATCTCATGATAAACATACTAGACTCAATACATTAGAGGAAATTTCAACTCAAAATGGGCCTTTTAACTTTAACTAAAATTCCATGTCATCATGTGTTAGCCAATGAAATTTATTTAAATTTGAAATACCGTATAGGTCTTAAACACCTTTTTAATATAAATTTGGGGATAGGTATCATTAAAAAAAACTACTTTTTTTGTTTGTATTTTCAACATAACTCCCCGTGTTTTTACTCAAATTTCAACTGGGAGAGCTCGTTGGATGCAGAATTAAATTCTACATCCAACGGGTACCCACTCAGCATACTTTTGACAGACCCTGCTACCCCAAAAACAAGAAATACCTGAAAAAACGTGATGATGACATCATCATCACGTTTTTTTAGGTATTTCTTGTTTTTGGGGTAGCGGGGTCCGTCAAAACTATGCTAAGTGGGTACTCATTGGATGTGGAAACACGGGGAGATATGTCGAAAATACAAACAAAAAAGTAGTTTTTTTCTTTTCTTCCTCCAAAATTAATAAATATTATTTTATTATTTTAACTATTATTTTATTAATTTTTTTTAGGAGGCTCATTTTGAGTTCAAATTTCCTCTAATGATAAACATATCAGATCTAATAATATAGATAACAAAAATATTTTAAAAATGTATAAATGAAAATAACAACAAGACATATAAATCTTACATGGAAAACCTAATAGTGTACTGGAAAACCAATGGAAAAGGATCATCATCTTTTATTTTGTATAAGAAAAGAAATGCATACATCAATATTCATCTCTACTCCAAGAGAAATAGAAAACTCTTTAGAAGATTTTAGATATAGAGCACATTCTAGAATATTAAAGAAATGAATAAGTATTATTTTTTATTTATTTATATTTTATATGGTCTCACATACAACAATCCAATGGGAATCCTAACTATCTATTTGTTATAATAAATGACTTTTATCTCGTATCTATATTCATTCAAAAAATAAAATTTCACTTATTATAATAATAACAAGAGCCACGAGGTGGCAATGTCCCCGACGTATTGGTGTTGATATAAGATGAAATGATAAGAAGCTATTAGTACAGAAAATAGTCTTTTGGATCAAGCTATTAACAAAGAAAATATGCCTTATGAATAAGGCCATTAGTAATTGTCTCACAACATCATTGAAGCATACCTATTTTTCAATGCCTTAAATGGATAATACCTATTCTTTTGCATGGATGTTTTTCTTCTATTTTTTCCTTTTTATAGCTTTTGTGTTAGAGAAATACCTTTTATTAAAGTTGGAGACATTACTCAATGTAGCACACAAAAAAAAATATCAAATACTTCAAATTCACCTAAATGCTTTGGCTAATTCACCTAAATCCTTAAGCCAGAGAAGATTATTTATATGTTTTGCAATCTCTAAGTTTAAGTACTTAAAAATATATGATAAATGTCAAGCCAAAGAAGATAATTTAAATGTCATGCAATCTCTAAGTTTAAGGACTTAACATATAATACCATGCAATCTCTAAGTTTAATGACTTAACATATAAATACCATGCAATCTTTATGTTTAACAAATTTTTCTGGTTGTTAGTTATACATGAGTTATGTGTAGATGATCATGTCTCGAATACACATAAATCTTATGTGCATGGATAAAGTGTGTGTAATCCATGCATCATTGCCAACAAAAAAAAATGTGACTTATTATGAATTTATTAAATTTAAAATATAAATATGTGAATGGATAAAGTGTGTCTAATTCATATAAATATTGCTAACAATAAATTTTGTAATCTAATGAGTGAATTATTATGAATTTATTAAATTTAAAATATAAATCTTTTAACTTTGAGATAAATGTAAATTTTATCTAAAGTATAAACAATACACTTTTTTTTGTCAATTTAAAAACCACGTCATTCTAAATTAATAATAAAATGTCATTCTAACATAATAATAAAAAATTAAAAAAATTAAGCAAATCCACACGTTATCTAAAATAACAATAAAAAAACCCAAATCAAGACATTTCCTGGGTTACCTAGGTTTCCCATTTTCAACTCCACTTATTAAAGTTAAAAGAAATATATATGATGAGCAAGCTAGAATAAATTGAGAACCATATTGATTTTTAATTATAAAAGAAACATTAGACAATACATTAACTTGTAAGGATTGTGAGAAAATTGTAAATTTTTTATAATATTAATAACTAAAAAATAATTTCCATAAAATAATAGTTATTAGATATCAAAACCACCTTGATATCAAAACAAAGAATTTGTTCTATTACATAGATATCAAAACAAAGAATTTGTTCAAAATAACAGTTATTAGATATCAAAACCACCTTAATTGAAATTTATTAGAAATCAACTACTGCACTTCATTATGTATAACAAATCGTTATGTGCCAAACTAAAGTCGTATCAATTTTGATCATTTAGTACAGAAAGAGATAGAAAATATCAGCACGGTGAAAAAACTTGTATTAAATGCATAGCTCTGAAATTTATTAGAAATCAATGACTGCATTTCATTTTGTACAACAAATCGTTATGTGCTAAACTATAGTTATATCAATTTTGACTAAGAACCGTTTACATTCCTTTCAATTGTTAGAATCTGGTCTTGAAATCCAATATTTGGGAATCCTATTCTGGTCCTACACATTTGTCAATGGATAAGCACACTCACCCTACTCACAATGGGCAGCAAAACGATTTTGTATGACAATGACCACGGTTATAACATGTAGTGATTTGCTATAGATTGCAGGAACCAGTACCTTTTGAATTTTATTGAGGGGATTTAGCTGAAATTTTACAAACAATGGGGGATTTGAAGGGTTTGAAGTCAATGAATAGAATCCAAAGGATTCCATACTTATTAACATTAGATCATAAAACTACCAGCCTTCATTTTTCTTCTAAATTTTATGATTTAACTATAAATTTGGGTTTATGTGGCATGGGGGTTATTTAAATAATCAAAGCTAATAATTTTCTAGGCCAGGTTTAACATGATAAATTTTTGCACATAGATGTCATAGTCCAAGGTAAACCATATCCACCTTGCAGACTGATAATCAATCATTAGTAGTGTCTCAAGTAGAAGCAACACGCTAAACAATACTAGTTCCCTCAGCGTTGACAGAGGTCCCAACATAGTAAAATCTGCTTACAAGTCTACAGACAAACCTATGCTAGCCTAGAATGGGATACTTGGACCTAGTGTGTTCAAAAAAAAATCTTTGGGGACATGAATAGGGTATCCTGGACAGCGAAAGAAATAAGAAATAAACATTACAGAAAAATTATAAAACAATGGGAAAACAACAAACTTAAAAGCACTTTATCCATTTGAGGACTAAGCTAAGGGAATAAATTCTGTCACTCATTAAAAAAACACTACCAATTACCGTGAAGTGAAAGAAGAGAAGTAATGTGCATACCTTGGAGAGATAATCTACATACTGGGAGATAGTAAATTGAGCTGCACAGTTAAATCAAAGGTTTTGAGGGTTGAAATTAAACTATCTGACACCAAAATCAACATTTCCTGTAACCAATGTAATACAGGGACTCGCTCATAATTCTGGAAGCTTCTTGCGGTCCTACGATACCTCATAATCGTGACTGGTATTCCCTCAAATATTTTATTTGTTGCTCAAAACTTATTACATTTTCCAAAACCATGTAAAAATTCCATGACTTTCAGTACAGATAACCAACCATATAAGTAAGCATGCAAGAGTATAAACAATGAACACTGGCAATAAACATCATCATGTTGTTTTTTCACATGTTTCTTAATAGATAAAACTCCATCAATACACAGAGCATGTAAGAAATCTTCAAGTTTTTATAGATATTAAAACAAATCAAATGGCCACATACAACTGAACACAACTGCAAATCTCCTGAGCAACTAAAAACAACAACTGCAAATACTATACAACAGATGGCATGTGAATCGTGTGAGATTCATATCATACTTGTGTATTCTAACACACTATTCAAGTTGCATGATGCTTATTACCAGCCAATTTCAAAGGGAAAACTGACACTATGATGGCCAAAGCCTCATTACTGCTCAATGCTCATGCTTTTGATCTTCCTCTTGCCCTTAGCCTTTCCTCATTACTCACTTGTTCTGGAATCTGTGAATCTTCGCTTTGATTTTATTCACCAGCCCAGGATTTTGAGTAGAACTGGAATAACTAGTTTGAGCCTAGCTTCCTGGAAGCATCCCTTTGAATTTATCCACTAGCCCCGGCTTCTGAGTTGGATTAGAATGAGCAGTCTCACCGGTATGACCAGTCTAGGTATGAGTTTGGCCTTCCAGAATCTTTTCTTTGATTTTATCCATCAGACCCACTTTCTGATTCAAATTATGATGAACAACCTGTGTTTGGGTGTGGCTGCGGGCCTGGTACTCAGCAGCCATGATAACAATACTTAGTCGAAAAGCTCATAGATATCAATAAAGAAATGGAAGGATATATAGTTGTATAGAACTTTGTGAAAATTGTAGATGAAAAAGGATCGTAATGAAAGAGAGACAGTAGAGCATGTGCCATGGATTTTTACTTACTCCACTCTCTGAAGTAGCGTTGTCGTAGCCAGAGCTGGCCGAGGCGAATGTGACTCCGGTGATTAAATCGTCTGACGTCAGTTGTGGGTCGAGGTATGCAGGGATTGTTTCTTTGATACCTAAGGCCGAAGCTACAGTTCAAAATATACAGAGATGAGACTGAGAAAAATTAGTCAATCCTTGGAATGTATATAGAAATATAAATTTTGAGTATTTGGAGGTTATACCCAAGAAATATGAAGTAATCTTTCCATTAAAGAAGCATCTAGTAGGTATCCCACCAGGAAAATCTCTGCCATAAGGTGGAAGTTGCACTTCGTCGGTGTATCGATGTTATTGTTGTTTCCAGCGTCAAGAGTAGAGTCTCCTAACACAATTAATGAAGGAATCTGTGGTTTTCCTTAACCTTGAACCACCTCTGAACTTGAGATTAATGCAGGAATCTGTGGGTTTTAGCCCTAGCTTGTGCGAATGAGCACCTACTAAGGACAATGGATTCCTTAGTAGCAGTTCAATAAGATGTGAAATAAAAGATGCTAAACAATAATGAAAACTAATCTAAACATGTTCATGAAGCAAAACAGTAAAACGTAAATAATGAATTTTATTGATCTGACCTCCAATGTGGAGGTTGGTGAAGCCCGTTGCGCTGATCCGAGAGGTTGCTCCGAGCTCTAGCTGTTCCTTCTCTTTCTCCAGTGGTGGGAATGGGCCAAAAGGGGCTCTCACGGTGAAAGTAGCTCAATGGTAAGCTAGGGTTTCACGAGCAATTTTGGCAGAGGCAGGATACTTATGATTGTGGATATGAAATGAGGGGTCTCCATCACTTATTTATAGTGGTGGAATGCCGGTTTAGGGTTAGGGTTTCAGCTGTTTAGGGTTTTTTCCTCCTTTTCCTCATTATTTTATATTTTTTATTCCTTTTTGGAGATTTTTTGCTTTTTTGGAGGAATTTTGGATATTTTTTGGAGGAAAATAGGGTTTTATGGCCTTTTGGAGACATTTCAAGCCTTTTGGAGGCTTTTTAGATGGTTTTATGGATTTTTGATGGAAATATGGTAGGAAAATGGACAAATGAGCCATGTAATGGGGTAGATGAGGTAGTGAACCTTTTTTGGGTGTTAACAGATTTCCCCCTGATGTGCGAGGGCAGGAGCTCATCGTATGGCCGATGGACATCATAAGTCATATTTGTTTTTCCTAGGGTGTGGAGAAGAGAAGAAACCAACTGAAGCCCGGAACATCGATCTCGAACCAACTGCAAGGACTGAAAAGTACATAACCTCAATAATGGATGAGGAATCATATGATCATCTGGACGAGGCGGGCATTCCCATGCTCGTATCAATATACATAAAAATAACTGTGAGGCCCGAAAAGGGGGACCTGTAGGATATATAGAAATCCACTGTGTATATCATAAGGGTCCAGAAGGGACACAAATCTGGAACATACTGCTGGGCTGACCATGTCTGAGCTGAACAACTGATGTACTGGAATGACAACAATGCTACTGAATGTGGTTCCATAGGAACTGAGGAGCTGCTGTATCAAAGTGACAGCGGTCATATTTGCAATGGTACACTGATTTGGAACTGAACTGGGTACTCAAGGAAACATGGAACTGGATGGCTTCCGAATACAATCTCCAACGCAGCCCGGACATCCACGGGAACATATAACTGGTCGTTCCGAAGTGACTCACCAATGTGCTAGAGTCAGGGGAAATCCGGGGTCTTCGACAAATAATGGAATGGATATACATCCTGCATGATTCTCAACGATGCGATTAAGGTGCTGAAGTCGAGCATGTGAGAAACAACTATTCAGAGAGGCAATGATGACTCCTCCCAAAATGGTCCGTAGGCACTCACCACAGATGGTGATGGGTCCAAGGCGCAGGGGCCTCTAGGTCTATCCTTTGGAATAGAGGGGTTGTCGTCGACAGAGGGAGACCTGCAACTATCAAGGCAATGCTGTTTCCTTGATAGGAGAGTGAGGTGAAAAACCGAAATGTGATAGTACTGATGGCAGGGTTGATAAACTGGGGTAAATAACTGGGCAAGTAGAGTGGGTGGACTCAAACTTCCTTTGTTCAGAGTATGATGGCGGGGATGATCGGGCAACACATGAAACTGATTGGTGGTAAAGGGATCATAGCTGTATGGGATCTGAGGGTGAATGGGCTGAGGGAGACTCAAGCTGTGGTAAAATGGTAGGAGACTGCAGGATACTCTGAACAAAGGCGACCTTAGTGGTGGTGCTGCCGAGAGGATCGATCATAGCGCCAAGAGGCGCGGGGGGACTTCTTCATGGGTTAGGGAACTAGAAGAAGTGTGGATATAAAATGGTACTGTCATGTGGATTTTATGAGCCCATGATAGTTCATGCTTGTGGTTGCTTTCAATTTTAAGGAGTCTGAAAGAAAATAAGAAGACTTTGAAGTAATTGAATGGTACTGTCGTGTGGATTTTGTGAGCCCAGGACAGTACATGCTCGTGGTTGCTTTCAATTTTAAGGAGTCTGAAAGCAAATAAGAAGACTCTGAAGTAGTAGAATGGTACTGTCGTGTGGATTTTACGAGCCCAGGACAGTACATGCTCATGGTTGCTTTCAATTTTAAGGAGTCTGAAAACAAATAAGAAGACTCTGAATTAATGGCTAGGCAAGGAGGAAGTGTTCGATCAAGGAACATTTATGATGACCAGGACTGAGGGTGGGGGGGAACACTGGTGGGCCTCCTTGCGGGGTGAATGAATGGTGGCAAAATAACAAAACATTTGCAGTATGACAGGAGTGCATGGCTCATGTAAAAAGTGTGAAACAATCCGATAACGGCCGATGTGGCGCGCAAATCGATGCGGAAAGGTGTAGGGACATAATGTTGAAATTGTACCAAGTGAGAGCGAGAAATGATCTCAAGCATCATCACGAGCTCGGAAAAATGAATCCGGCGATATGAAAAGTGTTAAAAACGGAGAGCGGCCGAAGTGGCGTGCAAACCGAGTTGACTTATTGGTATCGAAAAAATGGGAAAAAATGGTGTAGCAAAAAATAATGCAACGAGGTGACCATCCTGATGGTTTCGTCGTGCTGATTCCAATGGTGGAAACGGTTCAGAAAATGGACTCTGTCTGGGTTCAGAATGGCCAAACAAGAGAAAAGTCAACGGACTATAAATGGTAAGTGGGCCCAACATGACAAGTGTCATTTGTACTATTTGACTTTGACTCGTGATCGCAGTGGACCAGAGCTGAGGTGTCATTTCTGGACGATCCGACTGGCCGTTTTCATATTCGGGAGATACAGGTATTCTGTCAAACTCATACCTGCATTGTAATTGGGTTCAGGGGGAGGGTAGTGATTCCTAGGGTTTGTTTGTACGGTCCACGTGGGTGGACCGTGGGTTTGGGGGTTGAAACCGCGGTCTTAGACTGCGGGTTTAGATCAGGACAGTCGCGGTTGGGGACCACGGGTTCAGGCTTGACAGCTGCAGTTGGAGGCCGCGGCTGCAGGCCGGACAGCCACGGTCGGGGGCCGAGCTGTTCCGGTTTTTTGGATGAAAGGGAAGGTTGATTATTTTGGGATGAGTCTGATGAGACTGCGTTGTGTGATTGACAGGATGCCGCAGGTGCTCTGGAGGGAGCGGGAGATCCCGGATGATATTATGGTCATCATCCGGGAGGACCATCGGGTACGATCGATGCTTGGGTTGTTCGGGCTGCTGAAGTTTGCGGAGATACCTATGATACGGTCAGCAACATTGCTGCTGAACCGATTGGTTAGTTTCTGGGAGCCAGAGATACAGGCTTTCCGAGTCCAGGGTGAGAGGGTAGACCTCACCCTGACTGATGTATACTTCTTGACGGGGCTGCCCTGTTTGGGTCGGGTGTCAGATACTTAGTCGCGGGTGTCTGCGGACATCGACATGGATGATATGCGGGAGCGATTTTGTGTGGCAGAGGCTCGGGTGCATAGGAATGCACTCTGGGTGAGAGACTTACATGAGCCGGAAGTACGAGCGATGGCAGCATGTGTGGTGCGTATTTTGGGGTCCCAGTCACCGAAGAAGGTGTCTGGGGGTCAGATGCAGCTCGTGGAGCGTGTGCTGGCCGGGACTTATTTTGCGTGGGGCCAAATGTTCCTGACCTGCGTGCAGCGACAGCTGACCGCAGCGAAGGAATCTGGTAAGGGGTTCTGCTATGGTTCATTTTTATGTGCATTCTTTATGGAGAGGGTCCCCACACTGTGGCCGCGGGTGCCGGTCAGAGCGGGAGGCTTGAGGGAGCCTCGGATGGTGCGGTGGGGAGAGATGATGCGCTGCCATGGTGGTGGGGACGTTGGGCGGTACTTTTCGTAGGAGCTGTACCTGCAGTGGCTCCAGCTACCACTGACGCTGGAGGATTATCCATATAGGGATATGGACTTCACTGGAGATCCAGATGCGCCACGGCCACCAGGACAGGCATGGGGGCCCGATGGTATGTATGATTTGATTGTATTGTCCATTTTTATGTATATGATATATTGTTGATATATTGTGACTGACAAATGGGTGATTTGCAGATGTGGGTCCGAGGCCACCGCTAGGGCATGTGGCACGCAGAGGGATTGTGGCCATTCCAGCTTTGCCTGGGCGGGGGGAGGTGCGTCGTAGAGATGCAGAGGGGACATTGGAGTCCGTACGGGCACTACTCGACTGTCTACTGGTGGGAGTGACTGAGGAGGGATGGCGAGACATGGATCCAGCCGTGGTCCAGGATTTTTTGAGGGTTCCTCGGGATTTTAGATCGATTGCGATCCGGGTGGCCATATTGGCAGACAGGGCACGGGAACTGGAGCCCAGACGAGATGAGGACTCGCTGGAGGAGGAGCGGGGAGAGGAGTCAGAGGCAGCGGACACTGACAGTGATGCAGGGTACGACTCTCATTAGGGAGAGTAGGGGGCTCCCCCTGATTTTTTGTAGCTACGGCCTGTACCTTATGAGGCTTTAGGGATGTACATATATTTTTGTATGGCTAAGTACAGGGGTACTTAGGACATGTATAGTAGATGTATTTTTTGTTGATATGTATATATATATATGCACATGGATGCCCATTTTTGGTGATATTTATTTCATTTGTACGCACGTGGATGCGCTTGATGATGTGTTATGTGTTTGTATTGCACATGGGTGCAAGTAGTCTAGGATGTTGGGCACGTGGATGCCCCTTGTGTGTTTTATGTGATGTGACATGATGTAGTTATGATTAGGCACGTGGATGCCCCTTGTGTGTTTTATGTGATGTGACATGATGTAGTTATGATTAGGCACGTGGATGCCCCTATGGATGCAAATGTTTATGCAATGCAGTATTTTTGGTTTTTTATATAGTTGGATGAGATGCTATGATGGAGATGTTATATGGTGTGATTGATATGCCAATCTAGGATGTTATTTGCCATTTGATCTGCGACACTATTTTGAGCTCTTGGGACATGTGTGAATGTGATGGATTCAAATTGTCGGCTGAGTTGTTTTGTACGCAAGAATTTTCTAAAGAGGAAGGGATCACGTACCTGGTAGCAGTTGTTGATCTAGGAGACAAGTAGCTAGGAGTCCAAGAACACATGAAGGTGACATATGCCCATCTGGAGGGCAGCAGTCAGGAGACCGGTCACAGCATCATACTCCGCCTGGTTATTGGTAGCAGCGCCTATACATGTTCCGTCAAGGTGAATCAGTTCGTCGGAAGGGGAATACAAGACCCACGCCGCAGAAGCCAGGTTGGGAGACCAGCGGCTTGCGCCATCAGCGAAGCCAATGTAACGAGGTGGAAAATGGTCCATCTGTGGGCATGCAAAAAACAATGAATGTGAGATTATGGTCAAAAAGGTAAAAAACACAAAGGGAGCAAACTGTACAATGCGGACCAATGAGGTCGCGGTTTCAGTTATGGGTAGAAGCGTTTAAGATACAACCCATTACGGGGGTTGCTGAAAGGGTGGCCTTCAGAGTCAGCTAAAATGTATGCCCCCTTTCCGAGGCAAGTCTGCACAATGTAAGGGCCTTGCCACATGGACTCAAACTTTCCTTTACCGGTTTTGTCGTGGGCTTGGTCATAGGCGAGGACCAGGTCCCCTTCGTGGAAAGTTCGAGGGTGAACATGTTTGTCATAACTGGCTTTGGAGTGGTTTTTGGCAGCTTCGATGTTTTGGAGAGTGGCGCGACGATCTTCATCGGCTTGTTCGAGGGACAGCAGACGTTGCTCTAGGGGGGAGGTATCAGGGAGAAGCTCGACGGCGATATGCAAGGCAGGTATCTGACACTCGATGGGGAGGACAGACTCTACACTGTGAACTAAATGAAACGGGGTAAAACCAGTGGTGGTCTTGGTGGAGGTACGGTAAGCCCATAAGGCAGGGAATAGCCTATGGTGCCAATTGGACTTATGCCGATCAACCGTGCGTTGGAGTATGGTTTTCAGTATTTTGTTAACAGCTTCGGCTTGACCGTTCCCTTGAGGGTAGTAAGCCGAGGAAAATTGGTGTTCAAATTTGAGAAAGGTGGATAGCTCGCGCCAAACAGAATCTTCAAAGTGTGATCCATGGTCTGAGACCAACTGTTTAGGGACCTCGAATCGAGTGATAACATGGTTAAAGAAGAAACGGGTAGCGGTGTTAGCAGTATAGTTGAAGGTAGGCATGGCTTTCTCCCATTTGGTGAAGTAATCAACGGTGACAACGATGTGCTTATGGCCGTTAGCCGATGGGGGTCTACACTCCATGAAGTCGATGGCCCACTTGCAAAAGAGACCAACGGTGACGACTGGGTGTAATGGAGCAGGTGGTGTCCGGGCCTTGGGGGCAAAAAGTTGGCAGTTATGGCAATGCTTGACCGCAGTGATGCAATCGGTAAAAAGTGTGGGCCAGAAGTATCCGGCGAGGACGACCTTTTGGGCAGTGGCCATCCCTGAGAAATGGCCGCCGCAGGCACCGCTATGACAATCATTAAGGACCTGTTCAGCTTCCTCGTGTGTAAGTCAACGACGAAGAATTGTGTCGACTCCTCGCCGGTAAAGGACATCTCCTAGGAGGAGGTAGCGAGAGGCCTGGTGACGGATACGACGACATTCATTACGAGTGACGGTGGGTCGGAACTTCTGCGTGTGCAGGTATAACAAGATATCACCGTACCACGGGTCAGCGGACGAGATAGTGAACAAGTGATTATCGGGTAACTCCTCGGAGATAGGTGGGCCTGGGAGAAAGGAAGGGAGATCAGTGATGAGCTGGGCAAGCGCAAGGGCTTTAGTGCTCTTAGGTGTTCGGAACATGAGGTCATATTCTTGGAGGATAATGACCCATTTAGCCACACGGCCTTGCAGGAGCCGCCGGTTTAAGAGATATACCATGGGGTTAGAATCGACGATGACTGTGGTATGACTAAGTAAAATGTAGTGTCGTAACTTTTGGACAGAAAAGACTACTGCTAGGGCTAGTCTCTCCTCATATGGGTAACGTAGGGGTGGGCCGGACAAGGTCTGGCTGACGTAATAAATGACATGCTCTTGGCGTGAGGCGTCTTCTTGAACTAAGACTCCGGACATAGCATGCTCGGATGCCGAGACGTAAAGGATGAAGTCCTGAGAGAAATCCGGAGGGGAGATCAAGGGGGCTTGTGTGAGAGCTTTCTTGAGGGCTTCGAATGCAGCTCCGGCTTGCTCGTCCCAGACAAAGGGTATGTGGGTACGGAGCAGGCACAAGAAACCGTGAACGGTTGTGGCGTAATCAGGAACGAAGCGTCGAAGAAAATTGGATCGCCCTTGCAGACTTTGGAGTTTCCAGAGCGTTCGAGGAGAGGGAAGGTCTAAGATGACTTGGACTTTCATGGGATCAACAGTAATTCCTTTCTAGGAAATAATGAAACCTAACAATCGGCCTGCCGGAACGCAAAAGACGCACTTGTGTGGGTTCAAGCGGATCTGATATTTTCGACAACGCAGAAAAACTTGCCGAAGGTCAGTAAGGTGGTCTGATCGTTTTCGGGAACGAGCTGTAAGGTCATCAAGGTAGACGAGCAGGATATGGACCAAATCATGAAAGCAATAGGTCATGGCCCGCTGGAATGTGGCACCAGCATTTTTGAGGCCGAAAGGCATGACGCGATAGGCAAAGGTGCCCCATGGGGTAGTAAAAGCGGTTTTGTATTGGTCTTCCTTTCGGATTTGGATTTGATTGTATCCGGAAAAACTGTCCATGAATGAGAGGACTTCATGCCCTGCACATGCATCAATGAGCTGGTCAATAAATGGCGTAGGGAAATTGTCTTTGGGACAGGCGCGGTTTAAGTCTCGGAAGTTCGTGCATACTCTAAGGGTGCCTTGTTTCTTGTTGACAGGAACAGGGTTTGAAACCCAGGTGGTATAGGCAATAGATAAATGAATCCTGCCGTGCGAAGCTTCTCAATCTCTGCTTTGACAGCTGGGAGTTTTGAGGGATGAATGGGACGCTGTTTTTGACGAACGGGGGGTACATCAGGCCATGTGTCAATGTGGTGCTCTATAATGGCAGGGTCAAGACCAGGCATTTCGGTATAGGACCAGGCAAAGACATCACAGAATTCTTTGAAAAGTGTTTTGTATTCCTTAATCTCCTGCTCAGTGCAAAATGCTCCTAAAGCGATGAGTTCGGGGGTGCCTCCAGGGGCAGCGATATCAATTTTGATGACAGGTGAGATGTTGGCCATGTTACCCTCTTCGAAGGTGTCAGGGAGGAAGGAATTCTTTGGATTCAACTGCAAATTGGGTAGCAGTGTTAGAGGAAGATTCATCTGGGAGGAAGTAGGAACGATGGTGCATGTCATCCCAGGGATAATCTGGGGCAGTGAGAGCCTCGAGGATCTCCTCATTAGTATGGAATATTTGTGTCGTCAAATCGGTTGACGAGGGATTAGTGACCGAAGAGATCATATAAATGGTATTAACCTCTTCGGAAGGGGAAGAGACCGGGGAATGGATTTCCTCAATGGTGAGGGGTGCCGTCTCAAGATCCAGATTGTTCATCTCAAAGAGAGCTATTCTGTACTCGGGGAGATCGGGACAGTGATGTGAGTAATGTCCATAGACACTGCATAAGGCACAGGATTGGTTAGTGCGCAGGGATTTGTCGCGAGGCATAGGGGTTGAATCTAGATGGACAACTGGGATAGTGGGGTCGTCGTCAAGCGTTTGCATGTATTCCTGTAAAGCCGGTAAGTGAGGACATAGGTGAGTCGCATGGCCCAATTCGTCGCACAACGCGCATTTGGAAGGAGCACGAAACATAGGGGGGTTTTTTACTGTCTTAGGAGGTGGGACAGCAGTGTAAGGTTGGGGGCCTCTGCCCCCAGTGGGTTTGGTAAGAAGAGGGGGGAGGTTCGTGGAGGACGATGGGGTAGCGATACCCGGAGGTGGTTGACTAGTAGTGACAATGGGTTGCACCGGTTGCAGGACAACATTTGGTGTCGGTGGGGGAACATGAGGCGAAAGATACCAAACAGGTAATCCTAAGGTTAACCCAGGAAGGCTGAGGGTAACCATGACTGGGGCGCTAACTACTCTTGAGGGAGGGAAGAGGAAAGGAATGGTATGGATGGGTGTAGCACCAATGTGACTAGGTACCAAAGGGGGTTGAGGCAACAAGGACTGTTATTTAGTAGGAGTTCACGTGTTATGGGACAGGGTACATAGGTCGGACACTTCAGTAGCAGGTGACGGGGGTGGAATAAATGGGAAGGTTGAGGTCATTGGTGCGTCGGAGTAAACGCCCGTCCCCAAAGAAGAAACAAATGAGGTGGTGGCATCTGAAACCGGTTGTTCAATCACGGGGAGAACATTTTCGGGTGCCGCGGGGGCATTGGGATCATGGTAAGTGAGTTGGTCAACCTTGAACACGCGTCCCTCATGGGGGAACATCATGGTACGAAAAACAGTAGAAGCAACTGCCCGCATGGCATACATGTAGCTGCGGCCAAGTAAAAGGTTATAATCAAGCTGTGCATTGATAACCACGATGTTTATGAGGATGGTTTTGCCAGCCAGCTGGAGGGGGACGTTAGTTAATAGGCCTTGTGGTTGAGTTGAACGGTCGTCGTAGGCGCGCAACGCAGTAGAGGACTGCTGGAGAGGGGGGGATCCCATTTTCTGCCAGATGGAGGTGGGCATGACACATGTAGAAGCACCTTCATCAATAATGCATCGATGGACGACAAAATTCCTAAGAAACAGAAACTTGGAATGCCAAAGTGGAAGGCAGGCGAGGTTCGGATTGGTCCAAGTCAAATGCCATTAACTGCAAATCATTTGGATCGATAGCCCCAATGGCTGAGAGTAAAGTCTTGCACTGCGAAGGGCAGTTTTTTAATACTTCTAACGCAGACATGGCTGCGGGAGATTGGGCTAAGTCATCGACAATGTTATAGTTTGACGCAGCCCGCGCATTGGGGTTATTGTTGATACGGCGAAGTGGGAAACGGGGCGCTTTGGGAGCGCCATCTAGTGGAGGTGGAGGTATACATAATGCCTGATCAGTGGGATGAGCGTTAGTAGGTGTATCGGCGGGAGGGACTTCAGGGGTGGAGCCATATTGGTTCCGCCGGGTCTGGAGGTTGATCTCATCGGAGGACATCATCAACAAATGGTGGGTACCTGAGTCAAGCATGGGTTGATCAGGAGCAGCGTAAGTGATTAGTTGTTGGGTTGGCGCGTTGGCTTGAGGAGGAGCCAACGGTTGGGTGTTCACTATGCCTTGGGTTGGTAAGGGATCTTGCAGGACCAAAGGTGGCTGCTGAGGTGGTGGCAGGTTGGGCGGTGCTTGAGGAGCCGTCTGCCCTTGGCGTTGTACATCAGCAGCCCAAAGTTTCCGAACCTGCTCCATATGTGGACAAAAATGTGTAGTGGCCATAGACCCCGCAAACACAACAAGGGAAGTTGGTTCGCAAATTAGGGTTTTTAGCCTGCTTGGGTGGGCGATCAGGGTTTTGGTTAGCAGGGGCCGCATTATTATTAGCGGGGGGAATAGGGTGTTGACCAGCTTGCTCGGTCGGTTGGTTGTTCCCACGATTTCGGCCTCTGCCGCGGTTTTGTTGGCCCTGGTTGCATTGGTTGTTCTGGTTTTGCTGCGGGTTTTGTTGAGTGTAAACTTTCCCTTGGACAACAGGTGGATTCTGAGGTTGCGCAGGGGCTGGAGCAAGCTGCGGTGGATGATATGTAGGTGGAGGCTGCGCAGGTGCAGCAACCTGAGGGTGTTGCTGATAGTGCTGTGGAGCAGGTTGTAGGTTTGCCGCAAGGGTTGGCTGTGGCGGGTAGTAAACGGGTTGGGATTGTGATGGCGCAGGAGCTGGTGCAGCCTACTGGTGATAGTAGGGATGAGGTGCGATCGAGGGAGCGTAAGCGGGAGTCATATGACCGAAACACTGAGGTGGACATGAGGGTCCATGGGTATGGTGGTGATGTGTCATGGGAGCATACGGGTTGGTTGCTCCAGGCTGTGAGGTAGCCCGCGAAGGGTCAGGGCCAGGGGTAGGACGGGCTATGGAAAATGGTTGAGGCTGCGAAAAGACACGGCCAATGATGCCGTCGGCAGCGTGGGATGCCCCCGACGCATCGTGCTGGGATGAATTGTCGCGAGGGGCATCAGGTATAATGGTATAGAGATAACCTGACTGGGCGTAAATGAGATCGAATTGTTGGGCCTTAAGGATGGCCTCTTCTTCAGACTGGGGTCGTTCGGATGCTACATCCTTAGCAATGATAGGAAGGAGGGATTTGAGGAACCAGTCTAGGAAGATTCGGTCGTCTAACTTGATCTTGCATAAACTACGGTGTCGACGTCATTCATGAATGTGGTCCGTGATGTGGGTAGCCGTGTTTTGTCTGCATGATAGTAGGATCTCAACGCCTGCGTCATAGCGGATAGGTAACTGGAAGAACTGCAGGTAGGTCGAGGCAAGGGAAGTAAAGGTGGCATGGGTTCCATGGGGTTGTTCGATATACCACTTGGCAGCAGAGCCAATGAAAGTGCGCTGTAATAAACGGAGGCGAATAGAGTTGTCTACTATGGAGTTGGAGGAACACCATAGATGGAAGGACATGATATGGTTTTGTGGGTCCTCACCTGCCTTGCCCTCGAACTTAGGGATGTCAGAGGGGAGCTTGGTGGGCATGTGAGGCCACGCAGGGTCATGTCGGATGGGGTCGTTGGTTAATCTGGCTAGGTCAGGCAGGTTGAGGCTAGCCATGAATGGAAAACTGGACAAAGAATATGACACGGTAGTGGGTTGTATTAAGTTGGGGCCGATGCCCCCAAGTGGCGGGGTAATGTGAGGGAGGTTGCCCCCAAGCGGGGGAACCAAGGTGGTATAGGACGGACCTGCACCACCATGGGTGGTATGAGTCATTGATGGGGTGGGAATAGGTATTCCTGCTGCGGGAATAGGTGCCGTGAGGGGAACGGTAAATGGGGGCCCCGTGGAGGGCATACCCATAGCCTGTGTGGTAACTGGTGTAGTGGTGGATGTGCCACCAATGGTCTCGACCAAGATGGGAGTGGGAGTCATGCCAGCCATGGGGCTAGTCGGGGCAGTGTAAAGGGGGTTCTCAGACTCTTGCTCAGAATCAAAGGTGAAATAAGGGGTGTCAGTATCTAGTGACGGAGTCCTATGCCGCTGACGAGTGGAGTCAAGTGATAAGTCTCGAGATCTATGATGAGTGGTGTCAAGTGATGATGATATGCGTCGAGGACGGGTGGTGTCAAGTGAACCGTGCTGTGGGGGCTTGCCTCTAAGGCGTCGAGAATGTCTCGGGGACTCAATGGTGACAAATGGAGTCAAATCTCTGTGGGTTGGGGTAACTACAAATCAGCTCAAAAACTCTAATGCAACCGAGTGTGCAGAAGGATAGCTCAAAAAATAGGGTGCTCAGGCCAACAACCAACTCAAAACACCTACTGTAACTGCGTGCTACAATAGGCGGAGTGTCAACAGAAATGGTCAGAATACCAAAAAACAGCAAGTTTCCTACAAAAATAAAAAACGGTGGACTCACTAGACCAAAAGGAGGTAAGGGAGCATGCAAACACCTAACTAGTAGTATTATGACTCAACTAGACATATCCTCTGCAAGGTGATGAAATCCAAGTCAGACAATATGAATAGGAAAGCAAAGTGGCTAAAGTATCCCCCTACTGGGAGGGACACCGGGTAGTCAAATCCTAGAGGAATGGCAACTAAGATACCCCGTTCATGACACGTCCAGAAAGGTAAATTTGCCGCTTGGTCCTTTAACCGCAATACCCCTATACAGGGATATCCCGAGAACTGCAAAAGGTAGCCCTTCAGTTACTGAATGGAGTTCAATATTCCACTCAGACTTCCGGAACCAATCTCACGACTTCAACCCTCCTAAGGGAGAGGCCCTCTGATAAACCGGTTGTGACCGTGTCAAAAAATACTAGGGGATTTTGGTTCCCTAATAGACAACAACTATGTCTCAAGTGTAAGTAACCGAGGGGTGTTTTTGGAAGCCTATCCCCCCGATCCTACCTAACTACAAAAATTATTTTGTGTTCCCCAAGTGGGGTTAGAATGTTGGTTGAGTTAAGTAGTTTTTAAGTCTCACTTTGAATTAGGTGACAAATTGTGTGCTTGTGAGGTTATGAACCCAGAAGAGAAGTGCCAGGGCATCTTCCTAACAATAATAATACTGAATGAAAAAACTTTTACCATGCAAAATTATCTGAATAAACAATGCTGAATTTTTTTTAAAAACAATGCTGTAAAAAGGTAACAGGAATAATGGTGCAGAAAAGGCTGTAGGACTACAGGTAGGACAGATGGCTGTGCAGGTGCAGGAAATATGGCAGCAAAGGGGCTGGTGTTAAATACAGGAAAAATTGCAGAAATCAGACCGTGGATCTGAGATAAAAAACAGCGGTCGGATCACGGGTTTGAATGAAACAGGAGCGGTCGCGGCACGGGTTTCAATGAAATAGGCGGGGTCGGGCCGCGGGTTTGAATGAAACAGGCGCGGTCGGGCCGCGGGTTTGAATGAAATAGGCGTGGTTGGGCCGTAGGTTTGAATGAAACAGGCGCGTTCGGGATGCGGGTTTGAATGAAACAGGCGCGGTCGGGGCGCGAGTTTGAATGAAACCGGCGCGGTCGGGGCGTGAGTTTGAATGAAACAGGCGCGGTCGGGTCGTAGCTAAGGGCTGGAAAGGCGCGGTCGGAACGCGACTGTGAAGAAAAAAAAATGGCGGTTTACGGCGGCCGAAAACGACAGCCGAAAGGACAAAACGGGAAATAAAATAAATTAAAAAAAACCAGCAGAGTTGCCAAAACTATTGCTAGAGTTTTAGCCCTAGCTTGTGTGAATGAGCACCTACTAAGGACAATGGATTCCTTAGTAGCAGTTCAATAAGATGTGAAATAAAAGATGCTAAACAATAATGAAAACTAATCTAAACATGTTCATGAAGCAAAACAGTAAAACGTAAATAATGAATTTTATTGATCTGACCTCCAATGTGGAGGTTGGTGAAGCCCGTTGCGCTGATCCGAGAGGTTGCTCCGAGCTCCAGCTGTTCCTTCTCTTTCTCCAATGGTGGGAATGGGTCAAAAGGGGCTCTCACGGTGAAAGTAGCTCAATGGTAAGCTAGGGTTTCACGAGCAATTTTGGCAGAGGCAGGATACTTGTGATTGTGGATATGAAATGAGGGGTCTCCATCACTTATTTATAGTGGTGGAGTGCCAGTTTAGGGTTAGGGTTTCAGTTGTTTAGGGTTTTTTCCTCCTTTTCCTCATTCTTTTATATTTTTTATTCCTTTTTAGAGATTTTTTGCTTTTTTGGAGGAATTTTGGATATTTTTTGGAGAAAAAGAGGGTTTTATGGCCTTTTGGAGGCATTTCAAGCCTTTTGGAGGCTTTTTAGATGGTTTTATGGGTTTTTGATGGAAATATGGTAGGAAAATGGACAAATGAGCCATGTAATGGGGTAGATGAGGTAGTGAACATTTTTTGGGTGTTAACACTTATCTAAGAGAATAACATGCAAAACAATAATAACAAGAGACAATAAACACAAAGAGTTTTCCTTAGGGAAACCATATAGGAGAAAACCCCACAACTTCCTCAGAGATAGAATGAGCACCAATGGCAAAAGTAAAACCCAAAAACACAAAGATGATCTTCGACAGTTGTTCTCTCTCTCACTTGTGCAAGCTCCTCTTCTCTCACTCATGCGCTACAGTTGAGTGAGTGTGTGTTGCAAATGGAGAATCTTGCTCTCTATTTATACTATTTTTCCACTTGATAATTACTTACCAGGTCCGACCTCACTAGGAGAATCTAATAACCCTAGTACCCCTCAACTGTGGGGACTATTTCCCCGACTTACAATGGAGGGTTAACCTCTATGACTTTACATGAATTTATTATACTAATGATTCTCCCGATAGGAACATTGAGGTGCAATGAAATACAACATAATATATACAAGTGAATACATTCCGAAGTTACAAATACATCAACAACCAAAACTATAGTGAGCTTAGAAATATTTCTGGCAAGTTTTTTGAGCACAAGAACAAGATTTTAAAGTAAATCAAGTATTTTCCTAATTCTTAATGTCCGATAGAACAAAGTTAGTCATCGTCGTCGTCGTCATCATCATCATCAATTTATGTATTAAAATAATGATAATTTATGTGTTTTGATTCAATTAAAAGACATATTTTCTATTTGTTATATTGAATGACTTTTGTCTTTTATATACATGAATCTTCAAATAAATATAATTATTTTGTCAATACATTAAAGTATTTATAAAATATTTTGTCAATGTATTAAAAGTATTTATAAAATTTAACCAAAGTTTAATTTATGTGTTTATGATTTAATTATAAGAATCCTTTCTATTTGTGTGTTTATGATTTGATTATAGGAATCCTTTCTATATGTTGTACAAAATGAAATTTGTATCATGATGGTGGTGGTGGTGGTGGTAGTTAACGTCTACTGAGAGAAAACTTTGGTCTATCGGACCTAAAGAAACAGATTATTTAGTTTTTTTCTTAATTGTATTCCTATGCTCAAAGAGCTTGGAGAGAAGCGTCCCAAGCTCACTATGATTTTGACATGTTAAAAGGCTAGGAAGGTCAGTATTGCAACAAAGATTATGAAACTGAGATCTGATGTAGGTGTACGTAGGGCACTCTAAGAGGAAGTGATTTTCATCCTCAATGTTCATATTCTCATAGAGATGGAAGATCCTTTCCACCCATGGTATTTTAGGAACTTCCCAACAACCAGTTTCACTATGGAGCTCATGAGAGTTCATTCTTATCTTGGCTATACTAATTTTTTTCTTTGAACTAGTTAAAACTGAGAGATACTTTTGATCTTCTAGAGTAGGGTTGATGACCTCCTTATAATATCTTAACTTTCTTTTAGCCTCTAAATCTTTCTCACACCACATTTTCTCTTTAAACTTAGAAGTAACAATATTTTTAATGTTATTAATATTTTGCAATGCAACATTTTCGTCAATCTCGCAATAGTTTAACCATGCCCTTGTATCTTTATGCCAAACTCGCTTGAGCCTTAGGTGGTTGTGGCTGGAATTTAAAGCTAGCTTAGGAAGTCTATGGTCTCCCATGTTATTGATTTTGTGCTTTTACAATAGGATCCTAGTCATAGCTAGGCTCTCGATAGGGGAAAGACCCACTTCTATAAGGAGAATAGGATAGGGTGTATTGCTTTTAATTTTGAGGTTATACGTTTTAAAACGCTTCTGAATTTTCTCAATCTTTCTCGAGGACTCTCTAGAGATGTTGCAACCCCAAACCTCACACCCATACAAGATAACATGATGACTAAAGTTTCAAAGAGGAGATTCTTTTTATCCCACAACACAAGGTTTGTTGCTTTTACAATTATTTTGAATACCAAAATAAGCTTTCCACCCTCCATTAATCCTTTTCTCAATGCTATAGTTCTAGTTGAGCTTGTGATGAATATCAATTCCTAGATATTTGTAAGAAGACACTTCCTCCAAGTTGTTATTGTCATACACAAAATTGCCGTAAGTGTCCTTCTTGGATTTGATAATCATAATTTTTTTTTGTCAGTGTTAACACTCATACCCATGGTAGAGCATAAATCCTTAAGAAGTCTTAGTTGCTTATTAAGATCAGAAGGACACCTTGCCAGAAGAACAATATCGGAAGCATACGGAAGAAGGATGCTGAGTATTCTAGCTAAGATCGTGCTAGCACATCCTGCTTCCTCTAAACAATGTTCTAGCTTATCAATGTAAATGCCAAATAGGGTAGGGGAGAGGGGGAAACCTTGTTTAACTCTGATATTACACTTAATATCTTTCAACCACCCCTCCTTGTTCTTAAGCTTGGAAATTACATTCTCGTATAACCTTATTACAGAAACTCTCAACTCGAAAGGAAACTTCAGCTCTTCTAATCTATTCCAAAGGTTATTTCTAGGAACCATATCGAAAGCCTTTCTAAAGTCCAAAAAGCAATAAAAGAGATTGGATTTATCATTACAACACTCCTCCATAGTGATCCTAAGCGTAACAAGGTGGTCTGTTGTTGAGTGTTGCCTTGTAAAACCTGTTTGTACTTTAGATCGCTTACCTTCACTTTCAAGCCCTATGATGATCTTCTTTTCCAGAATAATACCATATAACTTGGCTAAGAGGGAGCTAATCATAATTGTCCAATATTTAAAGGGGTCATTTGTATCCCCACTTTTAAAAATAGGGATAATGAGGCTCTGAGTCCATGGTTTAGGGAACCCTTGCTTGACTTCTTGATTGAGAAGCTTGTAGATGTGAGGGATGAGGACAGGACCTCCATTTTTTAAGATTTCTACCTGGTAATCTTCATTGTCCTTAGATTTTCCATTAGACAGACGCTAAACCCCATAATCTATGTCTTCTAATGAGAAAACTTCTTTCGTTGTGATCAAAGTTTCAAAGTTATCTATGATCATTAAAATATAAATATTATAAAATTATATTTATTATTATATTTGATTAAAATTAAAATTAAATTATAATATACATTTTATATTATTTTAATTATTAATTATAATATATATTTAATATTATTTTAATTAATAAATAATTAATTATAAAATTGTTTTATTTAAATTTTTAATAAAATTATTCATATTATATATATATCAATTTGGTATTTAAATAAAATTATAAACCGGTCATAATTTATATAATTAAGCATTTTAAATTTTAATTATATCACAATTCTAAATGTAAAGATTCAATTCTAACGAATCCTATCTATATATTATACTAAATGACTTTTGTCATTCAATAAAATATAAGTAATTGTACAACAAAGTATTATAAAGTTTTATCATTCCATCAAAGTATTGGATCTAGAATTTTGGTTTATTAGGTATACAAATTCCATCATTTGCTATTTTTTTTCTTCTTATGGGTTTTAAATAAATGGTGACATGTATACAAATTCTATTAATATTAAGTATTTATCAACCAATTTTTTTTTTTATGATATTTTCATTTTATTGTGTATTAATAAAAGATTATATTTTATAAAAATAATTCATTTATATTTCATAATTAGTAATAAATACATAAATAACCTACATTTGTGATACTTAATTTGTATTTTTGTTGGATCTCAATGCACTATTACTTTTCAAAATTACTTATCTTAAAGCACGATAACTCTATAGAAAATATAAATATCGCTTTATAGCATTAAAATTTATTAATGTTGTAACTTATCCTACGAGGTTATATAACGAATTAGCATGCATGCAATAACAACTTAGTTGAGTTTGGTCATGCCCAGACATTTGCTTTATGTAAAAGGGAACAATAAAACACCACTCTGCGAAACTAAATAAAACAGATAACGAGATGTGCCATATCTAATTCTAAAAATCTCTTAATCATGGCAATATCCTAACTTATCCTAACTTAAGGGTTGAGGATACTTTTAAGAGATCACGTGTGTTTTTTTGAGGTGATGTTTTTGGTTCTATATGTCTATAGGATTTCTTTAGGGTCTTCATGTGTGTTTGTTTGAGGTGATGTTTTTGGCCCTATATGTCAATAGGATTCCTTTACGACCTAAGGAATAGGTTTCCTCCCTTAACCATGTCTACGGATATGTTCCTAGTGCATTCTAATGCACTGCATATTCTCTCTTAGATATAAAAGATCACATATGTAGTTCCTATGTGTAGGTTTGATTCCTTGTTCATGGACCTCAAGCCTTAAAAACTACCTTTACGGCATAAGTCTTGAGTTTCTTCCCCCAAGCATGGTCAAGGGACTATGACCCGTAATGAGTTCTTAAAGCCTCGTATTGGTGTCCATATTACAACAGAAAGAAAAATTATGCTTTTAGATGGTTAAGCATGGTTGTTTGAGGTGTTTTTCTTGATGATGCTAAAATATTACTATAGGTCCTAATTCTTGATGATGTGAACTATTAATTTTATTCATTGCCATAGCAATGAACCAAACCCATTTTTTGTGGTTCTCCATAACATGTGCACATTTTGCTTGTCCATAATGCATGCGCATTTTGTTTCTCCATAACACATGCGCATTTTTCTTCTCCATAACGCGTGTGCATTTTGTAACTATAAAATGTGTGCATGTTTCTCTTAGCCAGACCTACATGCAATATGACATGTGAGGCTTGGGATTAACCAAACCAAACATTACATAACGGGAGTACATTGTATTTTTATGTATCATGAACATGTTTCCTAAAAGTAGGATTGCATCTAAAAGGTCTCTCATCTTCGTGCACACACCCTTACATGTTTACCCATAAAAAACTCAGCATACATATTATGTAGGAAGTATAGTGATAGTTCCCTATTACATTGTGTGGTGGAATATAAAAAACCATATACCCTCTATCCATCCGATGATATCAAAATGGCTGATATGTGCACCACCCAATCAAAATATGTTCTTTGCTGGTGTTTAAAATTTGATCTGTTCCAGGAAATCTGAAATGTTCATATATTTTCTCTTTTGTGATTTTCAACTTCTTGACTTTGTTGTAACTCAAGCCATTTTCATATTCTTGTTGCTTTCTTTCTCGATGCGATGTTATGTTGTACAATGCACCATTAGAGTGGCTAATAATGTCTATAATAGCATCCAATGACTTTGCAAGGGAGCTGCAGATTTCATCTCCACCCATTCAAGCAACACCAATCTCTCTCAAATGTGAAATCTCTCTCAATATCTCTGCATTAGGATCCATAGTAGCCACTACAATAATAAATAAATAAATAAATTATTAGAAAAGTACATATGGTATAATGACATATATAAGAAATGAAAAATGTAAAAATAGTGTACAAAAAATAACGATGCGAACTATTTATAAGTGAACAATTGCACCAATGAATAAACATTCAACATTTTTCCATCCTAAATTTATGTCGTATATGAGTATTATTTTAAATTGCTAGATACGTACCTTAAATGTCCTATGTGTATATGTCATCGCAAGCTTCTCTACCTTATTTCAAGGCTTGGATTATGAAGTTTCATCAAAACTATAGGGTGCTGACTAATGCCCTTGGAGGACCAACTCTAAGATTCAGAGTAAAGGAAAGGGATAGAGACTAGAGGAGGGGGCACATGGTATTATTGATGAATAAAATCCCAATTAGTTGTACTTTTACTTGATTTTTTTTTAGTTGTATTTTGGGGAAGATATGAATTCCATTTGATATTTTGTTAATTGTATTTTAGGGAATATATGAATTCCACTTGATATTTTTGAGTTGTATGCAACCTTTCTATTTACATGACAAACTTTTCATATTTATGAATAGTGGTTTGGATTCATAAGGATCTCATGGATATATATGCATCTAGTGAAATTGATTTATTTTTTATGAGTAGATTGGGGTTTTAATTTCTTTTGGGCATACAAATGACTAGAATTATGGTTCAAATTTGTTTAGGTCATACAAATTAGTAAAACTATGGTTTGAATTTATTTTATGGCATACAAATTATTGAAAATAGATTATTTAGAAGGATTGATTTTGATGTAGATATGTTAGATGGGGGATAACAATTCCTAAAGTGGAATATGGAGGACATTCTCACCCAAATCACGTTCACCAATACCTTCTTTGGTCGTCGAAATCAGTGCTTATCGTTGCCATGGAGAAAATGATGGGCGCGACCCATTTTGGGGAATAAAACATGTTCTACAAAATGCATACACATTTTAGAACTACATAGCATGTACGGATTTTAGAACTAGATAGCACGTATGCATTATGTTTAACTATCCTACTTGGCCTTCATCTTGGAAGAATTGGGACTAGGTTTGGTGATGTTTTTGGCCCTATATGTCAATAGGATTCCTTTACGGCCTAAGGAATAGGTTTCCTCCATTAACCATGTCTACGGATATGTTCCTAGTGCATTCTAATGCACTACATATTCTCTCTTAGATATAAAAGATCACATATGTAGTTCCTATGTGTAGGTCCTGCGTTTCCATGGCAAGTTGGGACTCCATATCTGTGTTTTTCCTTGAGTATCAAAGTGATAAGTTTTCTTGGTGGCCATTAGGACTATTTTTTTATAATTGGAACTAAAATGGAACACCCTTCAACCATGTAGTCGAGGTGACTATATTTATGGAAACTTGTATGAACAAAAGCAATGTTATTGTTCTTGTTTTTAAGTTAAAAGAACTGTCATGCAACTGTATGTAATTAATCTTTTTATTTATAAAAGAACCCTGTGAGGGATTTCATGATGTATAAACTTAGTTGTGATTGATTCTACAGTTTTGTTTTTTTATAAAAGTAATTACTAAGCCTAGAAGGCTTTGCTCTATTCTAGTTATAAGTTATTGTGTAGATGGAAAAGATGGTTATGGGATTCAATCTTCGGTTTCATGGATAACAAGAATGAGTGGTTAAAACAAATTGTGAGGCTTCTGTCAAATGGATCCAATCCCTTTACTATTTTATGATTGTTATTAAGACGTAAGGTCGTTGTGATAATTCATGTATGTTTTTAAACAATTGATAATACTAAAGGGCCTTAAGCCTGTCACCAGTGTTGTGTCATGTTGATAATCTCGAGTTAGTATTTTTATTTAAGGTTCTAAGTTTATTATCCCTATATGTATCTGGATTTTTAGTTTGTGTGTCGAAACTCAGCTGTAGATTGGAAATTGATTTATATATGATATATTGTTTAAGGTATGGGCATAACATAGGGTTTTTACTATTGTTTTCAATTCACTGTTCAGTGTTTGTTTCTGTAAAATTCTATAATGTATAAATATATATAACCTCCATTACAGATCTAAATCCCCTGTGTTGTTTTAAGTCGAGCATTGTTTAGTTTATTTAAAAGAGTATCTAGTTTTATTACGAAACTTCTCTCATAGTTTAAGCTTATTTATTATGAGATAGTGTAGTTACTTGTAATTATTAGCATATATATATATATATATATAATGTAAAAGGGAACAATAAAACACCACTCTACGAAACTAAATAAAACAGATAACGAGATGTGCCATATCTAATTCTAAAAATCTCTTAATCACGGCTATATCCTAACTTATCCTAACTGAAGGGTTGAGGATACCTTTAAGAGATCATGTGTGTTTTTTCGAGGTGATGTTCTTGGCCCTATATGTCAATAGGATTCCTTTAGGGCCTAAGGAATAGGTTTCCTCCCTTAACCATGTCTACAGATATGTTCCTAGTGCATTATAATGCACTGCATATTCTCTCTTAGATGTAAAAGATCACATATGTAGTTCCTATGTGTAGGTTTGATTCCTTGTTCATGAACCTCAAGCCTTAAAAACTACCTTTAGGGAATAATTCTTGAGCTTCTTCCCCAAGCATGGTCAAGTGACTATGACCCATAATGAGTTCTTAAATCCTCCTAATGGTGTCCATATTACAACAGAAAGAAAAATTATGCTCTTAGATGGTTAAGCATGGTTGTTTGAGGTGTTTTTCTTGATGATGCTAAAATATTACTATAGGTCCTAATTCTTGATGATGTGAACTATTATTTTTATTCATTGCCCTAGCAATGAACCAAACCCACTTTTTGTGGTTCTCCATAACATGTGCGCATTTTGTTTGTCCATAATGCATGCGCATTTTTCTTCTCCATAACAAATGCGCATTTTTCTTCTCCATAACGCGTGCACATTTTGTAACTATAAAATGTGTGCATGTTTTTCTTAGCCATAACTACATGTCATATGACGTGTTACACTTGGGATTAACCAAAACAAACATTACATAACGGGAGTACATTGCATTTTTATGTATCATAAACATCTTTCCTAAAAGTAGGATTGCATCTAAAAGGTCTCTCATCTTCGTGCACACACCCTTACATGTTTACCCATAAAAAACTTAGCATACATATTATGTAGGAAGTATAGTGATAATTCCCTATTACATTGTGTGGTGAAATATCAAAAACCATATACCATGTATCCGTCCAATGATATCAAAATGGTTGATATGTGCACCACCCAATCAAAATATGTTCTTTGCTAGTGTTTGGAATTTGATCTGTTCCAGGAAATCTGAAATCTGGAAGTCTTATGTCGTATCTATACCCATTCAAACAATACAAGTATTCTGTTCATGTATTATAAAATTTCACTTATAATAATAATAAGCGTTTTAAATTTCAATTATAATACAATTTTTAGATTTAAGAATTCAATCTTAAGAATCTTTTAATTATTATATAGTAAATGGATTTGTCTTGTGTTTCTTTTAATCATTATGGTGAATGAATTTGTTTTATGTTTGTGTTTATTCAACAAAAATGTATGTAAGTAATTTGTATATGTTTTAATAATATTAAAATATAAGTATTGTAATATAAAATTTGTATTGTAGTAAAGATTTTAAAATAAATATAATGTAGATATAAAAAAATATATTAAAAAATAAAAATAATATATTTTTATATTATTTCAATTAAAAAAAATATAATATATAATTTTAATAAAGTAAATTATTTAAGTTCTTTGTGTATTGTAATATCTCTTTAAATACGAAAAAAAAAATATACGTAAATTTGTAATTTTCTAGAAAGATAAATCCAAGAGATGTTATACTTTGCTTTATCTATTGTGACAAAAGTGACTTACGTTAGACTATAAGACTCCTAAAATGATGTTTAAATCTTTCGACAACATGTCCTTGTTATGACAATAAGTCTTTTGCATTGTCATGAAATCTAGTTAAAAAGTTTCCTATTTTTATTTTATATCGGTTGCAAAGTCGTAACAACTGTTTTTGTTCTTCAGTTCTTGACTGAACCTATCAGCTAGGAAGAGAAAGGTCTCAGGTATTACTTAGCCTCTACTGCTAATGCAAAACTCTTGGTTTCCTTGTGCAGGTGAACAAAAGGCCAAGTCTTATCTTCCTAGCTAAAAGAGGTAAATCCTAAGCTAGGGTACAAAGCTCATTCTAAGCGCTAAAAGCTCAAACATCAAAAGGGTGTAAACTAAACATTTCAAAAACAAAATATTGCAAAGGTATAACACTTTATGATATCACGATGGTTGGTCATACTTCACAAACCATGAGTGTTGATTTGATGTATAGGGGACAAGGATTTAATGGATACCCACGTAGGCCATGTGGAGGTCTTTAATGCTCTGGCTGGAAGCCAATTGTCTTAAGGAAAAACCCTAGGGGTTTAATGCATTTTCGAAAACAGTGGAAGCTTGTCCTTGAAGCTTTGTCTCTTTTGGTTTTTCTTTGTGGAACTCTGGTAGGTTTTTGTCTGTTCTTTTATGTAGCTCAAAGGTGGTTCCAAGGTGGAGGAGCCGAGTTGCTTGAACCTCGACACCCTTCCTCCTTACCTACACATTTATAAACTTTGCTGGTGTTGTTGGCTACGTTTTTTAGAGAGCTCGCAGAGACATGTAATTTCTTGCTTGCAAAAGTATTAACAATTTTTATGTAGTCATTACAGTTTTAAAAAATTGTTTGACCCCCGCGGTCATGATCTACAGGAGGCATACAAAACAATTCTTCTCAATCGAGTCTTGGTTGGTCATTGTAATCGAATACTTTGAGGTACGGGTAAGACCTTTTACCTCACCCTTTGTGGCTCTAATAGCTTGAGGTAATGTGGCTTGTCCTGCGTTTCCATGGCAAGTTCGGATTCCATGTCTGCGTTTTTCCTTGAGTATGAGAGTGATAAGTTTTCTTGGTGGCCGTAAGGTCTATTTTTTTATGGTGTAAAATGGAACACCCTTCAACCATGTAGTCGAGGTGACTATATTTATGGAAACTTGTATGAACAAAAGCAATGTTATTGTTCTTGTTTTTAAGTTAAAAGAACTGTCATGCGATTGTCTGTAATTAATCTTTTTCTTTATAAAAGAACCCTGTGAGGGATTTCATGATGTATAAACTTAGTTGTGATTGATTCTACAGTTTTGTTTTTTTATAAAAGTAATTACTAAGCCTAGAAGGCTTTGCTCTATTCTAGTTATAATTTATTGTGTAGATGGAAAAGATGGTTATGGGATTCAATCTTTGGTTTCATGGATAACAAGAATGAGTGGTTAAAACAAATCGTGAGGCTTCTGTTAAGTGGATCCAATCCCTTTACTGTTTTATGATTGTTATTAAGACGTAAGGTCATTGTGATAATTCATGTATGTTTTTAAACAATTGATAATACTAAAGGGCCTTCAGCCTGTCACCAGTGTTGTGTCATGTTGATAATCTTGATTTAGTATTTTTATTTAAGGTTCTAAGTTTATTATCCCTATATGTATCTGGATTTTTAGTTTGTGGGCCGGAACTCGGCTGTAGATTGGAAATTGATTTATATATGATATATTGTTTAAGGTATGGGCATAACATAAGGTTTTTACTATTGTTTTCAATTCATTGTTCAGTGTTTGTTTATGTAAAATTCTATAATGTATAAATATATATAACCTCCATTACAGATCTAAATCCCCTGTGTTGTTTTAAGTCGAGCATTGTTTAGTCTATTTAAAAGAGTATCTAGTTTTATTACGAAACTTCTCTCAAAGTTTAAGCTTATTTATTATGAGATAGTGTAGTTACTTGTAATTCTTAGCATATATATATATATATATATATATAATGTAAAAGGAAACAATAAAACACCACTCTACGAAACTAAATAAAACAGATAATGAGATGTGCCATATCTAATTCTAAAAATATCTTAATCATGGCTATATCCTAGCTTATCCTAACTTAAGGGTTGAGGATACCTTTAAGAGATCATGTGTGTTTTTTCGAGGTGGTGTTCTTGGTTTTATATGTCTATAAGATTTCTTTAGGGTCTTCATGTGTGTTTTTTCGAGGTGATGTTCTTGGCCCTATATGTCAATAGGATTCTGTTGAGGCCTGGAAATTCGCAGGCAACAACAGAAAGGGATTCTCCCCAGTCAACGTTCCCAACTAGCCCGTGACTGTTTGGTACGAGGAATCCGTCCGGTTTGCGGTCCGGCTACCGTAGGTCAAAGTAACAAAAAAAAAGGTTTTACCGGTTGCGGCCCGGTCCACCGTGTATATTTTTTTATTTCTTGACTTAAGTATGATATGCATATGCCTAATTAACTATGCAGGGTGATAAGGATGCAAGGAGCGTTCACAATGTGATGTGCGGGTTCTTACCTCTCGTCTTAGGCTCACAAGCATCTAAATCACATGTGCAGAAATAAAACTAACTATCTATCTATCTATCCCCGGGGAGCAAACTTTAACTTATTTGTGAGTAATGTGAATTGTGCATGTATCATAAAGAGAAATTACAAGTAGCTGATATTTCTTGCTACAACACATGAATGATTAAAGATATTTCAACAATCAGATAGCTAATTGTTTTATGAACAGCATGCATTACTCATGGTGGTGATTCCACAAAATAAACCAGAAATCATTTAAACAAGAACATAGGTTCTGAGAGTTAGAACGATCTCACGGTTAATGGACAAAAGCTGGAAAAACAAAATAGTTAATCTTTCAGCCATCCACAGCATAACATTTGAAAGTGCCACCAATCTTCCTCCAACAGGCAAACAATACTTCTTTATTGCAAAGAGAAATAATTCTTCTTACAATATAGCTTTTCCTGTCTAACTGGGGAAAAAAATCCCCCTCTTCCCTCTTAGTCTATTTCATTTATACAAAAGGTGAGACGGTTGGGCTGCCCAAAGTAACCTTTGGGCTTCCCAACTCTTCGTTTCCCCATGCTTGACTTTTCTCAAATGTTTTTTACAAAATGTTACATATTACAAAAAATGACCGATCCTTTACGAGGAGGGTCCCACTTGGGCATCTAGAAATTTCTTCCATGCCGAAGCTTCAGAGGCAATGCCCTCAAACGCACAAGGCTCTAAAAACTGAATATTGATCTCAAACTTAGCAGCCTGGTTCTTTATAGCCTCAATCCTGGATGCACTCAATCGAAGATGATCCTCCAGGAGCTGCACGTTGATAGCTAAATGATCTACTTCGCTTCTCAAGATCTGATCATCCAGGTCTTTAATCTGCTGTACTTTAGCTTCCTCCTCCTGGTATCTCTTCTGCAACAGCTGCACAAAGGCGTTGTGATCCGGGAAAGCTTCAAGCCTCTGCTTGGCCTCTATCTGGCACCGGTTGTAGGTAATGAGAAGCCTTCTGAAAAAATCGGTGCATGCTCCTTTCGTCTTCTTAACTTATTTTTTGAAATCCTCCGCGGTATTTATAGCAAATTCCAGCAAGTCATAATCCCGCTTGAGGGCCTGTGTATCCTTTGATCGTAGTTCTGCTGGAGTTTCTTCCTTGTTTTCCAGCCTTGCCATTCTTGCAGTCAGGACTTCAAGGACGTCCTGAGATCGATCTACAAAGTAAGAGGAGGTCTCCAGGATTTCCTCCAATCTACTATCTACCTTCAGCACCTTGCATCTTTCTCCTTCTATAGCAGTCTGTAGTTGCAGTATCTTAGCCTTCTGGGCCAATATATGCTCTTTGAACTGTTGGAGGTTAACCTGTTTCTCCCTTGCTTCCTCCAGAGCGGTTGTCAGAGAAGAAATCTGCTCTTGATGTTTCTCTCTCTGTTCTTGGGAGTGCATCTCACTGGCCTGCAAGATAATCCTTTGCTTCTCTTCTAGCTCTTCTACCTTCTCCTGCAGCCGTTCCTTTTCTATCGTCAGCTCTTGATATTATTTCTGCACTTTTTCTAGGGATTCTTGTGTTGTTTCTCTGACTTGTCTTTCTACTTGGAGGGCCTGCAATTCAGCCCTAGAAGCCTTTATCTCCTTCTGCATGTCTTCATACTTCCGCTTCAGCCTATTGCCTTCCTCTCTTTCTTTCCTCAAGGTGTTTTTCAATTGACCAGAGGATTTCTTAGATAGCTCCAAGTCTATCATAATCCTACCCACATTATCCTCTGAAGCTTGAATCAGTGTTGCTCCGGCTCTGATGGTGAATCTCGGGTCTTGGTCTATTCCCAACATAACAGGCGTATCTGATATCATTTTCCCTAGCAGATCCCCTGTTTCAATTTTCCTTTCTGTTCTCTTCACTATCCTCTTTGTTGCCTTGTCGTAGAAAACAGTATTGAAATCATGGATTTCTTCTCCTTTTTTCTGCACAAAAGGGACCAGCTTGAGAGTGGGGACCATGGGTGTGCTAGCGGTAGGTACTTGTGGGTCCTGAACCTCGAGGTTCTCCACATCCTGGGTCTGCCCTGCCGCTGTTTCAGAAGCTGACTACTCTATCTGTGTCAATTTAGCCTTTCAGCTTATTGTCTTTGGAGCTCTTCATCCAGCTTCCTTTTCTTTTCTTCTTCTTCTTTCTTTGCATATTCTTCTGCTTTCCTAGCTGCCTCTTGCGCAGCTTTCCTTTTTTCTTCTTCTTCGGTGTGTAGCCACCCTGCAGCTTCTTGTGCCAACCTCTGGGCTTCCTCATTTCTTCTCTTTGCTTCTTCCTTAGCCTTTGCTTGTTCGTCTCCCTTCCCACCTTTGGTGGTGATCTTCTTCTTGAACCTTCTTCTCAAGGCTGTCATGTTTACTGCATTTCAAAAGATGGATTCTTCCCGATCCCAATGGTGGGCATACTCAAAATGCACATTGTTTGTTTTGCAGTGTTCAGCTACTTTACCGTGAGTATCATTCCTACGAAAGGGCATCTCTCCAAAATGGAACTTTTCTAGCTCTTCTACAAATTCATCAGCCTTTTTTACTCTGGTAAACTTGTAGCTTCCTAACCTGAAGGGAAAAGGAGGATAGGCGGTCTTCTTGTGCTCAAACAGAAAGCTGCCTATTCCATCCAGGAACACTTGTCTGACTGCCTCCTTGTGAATAATGTAATCAATTGCATATTTGGGCAGCAGGGAAGGTGCTCTCGAACCTCCAAACATCCTGAAGTACAGGCCATCTTCAGTCAAATAGTAGTCTACATACTCCTCTATTACTTGAAGTGCCTCCTCTGACATACAATCACACTCCTTCAGGAAAATGAGTGTGTATAAGGGCATGATAAAGTGTTCACATACTTCTTGATAATGGCTGTGATATTTGTGTTCCCACAGGAGTTTATAGGTAGCATAGACAGGCATTCTTTCCCTATCCCAGATGCACCTGAGTCCGGGGAAAGGCTGATTACACAATATGCAATCGATGAGTATGGAACTCATATAGAATTCAGACCTCTTTTGGGCCACTCCTCCCAAAGCTGAGGCCAAGTAAGCTGAAAGACTATTTGATACAAGGCTAGCCCAGTTGAAAATTGTCCCCTAGGTTGCAACATGAAAAATGATGGGTATCCACTCTAACTTGAAGAACCTACCATGTGCTCTTCCAAAAATCATGTTCAGCATTAAATCTATGAACCTATAGGGGGCCCTTAAGCTTGTTGTATCATAATCACCCGTCGGTCTGTATCTATAATGTTTTCCCTGCAACAGCATCTTTTTAAGAGTCTCTACCAAGTCCATTCTAATGTTGTTAAGCCAATCATCAGATAAAAATATTTGGGCTTCTGGCAGGTGGTAAGCCAACGCTACATATCCAGGGATATATGCAGCATAGCCCTGTCTTTCCACATTTTCCAGGATCATTGTTGTGACATCTACCCGGGGCAGAATCCAACCGATTACTTCAGAGCACGGGAACAACTCTGGTCTGGTGGTGATCTTCATCAGTGAAGATCTTTCTATGTTGGCATGTATGGACGCTTCTTCCAATCCTATGTCAGGAACTTCTCTGCGCGTGATCAGTCTATATATTTCCCCCCACTGGTACTCAGGTTCAACACCAGAAATACAATTAGTGTCCTCGTATATGTATTCTGTCTTGGTGACAACTTCTACTTCTGGCTCTTCTTCGACCACAGGGGCCTTCTTCTTTTGTCTCTTTGACATTGTGAGCTCTTCCTGCCATAAAATTGTAACATTAAGCCCTTTTGGCTGAGTGACAAGCTGGTATACATCAATGTGCGGTGTGCCATTTCTTCTATGTTTAACATGATAGCAATCAGTCAATGAAGCAAGTATATGCATGTATAGACTGAAATGGCCTAACTAAAAGAACTATTAAACCCAATGTGTAGTGTTCAGTGACTTTGTTTATGTCCATCATGATGAAAAATAGTTATATGCATTAAAATATGCAAGCTACCACTGCTTTTCAATACCAACAATTCTAACAATATAATTGGGCGAAAAGAACATCTACATTAATGCGAAGAAAACCTCCGCTCTCTGCGGGTGACATTATCATTTCGATGCGCGGGGCAAATAGGGGAAAGATATATGAGACTTTAACAGTGCTTTAACAAAACTGTGCCCTCGCGGCTTATGGCCAAAAAGCAGTGATATATCCCTTTCAACCGGCTGGGGTTCGACCACTGAGCTCGAATGGGGTCGCGCGGAACAACATGACGAAAACGATTGGGGTTGAAATAATGAAGGAAGCCCAAAATGGAACAAACAGTCCCAAATCAACAAGGAAGGGCCATGGAAAACCTATCTCCACCATACATCATCATACAGGGTGGTTTGGTGCAAACAGCGTAACGACCGTTTGCACCAACCCCCTTAATTCTCTATGCACAGGGTGATATAGCAACGATGATATGGAAAAAAATACTCTAAGAGCCAAACTGCCCTCCCACGGACAGTTAAGATAAAAAAAACTCCACCTATATAGGCATATAATTTAACGGGACGAGGAAAACGGCCAGGGAAACAAACCATCCTAGAAAATAAAACCACCAAACGTTCAAACGGAAAGAGGAAAGGAAAATGAATCCTACCTGGCACTGATGTGTAACCGGCGTGTATGGCGGGACGAAGACGGTCAGGCTTCTACAGTTGCCACCTGGATGCGGGTACCGGAAACGGGGTCTGAACAAACTCGAGCGATCGACAGCACGATAGCGACAGAGCACGGTAGTTAAAAATAACAATAGAATAATAACTCCTCGACCCCGTATATATAAGGTCAACACTCGCGGCATATCGGATGGCGGACCACTTTTGGATAGGAAACTGAAATCCAACTTTCTTCGGCAACGGCGAACGGCCGAAACGCTAAGCCATTCGCGTACCATACTTAGCGGAACCTCGATAGACTATTCATCGGGACCAAAGTGAAACTGGAGCCGCAAAGGCGGAGCAGCGGAGAGTAAATCGATCCGCAACGGGTAAAATCTGAATCGAAAGTGAAACGACTCCGCATCGGAAGGGCTGGTGCTTCCTTCATCCGCAACGACGGAACCATAAAGCGTACCACCGTCCGCAACGTCGGGACTTGAATCGGAAGCGAAAACACTAAAGGCTCAGAGAGTTAAGAGCTTTGGCAGCCACAATGGCGGAGCCACAAAAGATGCGGCCTTCCATAACGGCAAGAATAGAATGACTTAAATATCCCGAAACCAAAAGCCTTCCACAGCCGCAACGGTGGAAGCCCCCCGACTTACGGGATCGGCAAAAATAACACAGGCAGGAAACAGAACATTTAAGCAATGATCAGGAGAGGAAGTGTTTTTCCGTCCGCAACGGCGGAGAAAGAAATGACGAATCCTTCCGACATAAACCAAAAGATCGGCCGATGTGAAAACCAATGGATCGAAAGACGAAAGTGTATTTCTTTCTGCAACGGCGGAAGACCAAAACAAATATCCACCCGCAACGGCGGGGCACTGACCAAAATGAATTCCGATTCAGGCATGCTTCAAATGCATTCAAAGGCAGCGATAAAGCTTGATCAAATAGTGGATTACTTCAAGCATCCGAGGGGGAATCAAAAACAATTGGTAGCTCAATCCAAGCATTTAGAATTAACCCAAGGACAAAGAACTAATCGAAGCAAAGGAGGGTCCTAAATTTTTTTTGGAATTTTGGGAATTTGTTGCAGCTGCAACAGATTCCTTTAGGGCCTAAGGAATAGGTTTCCTCCCTTAACCGTGTCTACAGATATGTTCCTAGTGCATTATAATGCACTGCATATTCTCTCTTAGATGTAAAATATCACATATGTAGTTCCTATGTGTAGGTTTGATTCCTTGTTCATGGACCTCAAGCCTTAAAAACTACCTTTAGGGCATAAGTCTTGAGCTTCTTCCCCAAGCATGGTCAAGTGACTATGACCCATAATGAGTTCTTAAAGCCTCCTAATGGTGTCCATATTACAACAGAAAGAAAAATTATGCTCTTAGATGGTTAAGCATGGCTGTTTGAGGTGTTTTTTGTGATGATGCTAAAATATTACTATAGGTCCTAATTCTTGATGATGTGAACTATTATTTTTATTCATTGCCCTAGCAATGAACCAAAACCATTTTTTGTGGTTCTCCATAACATGTGCGCATTTTGTTTGTCCATAATGCATGCACATTTTTCTTCTCCATAACACATGTGCATTTTCTTCTCCATAACGCGTGCACATTTTGTAACTATAAAATGTGTGCGCGTTTTTCTTAGCCAGACCTACATGTCATATGACGTGTTACACTTGGGATTAACCAAACCAAACATTACATAACGGGAGTACATTGCATTTTTATGTATCGTAAACATGTTTCCTAAAAGTAGGATTGCATCTAAAAGGTCTCTCATCTTCGTGCACACACCCTTACATGTTTACCCATAAAAAACTCAGCATACATATTATGTAGGAAGTATAGTGATAATTCCCTATTACATTGTGTGGTGAAATATCAAAAACCATATACCATGTATCCGTCCAATGATATCAAAATGGTTGATATGTGCACCACCCAATCAAAATATGTTCTTTGCTAGTGTTTGGAATTTGATCTGTTCCAGGAAATCTGAAATGTTCATATATTTTCTCTTTTGTGATTTTCAACTTCTTGACTTTGTTGTAACTCAAGGCATTTTCATATTCTTGTTGTTTTCTTTCTCGATGCGATGTTATGTTGTACAATGCACCATTAGAGTGGCTAATAATGTCTATAATAGCATCCAATGACTCTGCAAGGGAGTTGCAAATTTCATCTCCACCCATTCAAGCAACACCAATCTCTCAAATGTGAAATCTCTCTCAATATCTCTGCATTAGGATCCATAGTAGCCACTCCAATAATAAATAAATAAATAAATTATTAGAAAAATACATATGGTATAATGACATATATAAGAAATGAAAAATGTAAAAATAGTGTACAAAAAATAACGATGTGAACTATTTATAATTGAACAATTGCACCAATGAATAAACATTCAACATTTTTCCATCCTAAATTTATGTCGTATATGAGTATTATTTTAAATTGCTAGATACGTACCTTAAATGTCCTATGTGTATATGTCGTCGCAAGCTTCTCTACCTTATTTTAAGGCTTGGATTATGAAGTTTCATCAAAACTATAGGGTGTTGAGTAATGCCCTTGGAGGACCAACTCTAAGATTCAGAGTAAAGGAAAGGGCTAGAGACTAGAGGAGGGGGCACATGGTATTATTGATGAATAAAATCCCAATTAGTTGTATTTTTACTTGATTTATTTTTAGTTGTATTTTGGGGAAGATATTGTTAGAATATAATCCATGGGGATTATTGTAAATAAATAAATAAATCTGAATAGTAGGAAGCTGAAAAGGCTAGGCGGAAGGTGAAACACAACCGTCATATCATTTGTATAAATATATGCATCGGCATTGGAATAATAACGAATCGGGAGTTATTACCTATCAGTGGTATCAGAGCTTGGCTATTTTCCATAACTCCTGCCTGCTGCATTTTAGTCCTGGCATTCTGCTTGCCAGTCCATTTCCAGACTGCCTACTCCATCAGTCTTCCATTTGCATGTGTTTCTCCTCTCCTAGCCTGCGAGCATTCATGTATGCGTTATTCTCCTTCAAACGTTCATTTGAGGTTACCTTGTTGCAAGTTCTTTGAAGACTGTCTACACAAATTCTCTTCTCCTTTGTCATGCTGTGTGCATTACAATTCCAGAGTTGCTGAGTTTATTCCTCATCAATTTCTAGGTTTGGACCCTTCCCGCGGCCTCTCATAGCCTCCACGTGAAACCCTAATTCTGCATTGAAGCAGCTATTGGCTCTCCTCACCAGGAATCGATATAGCTTCACGAGAAGCTTAAGATGCCCGCCCTTCTGATCCGTGTGAGGCATCACCGAATGAATATCTGATATATGCGTTGATATGGTGTGCATATATGCGTTGATATTGTAATTCATAAATGCATTGATATGGTGTGCATATATGCGTTGATATTGTGACTGATATATGCGTTGATATATGAATGATATTGTGACTGATATATGCGTTGATATATGTGATGAAGACTGGTATATACGTTGATATATCCTACATATACTGATATATGTTGAAGCTGATGCCTGAAGACTGAGCCAGAACCTGCGTGGAGACCTGCCTGAAGACTGTGTTGGGATGCCTGCGTGAAGAATGTTCTCTGCAAGAATGTGGAGGTAAGGATGTAATGAGTATCTGCGTGGAGACAGCATAAAACCTAAATTTACCCTAGATTCTACGTGAAGTTTGAAGTGAAATATTTCCATATTTATGAGTTTTACCCTAGATGCTGCGTGAGTTTTGGAGCTGATGTATATATGCTGCGTGTAGTATGAGCCTGCCTGTAGTATGAGCCTGTATTAATAAATTTTAAGGTGGAGGTTCTATTGATGCCAAAGATTGTATACATCAGATTTCCCATATTGTTATGTGGTATACAGCTCTGAGTGCAGGAAAGTGGTGTACAACATTGATTTCCCCTCATCTATTTTCAATTCTTATCAGGAATTTTGTGTGAGAGACAATCTCAGATATAAATCTTGATTGAAGACTGACTGATAGATTGAAGGATATATATATGCTGACTGATATATATATGTTGAATGGTATATATGCGTTGAGTATATATACTGCTTGGAGTTTGGAAATTTTTTATGATTGCTGGTGTATACATGCTACTGTCTACTTCCTAAAATGCTGCTGAACCTATGGAGCTGCCCACGATTCAAGCGAGCCTGTGTTGCTATAGCCTGTTGAATACCTACTTGAAGACTGATCTCAATATTCAAAAATTCTGATACTGAGACTGATATATTGCTAGTGACTGATATATTTTGTATTGAAGAAGCCTGTGTATGCTATAAACTTGCGTTGTATTCACCTTGGCAAAGACTGTAGACCTGCAAGGTTATTGTTTTTCTATTTCTCTTTGTAAATTACACTAACAGTTGAAAAATGCAATCTATAGCATCTATAGTTGGTGCCACCCTCAGTGGAAAAGACACTTATCCAGAATGGTGGAGGAAGGTCAAATCTGCCTTCATCTACAATGACCTTTGGGACAACATTTGCGAAGGCAGCACAATAGAGACAGAAGCTGGAAAGCCCATAACCATAGACCCAAGACCTCCAGAATCAGAGAAAGAGAAGGCCATTTGGAGAACAAAAGACAAGAAATCTTTAGCGGTAATCATTGCCACTGTCATTGAAGAGGTGAGCCAGCACATATTGCCTGCAAAATCATGTTTTGAAGCACTAAAAATATTAAAAGAACTGTATGATTCACACTATGAAATGGAATTTATTCAACTAATGTTAAAAATATTCAGTCTTGAAGTAAAAGGTAATGATCCCATGTTAGTTGCCTCTGAAATCAAAGCTATCATGCACAAGATTCAAGCCTTTGGTATGAAACCAGATCTTCCTCTTGCAGCATTTGTAAAATCTTTGTATCCTACTCACTCAAACTATCTTGAATCGTTGCAAGCTAGTGACAAGTTCAAATCACTGACATTTGACACCCTGGTAGACAAGATAGTTGACAGAGAGAAAGCCTTTGGTAAGAAGACAACCGAGCATTCTGGAGAATCACTTTGCTTTGCTCAAAATCCAAAGAACCACACCAAAGACCAATCCAAAGATCATCCCAAAGGAGAAAGCAGCAAGAGAGGCAGAGGAAGAAGAAACTTCAGAGGCAGAGGGGGCAGAAACAACTTCACCAAAAGATTAGATTTGCAGTGCAAGCATTGTGGAAAGACTGGGCACACATCAGATCAGTGTTGGGCTTCGTGGGACTCCATCAAAGACAAGCACAACCAGAAGAAAGATGATAATAAAAATCAAGATGCTTGTAAATATTCTGATTCTGCTCATTGTATTGTTGCACATTGTAATCTTGGAATTAATGAAATGACTTCACTTTCATCTTACAAAGATTGTTGGCTGCTTGATACTGGTGCAACATCACACATGACATTTAGAAAAGACTGTTTTGAAGAACTTAATGAAACAATAGATGGCAAAGTGTATTTTGCAGATAAGTCAAGTATTAAACCAAAGGGAATGGGCACCATTCAACTGAAGATGCCTGGATTCCCTGATTTCTTGTTGAAAAATGTTCTTTATCTTCCAGAGTTGCAGAGAAGCCTGCTGTCCTTCCTTGGTGGAGATTCAACAGTAAGGCCATTCCATCCACATGTTTGATGGAATCGTTGAAATAAGAAAGTCCTCTGACAACCAAGTCATCATGACTGGATATGAAGATGGGAAGCTGCTGAAGCTAAATGGTTCATCTGCAAGAGTTCAGAACTATGCCTACCTCTCTTAGCATGGAGAAGGTAATATGTCATCTAGTTCATTGTGGCATGCAAGATTTGGTCATCTAAATTATAACAGTCTTCGTTTGTTGAGAAAGAATGGTGTATTTGGTTTTCCCACCATTCCCAAAGAGAAGAACAAATGTGATGCATGTATATTAGGGAAACATAGTAAGCTGCCATTCCATGAATCTAATTTCAGAGCAAGTAGGAAATTAGAACTAGTGCATTCTGATTTATGTGGCCCAATGCCAACTCCTTCAGCAAATGGGAATAAGTATTTTATGACATTTGTTGATGACTACTCAAGAATGTGCTGGATTTACTGTTTAAAGACAAAATCAGAAGCATTTCAAACATTCAAAGACTTTCATGCATTGATAGAAAAACAAGCACAATCAAAAATTGGTACACTTCGTACTGATAATGGAAAAGAATACACTTCAAATGATTTTGAAGATTATCTTCGTCAACATGCAATTGCACATCAGACTACCATTCCCTACAATCCTCAACAAAATGGTGTAGCAGAAAGAATGAATAGAACCATAATGAATATGGTTCGCTCTATGATGTTTTTCAAGAATGTAAAACTAATGTTTTGGGGTGATGCAGTAAAATGTGCAGCATATTTGAGAAACAGAAGTCCCTCAAATGATCTTGATGACAAGAATCCACATGAAATGTGGTTTGGCCATCTCCCTTCAATCAGGCATCTCAGATTTTTTGGTTCCACCTGTTATGCCTTGATTCCAAAGGAGCAAATAAACAAGCTTGGTGCTCGAAGTAGAAAATGCATTTTCCTCGGGTACAAAGAATACTCCAAGGCATATCGTATGTATGATGAGGTAAACAATAAATTTGTTATTTCCAGAGATCTCATTTTTCTTGAAACTAATAAAAATGACCAGTCCATTGAGAGACAGCTTGATCATTTGGAAAATTATCCTCATCCAAAGACATATTCTGAAAATGAATATGAAATTCCAAACCTTGAAGGGGGGATTCCTATTTTGGATCAACCTTTGGAATTTCCATATGAAGCACCAACTCCCCCGCATGAAGAAGTTCCTGCTACTTCACCTGAACAAGAGGTTCAACTGGATGATGTGATTGAGAGAATTGAAAGACTCTCAATCAATGATGAAGCACCACCAGCTGATCAACCAGGACCATCATAGAAGATTCCTAAATGGGCCACAAAGTCACTTGAAAGTGTCCATCCGGATGAAGTTGGAAAGACGGGAACAAGAAATTCTAAAAGACATGGAGGAGAGGCAGATAATTCAGGTGATCACATGGATGTATCATTTGATTGTGAATTTAATTTATCTGCTAACTTTGAACCAACTTCCTTTGAAGAAGCTTTTACTCGAGTTGAGTGGAAAGAAGCTATGCAGAATGAGTATGATGCACTCATGAAGAATGGAACTTGGAAGCTGGTTGACCCTCCAGTTGGAACCAAACCAATTGGCTGCAAGTGGGTTTACAAGAACAAATACACATCAGATGGCTAACTTGACAAGCACAAAGCGAGGCTTGTAGCAAAAGGCTATGCACAGAAAGAAGGAATTGACTATGAAGAAACATTTTCTCCTACAGCAAAATGGGCTACCATCCGAACCTTACTCTCTTTAGCTGCTCAGATTGGGTGGAAAGTTCATCAAATGGATGTGAATACTGCTTTCTTGAATGGAGACTTGAAAGAGAATGTCTTCATGTCTTAGCCAGAAGGCTTTGTTGTGAAAGGAAAAGAACAAAAAGTATGCAAGCTTGTCAAATCCTTGTATGGCCTAAAACAAGCGCCTCGTGCATGGTATGAAAATTTAATCGAGCATCTTTTGAAGTTAAATTTCGAACATTTTGATCTTGATGATGCAACACTGTTTATAAAGAAAGTAGGAAGATCAGTTGTGTATCTTGTGGTGTACGTCGATGATCTTTTGATGACAGGGAACAATGAGAGCTATATGGCATCCATAAATAAAGATTTGAAAAAGATCTTTGAAATGACAAATATGGGACATCTCCACTATTACTTAGGAATTGAAGTCACTCAACATCCTAAGTACATATTCCTATCTCAAAAAAAATATGTTGGAGAACTACTAAACAAATTTTGCATGACAGAATGCAACCCTATATCTACTCCAATGGAACAGAAAATGAATCTCACATCAAGCGAAGGAAAATAATTTGAGGATGCGACCAAGTATCGACAACTTGTAGGAAGCCTTATATACCTTGCAACAACTAGACCAGATATTTCTTATGTTGTTGGCATACTTTCAAGGTTCACGCATAAGCCTTCTGAAGGACATTGGTCAACTGCAAAAAGAGTTCTAAGATACTTGAAGGGGACTCAAGACGTTGGACTCAAGTACTCTAAAGTGGATGACTTCAAACTTATTGGGTACTCAGACTCAGATTTTGATGGCGATAAGGAGACAGGAGTATCAACTTCTGAATACACTATGAGTCTTGGATCAGCAACTGTCTCATGGAGATCACACAAACAGTCAGTTCCGGCAGATTCAACAACAGAAGCAGAATATGTGGCTGCAGCTGAAGCAACGAAAGAAATAGTATGGCTCAGGAATATACTTGAAGATTTGCAAGAAAAACAAGAGGACTCCACACCATTATTGATCGACAATACTTCTGCAATCAAGCTGGCTAAGAATCCTAGATTCCATGATCGAACCAAACACATCAACACAAAGTATCATTTGATTCGACATCATGTAGAGGCCAAGACAATCCATCTTCGACATTGTTTCACAAATGATCAAATTGCAGACATCTTCACCAAAGCGCTTGGATGAGAAAAGTTTGAAAGATTCAGAAACATGCTCGGACTTACAAACACCCCTTTGGATTAAGAGGGGGATTGTTAGAATATAATCCGTAGGGATTATTGTAAATAAATAAATAAATCTGAATAGTAGGAAGCCGAAAAGGCTGGCCGGAAGGTGAAACACAACCATCATATCATTTGTATAAATATATGCATTGGCATTGGAATAATAACGAATCGGGAGTTATTACCTATCAGATATGAATTCCATTTGATATTTTTTTAATTGTATTTGAGGGAATATATGAATTCCACTTGATATTTTTTAGTTGTATGCAACCTTTCTATTTACATGACAAAATTTTCATATTTATGAATAGTGGTTTGGATTCATAAGGATCTCATGGATATATATGCATCTAGTGAAATTGATTTAATTTTTATGAGTAAATTGGGGTTTTAATTTCTTTTGGGCATAGAAATGACTAGAATTATGGTTCAAATTTGTTTAGGTCATACAAATTAGTAAAACTATGGTTTGAATTTATTTTATGGCATACAAATTATTGAAAATAGATTATTTAGAAGGATTGATTTTGATGTAAATATGTTAGATGGGGGATAATAATTCCTAAAGTGGAATATGGAGGACATTCTCACCCAAATCACGTTCACCAATACCTTCTTTGGTTGTCGGAATCAGTGCTTATCGTTGCCATGGAGAAAATGATGGGCACGACCCATTTTGGGGAATAAAACATGTTCTAAAAAATGCATACTTATTTTAGAACTACATAGCATGTACGGATTTTAGAACTAGATAGCACGTACGCATTATGTTTAACTATCCTACTTGGCCTGCATCTTGGAAGAATCGAGACTAGGTTTGGTGATGTTTTTGGCCCTATATGTCAATAGGATTCCTTTACGGCCTAAGGAATAGGTTTTCTCCCTTAACCATGTCTACAGATATGTTCCTAGTGCATTCTAATGCACTGCATATTCTCTCTTAGATATAAAATATCACATATGTAGTTCCTATGTGTAGGTTTGATTCCTTGTTCATAGACCTCAAGCCCTAAAAACTACCTTTAGTGCATAAGTCTTGAGTTTCTTCCCCCAAGCATGGTCAAGGGACTATGACCCATAACGAGTTCTTAAAGCCTCCTAATGGTGTCCATATTACAACAAAAAGAAAAAATATGCTCTTAGATGGTTAAGCATGGTTGTTTGAGGTTTTTCTTGATGATGCTAAAATATTACTATAGGTCCTAATTCTTGATGATGTGAACTATTATTTTTATTCATTTCCCTAGAAATGAACCAAACCCATTTTTTGTGGTTCTCCACAACATGTGCGCATTTTTCTTGTCCATAATGCATGCGCATTTTGCTTCTCCATAACACATGCGCATTTTTATTCTCCATAATGCATGTGCATTTTGTAACTATAAAATGTGTGCATGTTTTTCTTGGCCAGACCTACATGTCATATGACATGTGAGGCTTGGGATTAACCAAACCAGACATTACATAACGGCAGTACATTGTATTTTTATGTATCGTGAACATGTTTCCTAAAAGTAGGATTGCATCTAAAAGGTCTCTCATCTCCGTGCACGGGCCCTTACATGTTTACCCATCAAAAACTCAGGATACATATTATGTAGGAAGTATAGTGATAGTTCCCTATAACATTGTGTGGTGCAATATAAAAAACCATATACCATCTATCCATACGATGATATCAATATGGTTGATATGTGCACCACCCAATCAAAATATGTTCTTTGTTGGTGTTTAGAATTTGATCTGTTCCAGGAAATCTGAAATGTTCATATATTTTCTCTTTTGTGATTTTCAACTTCTTGACTTTGTTGTAACTCAAGCCATTTTCATATTCTTGTTGTTTTCTTTCTTGATGCGATGTTATGTCGTACAATGCACCATTAGAGTGGCTAATAATGTCTATAATAGAGTCCAATGACTCTGCAAGGGAGCTGTAGATTTCATCTCCACCCATTCAAGCAACACCAATCTCTCTCAAATGTGAAATCTCTCTCAATATCTCTGCATTAGGATCCATAGTAGCCACTAAAATAATAAATAAATAAATAAATTATTAGAAAAATACACATTGTATAATGACATATCTAAGAAATGAAAAATGTAAAAATAGTGTACAAAAAATAACGATGTGAACTATTTATAATTGAACAATTGCACCAATGAATAAACATTCAACATTTTTCCATCCTAAATTTATGTCGTATATGAGTATTATTTTAAATTGCTAGATACGTACATTAAATGTCCTATGTGTATATGTCATCGCAAGCTTCTCTACCTTATTTTAAGTCTTGGATTATGGAGTTTCATCAAAACTGTAGGGTGTTGACTAATGCCCTTGGAGGACCAACTCGAAGATTCAAAGTAAAGGAAAGGGCTAGAGACTAGAGGAGGGGGCACATGGTATTATTGATGAATAAAATCCCAATTAGTTGTATTTTTACTTGATTTTTTTTTAGTTGTATTTCGGAGAAGATATGAATTCCATTTGAAATTTTTTTAATTGTATTTTAGGGAATATATGAATTCCACTTGATATTTTTTAGTTGTATATTGCAACCTTTCTATTTACATGACAAACTTTTCATATTTATGAATAGTGGTTTGGATTCATAAGGATCTCATGGATATATATGCATCTAGTGAAATTGATTTAATTTTTATGAGTAAATTGGGGTTTTAATTTCTTTTGGGCATACAAATGACCAGAATTAGGGTTCAATTTTTTTTAGGTCATACAAATTAGTAAAAATATGGTTTGAATTTATTTTATGGCATACAAATTATTGAAAATAGATTATTTAGAAGGATTGATTTTGATGTAAATACGTTAGATGGGGGATAATAATTCCTAAAGTGGAATATGGAGGACATTCTCACCCAAATCACATTCACCAATACCTTCTTTGGTTGATGGAATTAGTGCTTATCGTTGCCATGGAGAAAATGATGGGCGCGGCCCATTTTGGGAAATAAAACATGTGCTACAAAATGCATACACATTTTAGAACTACATAGCATGTACGGATTTTAGAACTAGATAGCACGCACACATTATGTTTAGCTATCCTACTTGGCCTGCATCTTGGAAGAATTGGGAGTAGGTTTGGAAGGATCGAGATTGCTTGGGATCAATTCTCTTTTATAGAACTTGAATGAGTTTCTTAAATCTACCATTACATCTAATAGGTCCCTCAACTTTGTCCACTCTCCCTTTACAATTTTATATCCTTTCCCAACACAATATGATAGTCGTCATCATCAACTAGCTTCCCAGCTGAAATCAAATTCATTCAAAGCTCTAGTGCATGATTGACCTATTTAAACAATAAACTAAAACCATCTTCTATCTTTATTATAAAAAAACCCACTCCTGCAATACTATAAAAACTATTGTTACCCAAGAAATTCGTACTCATATTACAAGATGTATAAGAAATAAAATTATCTCTACTTGGGGTAGCATGGTGCGAGACTCCAAAATCTAAAATCCAATACTATCATGTGTATAAGTATAAAGATGTGCATCCTCACAAGAAGCAATAATTAATACCTTGCCATATACTGAAATATCAGTGGTTTCCTCATTATTTTTATTGTGTCAGTTGTTATTTTCTCATTTTTCTCCTTTTTCTCTTGTTTTAATATCATGCATTGTCTTTTCACATGGAAAGGTTTTCCACAATGATAGTAGGTTAATCCTCCATGCCTAAACATTGACCTACCTCTAGATTTTGATCATCGTGTTTTCATTGTATGTAGTTTCCTTTTGCAATCACGAAGGGATATTACCTCCATATTTGGCATTTGCTCTCCCATAGATTTCCTGCACATCTCTTTATTTAATAAACTATTAGAAACATCTTCAAAACACAATTTACCTTTAGATGTCACATTACTTATTGTGATAACTAGGTTTTGCCAACTATTTTGTATTGAACTCATTAGTAAGAGGGTTGGGATCCCATCATCAAATACAATCCTCAATGAATTGAGTTGGTTCAAAACTATGTGCAACTCATTTGGATGTTCATCCATTGTGATCCCTTCCTTCATTTTGACATTAAATAACCTCTTCATTAAAAATAATTTGTTGATTGTCATTTATTTCTTAACAATTGTTATATGAGAAAAGTTTTCTTAGAAATTTGGTAGGTGTAAAGTCCATTTCCAGTTGACTGCAATAAAGTCTATGATAAACATTGAAAAGTTTTAGCGAGGTGAAATTCCCCAAATAGTGATAAAAATTGAAAGATATAATGACCTTAAAAGATTTTAAATTATTGAGTGAAGGAAAATTAAAAAACACCCTCATTCATGACTCATGGATATTAAGAGAAGATAGATCAAACGACAATCACTACTATCCAACAAACCATATAGTTCGAAAAAAAAATGGAGTCATTATGGAAAAGCCTCATGATTTTATATGAAAAATAACGAATCTCGTGATAAACATACTATAGACTCAATGATAAACATATCAGATCTAATGATATAGATAACAAAAATATTTTTAAAATGCAGAAAGAAAAATAACAACCAGACACATAAATCTTACGTGGAAAACATAATACTGTACTGAAAAACCATTGGAAAAGAATCATCATCTTTTATTTTGTATAAGAAAAGAAATGCATACGTCAATCTTCATCTCTACTACAAGAGAAATAGAAATAGAAAACTCTTCAGAAGATTTTAGATATAGAGCACATTCTAGAAGATTAAAGAAATGAACAAGTATTATTTTTTATTTATTTATGTTTTGTTTGGTGTCACATACAACAATCCAATGGGAATCCTATCTATCTATTTGTTATAGTAAATGACTTTTATGTCGTATCTATACCCATTCAAACAATACAAGTATTCTGTTCATGTATTATAAAATTTCACTTATAATAATAATAAGCGTTTTAAATTTCAATTATAATACAATTTTTAGATTTAAGAATTCAATCTTAAGAATCTTTTAATTATTATATAGTAAATGGCTTTGTCTTATGTTTCTTTTAATCATTATAGTGAATGACTTTGTTTTATGTTTGTGTTTATTCAACAAAAATGTATATAAGTAATTTGTATATGTTTTAATAATATTAAAATATAAGTATTGTAATATAAAATTTGTATTGTAGTAAAGATTTTAAAATAAATATAATGTAGATATAAAAAATATATTAAAAAATAAAAATAATATATTTTTATATTATTTCAATTAAAAAAATATAATATATAATTTTAATAAAGTAAATTATTTAAGTTCTTTGTATATTGTAATATCTCTTTAAATACGAAAAAAAAAATATATACGTAAATTTGTAATTTTCTAGAAAGATAAATCCAAGAGATGTTATACTTTGCTTTATCTATTGTGACAAAAGTGACTTACGTTAGACTATAAGACTCCTAAAATGATGTTTAAATCTTTCGACAACATGTCCTTGTTATGACAATAAGTCTTTTGCATTGTCATAAAATCTAGTTAAAAAGTTTCCTACTTTTGTTTTATATCGGTTGCAAAGTCGTAACAACTGTTTTTGTTCTTCAGTTCTTGACCGAACCTATCAGCTAGGAAGAGAAAGGTCTCAAGTCTTACTTAGCCTCTACTACTAATGCAAAACTCTTGGTTTCCTTATGCAGGTGAACAAAAGACCAAGTCTTATCTTCCTAGCTAAAAGAGGTAAATCCTAAGCTAGGGTACAAAGCTCATTCTAAGCGCTAAAAGGTCAAATATCAAAAGGGTGTAAACTAAACATTTCAAAAACAAAATATTGCAAAGGTATAACACTTTATGATATCACGATGGTTGGTCATACTTCACAAACCATGAGTGTTGATTTGATGTATAGGGGACAATGATTTAATGGATACCCACGTAGGCCATGTGGAGGTCTTTAATGCTCCGGCTGGAAGCCAATTGTCTTAAGGAAAAACCCTAGGGGTTTAATGCATTTTCGAAAACTGTGGAAGCTTGTCCTTGAAGCTTTGTCTCTTTTGGTTTTTCTTTGTGGAACTCTGGTAGGTTTTTGTCTGTTCTTTTATGTAGCTCAAAGGTGGTTCCAAGGTGGAGGAGCCGAGTTGCTTGGACCTCGACACCCTTCCTCCTTACCTACATGTTTATAAACTTTGCTGGTGTTGTTGGCTACGTTTTTTAGAGAGCTCGCAGAGACATGTAATTTCTTGCTTGCAAAAGTATTAACAATTTTTCTGTAGTCATTACAGTTTTAAAAAATTGTTTGACCCCTGCGGTCATGATCTACAGGAGGCATACAGAACAATTCTTCTCAATTGAGTCTTGGTTGTTCGTTGTAATCGAATACTTTGCGGTACGGGTAAGACCTTTTACCTCACCCTTTGTGGCTCTAATAGCTTGGGGTACTGTGGCTTGTCCTGCGTTTCCATGGCAAGTTCGGACTCCATATCTACGTTTTTCCTAGAGTATGAGAGTGATAAGTTTTCTTGGTGGCCGTAAGGCCTATTTTTTTATAGTGTAAAATGGAACACCCTTCAACCATGTAGTCGAGGTGACTATATTTATGGAAACTTGTATGAACAAAAGCAATGTTATTGTTCTTGTTTTTAAGTTAAAAGAACTGTCATGTGACTATCTGTAATTAATCTTTTTCTTTATAAAAGAACCCTGTGAGGGATTTCATGATGTATAAACTTAGTTGTGATTGATTCTACAGTTTTGTTTTTTTATGAAAGTAATTACTAAGCCTAGAAGGCTTTGCTCTATTCTAGTTATAAGTTATTGTGTAGATGGAAAAGATGGTTATGGGATTCAATCTTTGGTTTCATGGATAACAAGAATGAGTGGTTAAAACAAATCGTGAGTTTTCTGTTAAGTGGATCCAATCCCTTTACTATTTTATGATTGTTATTAAGACATAAGTTCATTGTGATAATTCATGTATGTTTTTAAACAATTGATAATACTAAAGGGCCTTCAGCCTATCACCAGTGTTGTGTCATGTTGATAATCTTGATTTAGTATTTTTATTTAAGGTTCTAAGTTTATTATCCCTATATGTATCTGGATTTTTAGTTTGTGGGCCGGAACTCAGCTGTAGATTGGAAATTGATTTAGATATGATATATTGTTTAATGTATGGGCATAACATAGGGTTTTTACTATTGTTTTCAATTTACTGTTCAGTGTTTGTTTCTGTAAAATTCTATAATGTATAAATATATATAACCTCCATTACAGATCTAAATCCCTTGTGTTGTTTTAAGTCGAGCAATGTTTAGTTTATTTAAAAGAGTATCTAGTTTGATTACGAAACTTCTCTCAGAGTTTAAGCTTATTTATTATGAGATAGTGTAGTTACTTGTAATTCTTAGCATATATATATATATATATATATTATGTAAAAGGGAACAACAAAACACCACTCTATGAAACTAAATAAAACAGATAAGGAGATGTGCCATATCTAATTCTAAAAATCTCTTAATCATGGCTATATCCTAACTTATCCTAACTTAAGGGTTGAGGATACCTTTAAGAGATCATGTGTGTTTTTTCAAGGTGATGTTCTTGGTTTTATATGTCTATAAGATTTCTTTAGGGTATGCATGTGTGTTTTTTCAAGGTGATGTTCTTGGCCCTATATGTCAATAGGATTCCTTTAGGGCCTAAGGAATAGGTTTCCTCCCTTAACCATGTCTACAGATATGTTCCTAGTGCATTATAATGCACTGCATATTCTCTCTTAGATGTAAAAGATCGCATATGTAGCTCCTATGTGTAGGTTTGATTCCTTGTTCATGGACCTCAAGCTTTAAAAACTACCTTTAGGGCATAAGTCTTGAGCTTCTTCCCCAAGCATGGTCAAGGGACTATGACCCATAATGAGTTCTTAAAGCCTCCTAATGGTGTCCATATTACAGCAGAAAGAAAAATTATGCTCTTAGATGGTTAAGCATGGTTGTTTGAGGTGTTTTTCTTGATGATGCTAAAATATTACTATAGGTCCTAATTCATGATGATGTGAACTATTATTTTTATTCATTGCCCTAGCAATGAACCAAACCCATTTTTTGTGGTTCTCCATAACATGTGCACATTTTGCTTGTCCATAATGCATGTGCATTTTGTTTCTCCATAACACATGCGCATTTTTCTTCTCCATAACGTGTGCACATTTTGTAACTATAGAATGTGTGTGTGTTTTTCTTAGCAAGACCTACATGTCATATGGCGTGTTACACTTGGGATTAACCAAACCAAACATTACATAATGGGAGTACATTGTATTTTTATGTATCATAAACATGTTTCCTAAAAGTGGGATTGCATCTAAAAGGTCTCTCATCTTCGTGCACACACCCTTACATGTTTACCCATCAAAAACTTAGCATACATATTATGTAGGAAGTATAGTGATAACTCCCTATTACATTGTGTGGTGAAGTATCAAAAACCATATACCATCTATCCATCCAATGATATCAAAATGGTTGATATGTGCACCACCCAATCAAAATATGTTCTTTGCTCGTGTTTGGAATTTGATCTGTTCCAAGAAATCTGAAATGTTCATATATTTTCTCTTTTGTGGTTTTCAACTTCTTGACTTTGTTGTAACTCAAGCCATTTTCATATTCTTGTTGTTTTCTTTCTCTGTGCGATGTTATGTTGTACAATGCACCATTATAGTGGCTAATAATTTCTACAATAGCATCCAGTGACTCTGCAAGGGAGCTGCAGATTTCCTCTCCACCCATTCAAGCAACACCAATCTCTCTCAAATGTGAAATCTCTGTCAATATCTCTACATTAGGATCCATAGTAGCCACTACAATAATAAATACAAAAAAATAATTATTAGAAAAATACACATGGTATAATGACATATCTAAGAAATGAAAAATGTAAAAATAGTGTACAAAAAATAATGACATGAACTATTTATAATTGAACAATTGCACCAATGAATAAACATTCAACAATTTTCCATCCTAAATTTATGTTGTATGTGAGTATTATTTTAAATTGCTAGATACGTACATTAAATGTCCTATGTGTATTTGTCATTGCAAGCTTCTCTACCTTATTTTAAGGCTTGGATTATGAAGTTTCATCAAAACTGTAGGGTGTTGACTAATGCCCTTGGAGGACCAACTCTAAGATTCAGAGTAGAGGAAAGGGCTAGAGACTCGAGGAGGGCGCACATGGTATTATTGATGAATAAAATCCCAATTACAGTGTATTTTTACTTGATTTTTTTTTTAGTTGTATTTTGGGGAAGATATGAATTCCATTTGATATTTTTTTAATTGTATTTTAGGGAATATATGTATTCCACTTGATATTTTTTAGTTGCATGCAACCTTTCTATATACATGACAAACTTTTCATATTTATGAATAGTGGTTTGGATTCATAAGGATCTCATGGATATATATGCATATAGTGAAATTGATTTAATTTTTATGAGTAAATTGGGGTTTTAATTTCTTTTGGGCATACAAATGACTAGAATTATGGTTAAAAAAAAATTAGGTCATACAAATTAGTAAAACTATGGTTTGAATTTATTTTATGCCATACAAATTATTGAAAATAGATTATTTAGAAGGATTTATTTTGATGTAAATACCTTAGATGGAAGATAATAATTCATAAAGTGGAATATGGGGGACATTCTCACCCAAATGAAATTCACCAATACCTTCTTTGGTCGCCTGAATCAGTCCTTATCATTGCCATGGAGAAAATGATGGGCGCAACCCATTTTGGGGAATAAAACATGTTCTACAAAGTGCATACACATTTTATAACTACATAGCATGTACGGATTTTAGAACTACATAACACATACGCATTATGTTTAACTATCCTACTTGGCATGCATCTTGGAAGGATTGGGAGTAGGTTTGGAAGGATTGAGATTGCTTGGGATCAATTCTCTTTTATAGAACTTGAATGAGTTTCTTAAATCTACCATTGCATCTAATAGGTCCCTCAACTTTGTCCACTCACCCTTTACAATTTTATATCCTTTCCCAACACTATATGATAGTCTACATCATCAACTAGCTTCCCAGCTAAAATAAAATTCATTCAAAGCTCTAGTGCATGTGTGACCTATTTAAACAATAAACTAAAACCATCTCCTATCTTTATTATAAAAAAACCCACTCCTTCAATACTATAAAAGCTGTTGTTACCCAAGAAAGTCGTACTCATATTACAAGATTTATAAGAAATAAAATTATCTCTACTTGGGGTAGCATGGTGCGAGACTCCAAAATCTAAAATCCATTACTATCATGTCTATAAGTATAAAGGTGTGCATCCTCAGAAGAAACAATAATTAATATCGCCATATAATGTAATATCAGTGGTTTCCTCATTATTTTTATTGCGTTGGTTGTTATTTGCTCATTTTTCTCATTTTTCTCTTGTTTTAATATCATGCATTGTATTTTCACATGGCCAGGTTTTCCACAATGATGGCAGGTTAATCTTCCATGCCTAAACATTGACTTGCCTCTAGATTTTGATCATCGTGTTTTCATTGTATGTAGTTTCCTTTTGCAATCACCAAGGGTTATTACCTCCATATTTGGCATTTACTCTCCCATAGATTTCCTGCACATCTCTTTATTTAATAAACTATTAGAACCATCTTCAAATTACAATTTACCTTTTGGTGTAACATTACTTATTGTGATAACTAGGTTCTTCCAACTATTTGGCATTGAACTCATTAGTAGGAGGGCTGGGATCTCATCATCAAATACAATCCTCAATGAATTGAGTTGGTTCAAAACTATGTGCAACTCATTTGGATGTTCATCCATTGGGATCCCTTCCTTCGTTTTGACATTAAATAACCTCTTCATTAAAAATAATTTGTTGATTGTCATTTATTTCTTAACAATTGGTATATGAGAAAAGTTTTCTTAGAAATTCGGTGGGTGTAAAGTCCATTTCTAGTTGACCGCAATAGAGTCCATGATAAACATTGAAAAGTTTAGTGAGGTGAAATTCCCCAAATGGTTGTAAAAAATGGAAGAGATAATGACCTTAAAATATTTTAAATTATTGAGTGAGGAAAAATCAAAGAAACCCTCATTCATGATTCATGGATATTAGGAGAAGATAGATCAAAAGACAATCACCACTATTGGACAATATTTAGCAGATACCATATACTTCCAAAAAAAAGAAAATGAAATCATTATGGAAAAGCCTCATGATTTTATATGAAAAATAACGAATCTCATGATAAACATACTAGACTCAATACATTAGAGGAAATTTCAACTCAAAATGGGCCTTTTAACTTTAACTCAAATTCCATGTCATCATGTGTTAGCCAACGAAATTTCTTTAAATTTGAAATACCCTATAGGTCTTAAACAATTTTTTAATATAAATTTGGGGATAGGTATCATAAAAAAAAACTACTTTTTTTGTTTGTATTTTCAACATAACTCCCCGTGTTTTTACTCAAATTTCGACCGAGAGAGCTCGTTGGATGTGGAATTAAATTATGCATCCAACGAGTACCCACTCAGCATACTTTTGACGGACCCCACTACCCCAAAAACAAGAAATACCTGAAAAAATGTGATGATGACATCATCATCACGTTTTTTCAGGTATTTCTTGTTTTTGGGGTAGCAGGGTCTGTCAAAACTATGCTAAGTGGGTACTCATTGGATGTGGAAACATGGGGAGATATGTCAAAAATACAAACAAAAAAGTAGTTTTTTTCTTTTCTTCCTCCAAAATTAATAAATATTATTTTATTATTTTAACTATTATTTTATTAATTTTTTTTAGGAGGCTCATTTTGAGTTCAAATTTCCTCTAATGATAAACATATCAGATCTAATAATATAGATAACAAAAATATTTTTAAAATGTATAAAGAAAAATAACAACAAGACATATAAATCTTACATGGAAAACCTAATAGTGTACTGGAAAACCAATGGAAAAGGATCATCATCTTTTATTTTGTATAAGAAAAGAAATGCATACATCAATCTTCACCTCTACTCCAAGAGAAATAGAAAACTCTTTAGAAGATTTTAGATATAGAGCACATTCTAGAATATTAAAGAAATGAACAAGTATTATTTTTTATTTATTTATATTTTATATGGTCTCACATACAACAATCCAATGGGAATCCTAACTATCTATTTGTTATAATAAATGACTTTTATCTTGTATCTATATTCATTCAAAAAATAAAATTTCACTTATTATAATAATAACAAGAGCCACGAGGTGGAAATGTCCCCGACGTATAGGTGTTGATATAAGATGAAATGATAAGAAGCTATTAGTACAGAAAATAGTCTTTTGGATCAAGCTATTAACAAAGAAAATATGTCTTATGAATAAGGCCATTAGTAATTGGCTCACAACATCATTGAAGCATACCTATTTTTCAATGCCTTAAATGGATAATACCTATTCTTTTGCATGGATTTTTTTCTTCTAGTTTTTCCTTTTTATAGCTTTTGTGTTAGAGAAATACCTTTTAGTAAAGTTGGAGACATTACTCAATGTAACACACAAAAGAAAAATATCAAATACTTCAAATTCACCTAAATGCTTTGGCTAATTCACCTAAATCCTTAAGGCAGATAAGATTATTTATATGTTTTGCAATCTCTAAGTTTAAGGACTTAAAAATATATGATAAATGTCAAGCCAAAGAAGATAATTTAAATGTCATGCAATCTCTAATTTTAAGGACTTTACATATAATACCATGCAATCTCTAAGTTTAATGACTTAACATATAAATACCATGCAATCTTTATGTTTAACAAACTTTTCTGGTTGTTAGTTATACATGAGTTATGTGTAGATGATCATGTCTCGAATACACATAAATCTTATGTGCATGGATAAAGTGTGTGTAATCCATACATCATTGCCAACAAAAAAAAATTGTGACTTATTATGAATTTATTAAATTTAAAATATAAATATGTGAATGGATAAAGTGTGTCTAATTCATATAAATATTGCTAACAATAAATTTTGTAATCTAATGAGTGAATTATTATGAATTTAATAAATTTAAAATATAAATCTTTTAACTTTGAGATAAATGTAAATTTTATCTAAAGTATAAACAATACACTTTTTTTGTCAATTTAAAAACCACGTCATTCTAAATTAATAATAAAATGTCATTCTAACATAATAATAAAAAAAAAAAAAAATTAAGCAAATCCACATGTTATCTAAAATAACAATAAAAAAACCCAAATCAAGACATTTCCTGGGTTACCTAGGTTTCCCATTTTCAACTCCACTTATTAAAGTTAAAAGAAATATATATGATGAGCAAGCTAGAATAAATTGAGAACCATATTGATTTTTAATTATAAAAGAAACATTAGACAATACATTAACTTGTAAGGATTATGAGAAAATTGTAAATTTTTTATAATATTAATAACTAAAAAATAATTTCCATAAAATAATAGTTATTAGATATCAAAACCACCTTGATATCAAAACAAAGAATTTGTTCTATTACATAGATATCAAAACAAAGAATTTGTTCAAAATAACAGTTATTAGATATCAAAACCACCTTGATTGAAATTTATTAGAAATCAACTACTGCACTTCATTATGTATAACAAATCGTTATGTGCCAAACTAAAGTCGTATCAATTTTGATCATTTAGTACAGAAAGAGCTAGAAAATATCAGCACGGTGAAAAAACTTATATTAAATGCATAGCTCTGAAATTTATTAGGAATCAATGACTGCATTTCATTTTGTACAACAAATCGTTATGTGCTAAACTATAGTTATATCAATTTTGACTAAGAACTGTTTACATTCCTTTCAATTGTTAGAATCTGGTCTTGAAATCCAATATCTGGGAATCCTATTCTGGTCCTACACATTTGTCAATGGATAAGCACACTCACCCTACTCACAATGGGCAGCAAAACGATTTTGTATGACAATGACCACGGTTATAACAGGTAGTGATTTGCTATAGATTGCAATAACCATTACCTTTTGAATTTTATTGAGGGGATTTAGCTGAAATTTTACAAACAATGGGGGATTTGAAGGGTTTGAAGTCGATGAATAGAATCCAAAGGATTCCATACTTATTAACATTAGATCATAAAACTACCAGCCTTCATTTTTCTTCTAAATTTTATGATTTAACTATAAATTTGGGTTTATGTGGCGTGGGGGTTATTTAGTTTTTATACTAAATAATCAAAGGTAATAATTTTCTAGGCCAGGTTTAACATACAAAATTTTTGCACATAGATGTCATAGTCCAAGGTAAACCATATCCACTTTGCAGACTGATAATCAATCATTAGTAGTGTCTCAAGTAGAAGCAACACACTAAACAATACTAGCTCCCTCAACGTTGACAGAGGTCCCGACACAGTAAAATCTGCTTACAAGTCTACAGACAAACCTATGCCATCCTAGAACGGGATACTTGGACCTATTGTGTTCAAAAAAAAATCTTTGGGGACAAGAATAGGGTATCCTGGACAATGAAAGAAATAAGAAATAAACATTATAGAAAAATTATAAAACAATGGGAAAACAACAAACTTAAAAGCACTTTATCCATTTGAGGACTAAGCTAAGGGAATAAATTCTGTCACTCATTAAAAAAACACTACCAATTACCGTGAAGTGAAAGAAGAGAAGTAATGTGCATACCTTGGAGAGATAATCTACATACTGGGAGATAGTAAATTGAGCTGCACAGTTAAATCAAAGGTTTCGAGGGTTGAAATTAAACTAACTGACACCGAAATCAACATTTCCCGTAACCAATGTAATATAGGGACTCGCTCATAATTCTGGAAGCTTCTTGCAGTCCTACGATACCTCATAATCGTGACTAGTATTCCCTCAAATATTTTATTTGTTACTCAAAACTTATTACATTCTGCAAAACCATGTAAAAATTCCATGACTTTCAGTACAGAAAACCAACCATATAATTAAGCATGCAAGAGTATAAACAATGAACATTGGCAATAAACATCATCATGTTGTTTTTTCACATGTTTCTTAATAGATAAAACTCCATCAATACACAGAGCATGTCAGAAATCTTCAAGTTTTTATAGATATTAAAACAAATCAAACGGCCACATACAACTGAACACAACTGCAAATCTATTGAGCAACTAAACACAACAACTGCAAATACTATACAACACATGGCATGTGAATTGTGTAAGATTCATATCGTACTTGTGTATTCTAACACACTATTCAAATTGCATGATCCTTATTACTAGCCAATTTCGAAGGGAAAACTGACACTATGATGGCCAAAGCCTCATTACTACTCAGTGCTCATGCTTTTGCTCTTCCTCTTGCCCTTAGCCTTTCCTCATTACTCACTTGTTCTGGAATCTGTGAATCTTCGCTTTGATTTTATTCACCAGCCCAGGATTTTGAGTAGAACTGGAATAACTGGTTTGAGCCTGGCTTCCTGGAAGCATCCCTTTGAATTTATCCACTAGCCCCGGCTTTTGAGTTGGATTAGAATGAGCAGTCTCGTCGGTATGACCAGTCTAGGTATGAGTTTGGCCTTCCAGAATCTTCTCTTTGATTTTATCCATCAGACCCACTTTCTGATTCAGATTATAATGAACAACCTGTGTTTGGGTGTGGCTGCGAGCCTAGTACTCAGCAGCCATGATAACAATACTTAGTCGAAAAGCTCATAAATATCAATAAACAAATGGAAGGATATATAGTTGTATAGAACTTTGTGAAAATTGTAGATGAAAAAGGATTGCTATGAAGGAGAGATAGAAGAGCGTGTGCCATGGATTTTTACTTACTCCACTCTCTGAAGTAGCGTTGTCATAGCCAGAGCTGGCCGAGGTGAATGTGACTCCGGTGATTAAATCATCTGATGTCAGTTGTGGGTAGAGGTATGCAAGGATTGTTTCTTTGATACCTAAGGCCGAAGCTACAGTTCAAAATATACATAGATGAGACTGAGAAAAATTAGTCAATTCTTGGAATGTATATAGAAATATAAATGTTGAGTATTTGGAGGTTATACCCAAGAAATCTGAAGTAATCTTTCCATTAAAGAAGCGTCTAGTAGGTATCCCACCAGGAACATCTCTGCCATAAGGCGGAAGTTGCACTTCATCAGTGTATCAATGTTATTTTTGTTGCCAGCGTCAAGAGTAGAGTCTCCTAACACAATTAATGCAGGAATCTGTGGTTTTCCTTGACCTCGAACCACCTCTGAACTTGAGATTAAGAAAAAACACACTGAGATGAGAGTAGTCGTGATGAATTCAAGCTTGCAGGACACCACCATTGATGGTGAATTTTGATGCTTAGCTACCATGGATGGTGAATTTTGCAGCTCTGTATTCTATGTTTGCCTGTTTAAAATAATACTTGGAGAGTGGTGCTTCAAAGATCAATGTAGAGTGTAGAAGGTACCATGAATTTGAATGACAATTCAATAAATGCCATTAATAAAAATCCAGGACGTGGACTGGACTTTGCTATAAAAGCTACTTTGATTTAAGAGGCGAGGGTCAGGAAATCTTATCCTCCGCGTTCTGCTCTTCATCTCTTGTCCCATGAATTTAATTCAGTTCCTTCCAATAAATACCAAATTGCTATAAGGAATTATGTCATCGCCTGTTAAATGTAAATGCAGTAATGTGGTAGTAGCTATTGGTCGACACGTTACACATCATCCCACTCACTCCGAAAAAACCAAATTAAATGCTGCTGACGTGAGCCCCGCCGCCTACGCATGAAGCGGATTCCCGAGATGGTGAGGTTAGCAGCTTTTGGCCAATAGCCAAATGACAAAATGACAATTTTAAAAAAAATTAATAATAAAAATATATAAACATTGTAAATACAAATGTTTGTTTTAAAAATTAAAATAAAAACTAATACAACTGACCCATATATATATGTCCCCCGTCGGAGACATAATAATAATATAAAGCTTTTTAAATTTCAATTATAATACCATTTTTAGATTTAAAGATTCAATCTTATGAATCTTTTAATCATTATATAGTAAATGACTTTGTCTTATGTTTGTGTTTATTCAACAAAATTATATATAAGTAGTTTGTGTATGTTTTAAAAGTTTTTACTTTTTGAAAATATTATATTAAAATATAAATATATAAAAGTTGCATCGTAGTAAAGATTTTAAAATAAATATAATGTATATATAAAAAAGATATTCAAAAAATAAAAATAGTATATTTTTATATTATTTCAATTAATAAAAAATATAATATATAATTTATATAATTTTAATAAAGCAAACTATTTAAGTTCTTTGTATATTGTAACATCTCCTTAAATACGAAAAAAAAAAATTAATATACGTAAATTTGTAATTTCCTACAAAGATAAATCCAAGAGATGTTTACTTTGCTTTATCCATTGTGACAAAAGTGACTTACGTTAGACGACTCCTAAGATGATGTTTAAATTTTTTGACAACATGTCCTTGTTACGACAATAAGTCTTTTGCATTGTCATGAAATCTAGTTAAAAATTTTCCTACTTTTATTTTATATTGGTTGCAAAGTCATAACAACTGTTTTTGTTCTTCAGTTCTTGACCCAACCTATCATCTAGGAAGAGAAAGGTCTTAGTTCTTACTTAACCTCTACAACTAACGCAAAACTCTTGGTTTCCTTGTGCAGGTCAACAAAAGACCAAGTCTTATCTTCCTAGCTAAAAGAGGTAAATCCTAAGCTAGGGTACAAAGATCATTCTAAGCGCTAAAAGATGTAACATCAAATGTAAACTAAACATTTCATAAAAAAAAAATATTGCAAAGGTATAACACTTTATGATATCACGATGGTTGGTCATACTTCGCAAACCAGGAGTGTTGATTTGATGTATAGGGAACAAGGATTTAATGGATACCCATGTAGGCCATGTGGAGGTCTTTAATGCTCCAACTGGCAACCAATTGTCTTAAGGAAAAACCCTAGGGGTTTAATGCATTTTCAAAAATAGTGGAAGATTGTCCTTGAAGGTTTGTCTCTTTTAGTTTTTGCTCTGTGGAACTCTGGTGGGTTTTTGTCTATTCTTTTATGTAGCTCAAAGATGGTTCCAAGGTGGAGGAGCCTAGTTGCTCAGACCTCGACACCCTTCCTCCTTACCTGCACATTTATAAACTTCACTGATGGTGTTGGCTACATTTTTTAGAGAGCTCGCAGAGACATGTAATTTCTTGTTTGCAAAAGAATTAACAATTTTTTCTGTAGTCATAACAATTTTAAAAAATTGTTTGACCCCTGCGGTCGTGATGTGCAGGAGGAATACAAAACAATTCTCCACAATTGAGTCTTGGTTGGTTGTTGTACCGAGATAATTTGCGGTATGGGTAAGACCTTTTACCTCGCCCTTAGTGTCTCTGATAGCTTGGGACACCGTGGCTTGTCCTGCTTTTCCATGACAAGTTGGGACTCCATATCTACATTTGTCCTTGAGTATGAGAGTGATAAGTTTTCTTGGTGGCCATAAGGCCTATTTGTTTGTGCATTTAAACATTGGTAGCAAAGTGTTAATGAAATTAATGGCTGGGAAGTATTTGGTAGTTGTAGGAAGCATCAACCTATTATCTGAGGCCATTCCTTAGTCTCCTACTCGCAATTCTCAAAGTGTTTCCAGTTTACGAGATAGGTAAGACTGAATACAGTTTATTGAATAGACATTACAGTTTAATATGAAATTCTCAATCACAAATTACAGTCTGACCCATCAAACTTATATTTTAAAAACCTATAAATCTTTCATTTATCCTGGGCTTCCTGTAGTCAGATAAGCATACCGCTTTTTAGATAGGGAGAACCATGCTGCAAGAGAGCAAGCAAAGGCCAGGGAGATTAGCTAGTAGAAGCGAGTAGTCTTTGTGTGTTCAAGTGGTGAATCAATAAAATCAGTTGTTGCTGCAATGTTGGCAGATTTCTTAATAGACAGTCGCGGCTAAATAATATGAAATGTTCTCCTTTGCTCGTCTGGCCACTTCGGCTAAGCGAGTGGAATAGTTTCAGTGTCCAGCATAGGTGTCGAATCTGAGCGGGGAAAGGATCTGGATACCTCGTTCTATGCGGTATCCATAATCCAAAAATGATGATTTGAGCAACTGAAATATGCAACTTCAACAATGTTGAAATCATTAGATTTTGAGCTAATGGAATTAGAGTGGAAAGAGATGAAACCTAAAGACCTCAAGTCTAGTAGAAATTTCATCAGTTTAGTTCCATGAACTAGAACACCAAAGCAGCTTCCAATGGCCACAAACTTACCAAGAATACAAGCATAAGAAGGTAAGTATTCACAATCACAACTGCCATGCTGCGGTGGTTTTATGGCTCGTTGATTTATGAAATTCCACCTTCTTCTCTACCTATTTTTTTATCTAAAATGAATCAAAGTCAGATTTGTCTATGATAATAAATTTGACAAAAAATTGAGGTCCAGAACTAGTTTCATGAATCAAAATGTATATAAAATAATTTTTTATATAAAAAAATTAGCATAAAATTGAGTTTCAGACTTAGTTTCATGCATCCAAATGTATAGAATATAGTCTTTTCGTTTGTATGAAGGGATTACTAGGTTATGGATCAACTAGAATCTCCAAAATTTGATAGAAAAACCTACAAGACAAATTAGTTGCGAAAAAAGATATTGCACTTCACATGCTCTGATAAATTAGGGCTTTATTTGATTGCAGCTATGCATAAGTTTGCTGGATGAAACTGTAATGGGTGGGAAAGTTTACCAAATAAGTTCATCCTTTACTTTATTTTTTTTATTAAAAAAGCCTGCTTCAGTGAAGTTTTTTCCTTTCTTTACAATTATTTTTACTGTTTTTCTCTTTCCTTTCTTTACTAGTCCTTTTTTTTCTTTTCTTCTTTTTTCTTACCAGTCTCTTTACTCTAATAGCCATAGATCATTTCACATCCCTATACATAGTCATTGCTACAAGATTTTCTACTAGATGCATGTTATACTAAACTGTCAAGGTCCTTTAGAACAAAAATATTCTACTCTCTTATTTTTGTTATAAATGGAAAAACAATTTGTCACGTGGGACAAATGGAAATAATTTTTTCTGATTTTTTTTACAAAAATCCAATTGAATAATGATCAATTGTAACATTTTATAATAGGTTCAATTTATTGGAACGACAATTTGAACAAAAACAAATAAGGCTCGCAATAATTATACATATGTGAAATTTGGACAGAAATGATTTCAGTCATGGAAATATGCAACTTGAACAATATTGAAATCCTCAAATTCTAAGGTAGCAAACCAATGTCAATTGTAGAATGTCTATGCATGCCAAACCATAAATATAAATTGTAATTAATATTTATTTATTTTTATTATTTGAGAAGAAAATTGAATAAATTTTTTATTTTAGTATGCTTAGTTATCGAATATATTAGCATAATTAGAATACAATTATTCTATGTTTACATAAATATACAATTTTTTTAAAATTAAAAAATATAAGTTCTATAGATTCTTTTATATATTTTGATAAGGATTTATACATAATAATTAACATATCGATATAATTAAATTATAATTATTTTATTTTTAAAGAAATGTACAATTTTTTTTTACTAAAAATTATTGGAATTAGAATTACAAGGTTTTTATATCATTTTAGGTTATTTTATTATTGTTGGTTATGGAATATATAATTTTTTTAGTTTTAAGTGATGTTTCATAATGTAATTTATTATTTTTAGCTAATTTCTTGTTAGTATTAGTTTTTTTATATAGATTTGTTTTTAAATCGTATGTTTTATATATGGTTTTTGTGACATGTTTGAGTTAATTTATTAGGTTTGATTTACTTTTATATATAGATGATTAGTGGTTAAAATTTACACTGATTAAAATTTATAAATATTTTAAAAATGTTAAGCTAAAATCATAAAAATGAAAACAAATTTTGACACTTATATACATACATAAAACGTAAAGTAGCAGGCATAAAAATTACAAAACCGTCATCAAATATCAGTTTGATAGGCATAACAAATTTGAAATTCTAGGCCTGATTGACACTAGCCTTTTCAAACAAGTCAAGGATGTGATTAATCTCCAGTATCTCGTTCTTCATTTTTAAGTGGCAGTTGTTTCAGTTCATTTTAACCACCTTTGTTAAGGATTGAAATAACTCCATTTCTCAAAATTGTAATTCAACATTTTCTATACTTAATAAATCTCAGGATCACATAGTACCGTGCAAAGATTAAAACATGAATGACTCGTAAGTGTCGAAAACATTCCTTGAGATCACTTGAGATTAACACATTGCAGTGAAACATTAATCCTTCAAACATTACTGTAATAAAAACAAATATCAAATCAATTCCAATCTTGTATCATTAGTAACGTATTAAGTGTCAATTTTTTGAGAGTCAAGTGCTGATATAAATTTTTTTAGTGTCAAAATCATACACAACAATCATTTCTAGCTCTGTACAAGTCTTATTTTCACTTGAAAATAAAGATTTTTATGAACTGAGGTTTCTTACAATCATTTTTTCCAAGCTTTAGCATCATTATATAGTGTGTTGATTACTTCAAATTACAACAATACCCTCTTATTGCAATATGTTGTAAACAATGGTTATTTTGCTTGAATATCATTGTATTTTCATTTAAGGATGTGTCTTCATGTCCTCTTATCATGGACCTCTTAATGGAGTATGATTAAATATCAAACCTTAAACAAACATAATGGTTGCTAGGGAATAGTGATTTTTGCAATCCCATTAAGCCTATTTCTTGAGTTTTGTTCAAAATTCCTAGAAAATGTTTATGGATTTCATAACCTGCTTGATCATATATTGTGAACTTATACAATCTATCATCCTTTGTCGGCCATTCATTTTTACCATTATAGAGGACTCTGTAAGTTAAGTTCCCAAATTCTTAAAGGGTGTTAGCTCATGGAATAGCGCCTAGGTTACAAGCAGGAGGTTGGTGGTTCAATTCCTCCATGCCCTAATGATATCATAATATCGATTAAAAACAACTAAATAAGTAACCAAAAAATAAGAGATAAGTGACCAAACAATGAGAGATAAGTGACCAAACAAAATGACCAAAATTTGTATATAAAATTACTAAAAACGACTAAATTAGTGACCAAAAAATGAGAGATATGAAACTAGGCATTAAAAAAGATGCAACACGTGGCGCTAATGATGAATCCAAACATGGCATTGATATGGTAGCAAAATAAGACAGTACTTTGGATTTAAAACATGGCGCTACATAGGAAGCAAAGTATGGTGCAACAATAGAAGAAATATTTGGCATCATTTTGGTAGCAAAACATGATGCAAAAAAGGAAGCAAAAATTGGTGCAAATTTGGAAGCAAAAATTGACGCATATTTGGAAGTAAAACATGGTGCAAAATGGGATGCTAAAGTGGTAGCAAAAATGGATGTTAATTTGGATGCTAACATTGGTTCTATTAAGGATGCAAATATGGTGCTGACGGGGATGTCATTTAAGAAGCAAAAGTGGACACTCACTAGGAAGCAAAATAGGACGTTATTTAGGAAGCAAGCCTCAACGTTGTTTAGGAAGCAAAGTTGGACGCTATTGTAGAAGCAAAAAAATAGACGTTATTTTGGAAGCAATAAAGGATGCTATCGAGGAAGCAAAATAAGACGTTTTTTGAGATGCTTTATATTTTGTCCATGACGCGTCCCATTTAGCGTCTAGTTTGACCACTCAATGTGAAAAAAAAATACACTAAAAAGGGACGCTAAATGGGATGCTAATTCCAGGATTTGTAGTAGTGATTAAACACCCTTCAACCATGTGGTCGAGGTGACTATATTTATGGAAACTTGTATGAACAAAAGAAATGTTCTTGTTCTTGTTTTTAAGTTAAAAGAACTGTCATGCGACTATCTGTAATTAATCTTTTTCTTTCTAAAAGAACCCTATGAGGGATTTCACGATGTATAAACTTTGTTGTGATTGATTCTACAGTTTTGTTGTTTTTATAAAAGTAATTACTAAGCCTAGAAGGATTTTCCATTTCTAGTTATAATTTATTGTGTAGATGGAAAATATGGTTATGGGATTTGATCTTCAATTTCCTGGATACCAAGAATGAGTGGTTAAAACAAATCGTGAGGCTTCTGTCAAGTGGATTCAATCCCTTTACCGTTTTATGATTTTTATTAAGACATAAGGTCATTGTGATAATTCTTCTATGTTTTTAAACAATTGATAATACTAAAGGGCCTTCAGCCTGTCACCAGTGTTGTGTCCTGTCGATAATCTCGATTTTGTATTTTTATTTAAAGTTCTAAGTTTATTAACCCTATATGTATCTCGATTTTTAGCCTGTGAGCCAGAACTTGGCTGTGGATTGGAAATTGATTTATATATGATATATTGTTTAAGGTTTGGGCATAACATAAGGTTTTGCTATTGTTTTCAATTCATTGTTCAGTGTTTGTTTCTGTAAAATTCTATAATGTATAAATATATATAACCTCCATTACAGATCCAAATCCCCTGTGTTGTTTTAATTTGAGCATTGTTTATATTATTTAAAAGAGTATCTAGTTTGATTACAAAACTTCTCTCAAAGTTTAAGCTTATTTATTATGATATAGTGTAGTTACTTGTAATTCTTAGTATATATATATATTAAAATAACCTCTGTAATTTCTTTGCAGGGTTTTTACTCTAGTCTAGTCTTAATATATATATGTTATTCTCTTAACCTAACTAATGAAAAAATACCACAAAAAAATATCACACATCACTCAAGTTCGAGTTTAACCTAACTAGAAATTTTGATCAATAATCATTAGATCAATCATTATTAAACAATAACTTTAAAATAACTAGATTACAAATTTCTCCTCTCAGCACAATAAAGAAACGATTTTCAATAAACTCTATAGGTGCTAGATCTGGATAATTTGCAGAGAGAGAATTCGGAACATATATAATAACGCTAGTTAAATTAAATTTACGAATACTGAACATACTTTCTAATTAAAATACAGACATAGAAGTAAATCATAGGTATGAAACATTAGTTAGGACCTGAATAATTTGCAGAAGGGGGGAAAACACCCAAAGGAGACTATTATACCCAATCGTCTCCTGAAGCAACCAAGATTACTAGGTTAGGACCCCCGAGCCTGTTCATTGAACCACTACAACGAAGATCACTGGATAATAGCCCAAACAACAACTTGTTGTAACTTAGCACTCAGTAGCAGACTTAACTCAACAATTCCCCTTTAAGTGAGTCCATTTCATAGGTGATATAATTTATGAATAGAGATGGAAACCTATGTAAAGTTTTAAGAAAACCAACGTTTCAAATTGCATGAATGTGAGTCCACCCTCAAGGCACGTGATCTCAATGCTTGTGATTGGGATGAGAATGAAAGGTGACTTTCCTATATATTAAATACATGACTTGGTAGACAAAAACAAAAGATAGGAGTGAGGTTGGCTCCCTTGATGAAGCACATTATTTTTGTCTCCAAGTGGAATTAAAATGCAATATGTATATGTTTTAACTAGTTTAGGATGGGCATCCACATATTACTTAGCTTCAAACCATCATCTTTGTTTAGTGTGTGTCTATTTTCCACAATCTCTATGGCTTCTCTTACCTTCCGTTTAAAGTAGTGTTCCTCCTTGGCTATTAGTTTTGCCTCCCCCATGCAAATGAGATGAGTGGTCTTGTGAGAGTGGTTAGCCAGAGCCAAATTGGTTACCCTGTTGTGAGATATGGTAGCGAAGTGTTCTTTGATACGTACTTGCATAGAGCGCCATGTTTCCCCGATATAGTTCATACTATAGCAACAAGGAATTGATTAAACCCTTTTTTGTTGACCGGGGTCTAGAGGGTCTTTGGCCGAGTCAACAAAACCTCTAATAGTGTTCTGGGGAGCAAAGGCAACATGAATGTTTCTTCTTTTAAGGATTTTTATGATTTTATCTGTTGTACCTTTGATGTAGGGAAGAGTTAATTTTGGAATTGGCATCTCATGTTTGTGATGGATTGCTTTTACTTTTTGGATATCCTTTTTTACAAAGTCCTTATGGTATCCATTCATCTTAAAGACTTCATTAAGGTGGTCCAATTCATGTTCTAGGTGATTAGTGTCTGAGATTCTTATTGCCCTGGTTGCAAGAGTTTGGATACCACCATCCTTTTGGGTTAGGTGGTGGTGTGATTCAGCATGCAAATATCTATCTGTGTGTGTTTCCTTTCTATAAACCTGATGTCGAATCCTTCCATTCTCTTTTTTAGTGAGAAGTACGTCTAAGAAGGGAAGCTTATCATCCTTCTCAACCTCGATGGTGAATTTTATATGTTGAGATAGGCTATTCAAGTGTGTGAGAAAGTCATTGAGTTTGTATTTTCCATGACTCCATTTGGAAACAATGTCATCCACGTATCTTTTCCATTCAACCGAGGTGTGAGGGAAAGAATTTAAATCCATTGTTTCCAAGTGATCCATATAAATGTTTGCCACCACAAGTGATGATGGAGATCCCATAGCAACGCCATGAATCTGTTCATATATTTTACCATTGAAAGAGAAGTAAGTGGATTTAAGGAAAATATTTACTAGGTTTGTTGTCTCATTTTCCATTATGTTTTTGATAACTTCAATGGCCTCATCCACGGGAATCTTGGTGTATAGAGAGACAATGTCAAAATTGACCAAAATGTCTTCATTCTTCGTATCAAGGTTTTTAACCCAATCAACCAAAGCCATAGAGTTATTTATGAAGGAGCATGTATTACCAGCAAGAGGGAGGAGTTTCTTGGCTAAGAATTTTGCCAATAAATAGGTTGGTGAACCTGTGGTGGAAAACATTTATATGGGGCACCTCACACTTGTAAAATTCGCCCCTTAGGGTTTGAGCTTCTTTTTTTCTATAGAAGCAGGGTTTTCATCCTTTGTTGAGGATGGATGCAAGAAACATCTGCTATTTTGTATTGTTTCTATTTTATGAATAAAATTGCAAACTTTGGAGATCTATTCGGGGTGTGTGCAAGAAGTTGAGGGACCTTTTAGATGCAATGGTAGAATGAAGTCAATCACGCTTGATCCATAAAATAGAAATCATCCCAAGCAATCCCGACCCTACCAAGCCTAATCCCAAGGCTGCCAACATGCATGCCAATTAGGATAGTAGACAAAAACACGCGCGCGTTTTGCTTCACTAAAACGCGCTCCCGTTTGCTTCAATAGACTTAGTACTAGAGTTATGTTTATAGGTATAAAGTTTTATTTATGGCTAAGAATTGCATAAAATGATTAACTCTTTGAACTTTGTTTAAACTTTAAACCCACGTTATGCTCTAATATGGATTTAACTTTGTTAAAGTTTTAATTCTATGATAGATTTGTTTAAAATTTATATCAATCCATACTATATTGGTATAAACTATGGACTTAAATGTGGATTTATAACTATGTGGAAGTTTGAAAGATAAGTTTAGAGGGCTCCACAACTAGCAAGTTTTAATGCTATGCCAAGTGGAAGGTTTGATGTTGCACTTTAGGCTTGAATGGTGATGGTGAGGATGATGATGATGATGTCCATGATGTTGATGGTGATGACGTTGATGGTGATGATGATGATGAGGATGATGTTGATGATGTTGATGGTGGTCATGATGATGAAGGTGAGGATGATGATGATGATGATGAGGATGATGTTGATGATGTTGATGGTGATGATGATGATGAAGGTGAGGATGATGATGATGATGAAGGTGATGACGATGATGAGCATGAGGATGATGATGAGCATGATGATGATGATGTTCGTGATGTTGATGGTGATGATGATAATGAGGATAATGATGATGAATGATGATGATGTTCATGATGTTGATGGTGAGGATGATGATGATGATGTTCATGATGTTCATTATGTTGATGATGAGGATGATGATGATGATGTTGATGGTGTTCATGATGTTGATGGTGATGGTGAGGATGATGATGATCATGTCCATGATGTTGATGGTGATGACGTTGATGGTGATGATGTTGATGATGTTGATGGTGATGATAATGATGAAGGTGAGGATGATGATGATGTTGATGATGTTGATGGTGATGATGATGATGAAGGTGATGACGATGATGAGGATGAGGATGATGATGAGCATGATGGTGATGATGTTCGTGATGTTGATGGTGATGATGATGATGATGATGATGATGATGATGAATGATGATGATGTTCATGACGTTGATGGTGAGGATGATGTTCATGATGTTCATGATGTTCATGATGATGATGATGTTGATGGTGTTCATGATGTTGATGGTGATGATGTTGATGGTGATGGTGAGGATGATGATGATGATGTCCATGATGTTGATGGTGATGACGTTGATGGTGATGATGTTGATGGTGATGATGATGATGAAGGTGAGGATAATGATGATGATGATGAGGATGATGTTGATGATGTTGATGGTGATGATGATGATGAAGGTGAGGATAATGATGATGATGATGAGGATGATGTTGATGATGTTGATGGTGATAATGATGATGAAGGTGAGGATGATGATGATGATGAAGGTGATAACAATGATGAGGATGAGGATGATGATGAGCATGATGATGATGATGTTCATGATGTTGATGGTGATGATGATGATGAGGATGATGATGATGAATGATGATGATGTTCATGACGTTGATGGTGAGGATGATGATGATGATGTTCATGATGTTCATGATGTTCATGATGAGGATGATGATGATGATGATATTGATGGTGTTCATGATGTTGATGGTGATGGTGAGGATGATGATGATGATGTCCATGATGTTGATGGTGATGACGTTGATGGTGATGATGATGATGAAGGTGAGGATGATGATGATGATGATGATGAGAATGATGTTGATGATGTTGATGGTGATGATGATGATGAAGGTGAGGATGATGATGATGATGAAGGTGATGACGATGATGAGGATGAGGATGATGATGAGCATGATGATGATGATGTTCGTGATGTTGATAGTGATGATGATGATGAGGATGAGGATGATGAATGATGATGATGTTCATGACGTTGATGGTGAGGATGATGATGATGATGTTCATGATGTTCATGATGTTCATGATGAGGATGATGATGATGATGTTGATGGTGTTCATGATGTTGATGGTGATGGTGAGGATGATGATGATCATGTCCATGATGTTGATGGTGATGACGTTGATGGTGATGATGATGATGAGGATGATGTTGATGATGTTGACGGTGATGATGATGATGAAGGTGAGGATGATGATGATGATGATGAGGATGATGTTGATGATGTTGACGGTGATGATGATGATGAAGGTGAGGATGATGATGATGATGATGAGGATGATGTTGATGATGTTGACGGTGATGATGATGATGAAGGTGAGGATGATGATGATGATGAAGGTGATGACGATGATGAGGATGAGGATGATGATGAGCATGATGATGATGATGTTCGTGATGTTGATGGTGATGAAGATGATGATGATGAATGATGATGATGTTCATGATGTTGATGGTGAGGATGATGATGATGATGTTGATCATGTTGATGATGAGGATGATGATGATAATGTTGATGGTGTTCATGATGTTGATGGTGATGATGTTGATGGTGACGGTGAGGATGATGATGATGATGTCCATGATGTTGATGGTGATGATGATGATGTTCATGATGTTGATGGTGAGGATGATGATGAGGATGATGTTGATGATTTTGATGGTGATGACGATGATGAAGGTGAGGATGATGATGAGCATGATGATGATGATGTTCGTGATGTTTATGGTGAGGATGATGATGATGATGTTCATGATGTTCATGATGTTGATGATGAGGATGATGATGATGATGTTGATGGTGTTCATGATGTTGATGATGATGATGTTGATGATGTTGATGATGAGGATGATGATGATGATGTTCATGATGTTCATGATGTTGATGATGAGGATGATGATGATGATGTTGATGGTGTTCATGATGTTGATGATGATGATGTTGATGAAATTGATGGTGCGGATGATGATGATGATGGGGATGATGAATGATGATGATGATGATGTTCATGATGAATGTTGATGGTGATGGTGAGGATGATGATGATGATGAGGATGATGTTGATGATGTTGATGGTGGTGATGATGATGAAGGTGAGGATGGTGATGATGATGATGTTCATGATGAATGTTGATGGTGATGGTGAGGATGATGATGATGATGAGGATGATGTTGATGATGTTGATGGTGGTGATGATGATGAAGGTGAGGATGGTGATGATGATGAAGGTGATGAGGATGATGAGGATGAGAATGATGATGAGCATGATGGTGATGATGAGCGTGATGTTGATGGTGATGATGATGATGAGGATGATGATGATGAATGATGATGATGTTCATGATGTTGATGGTGATGATGATGACGTTCATGATGTTCATGATGTTGATGATGAGGATGATGATGATGATGACCACGATGATGATGATGATGACCACGATGATGATGATGATGACCACGATGATGATGATGATGACCACGATGATGATGATGATGACCACGATGATGATGATGATGACCACGATGATGATGATGATGAGGATGATGATGATGATGTTGATGGTGTTCATGATGTTGTTCATTATCATCATCATCATCGTGGTCATCATCATCATCATCATCATTCTTCATTTTCATCGTGGTCATCATCATCATCATCATAGTCATTATGCTCAATATCATCATCATCATCATCATCATCATCATTGTCGTGGTCATTGTCATCATGCTCAACATCATCATCATCATCATCATCATCATTGTTCATCATTATCATCATCATCATGGTCATCATCATCGTGGTCATCATCATCATCATAGTCATCATGGTCATCATTATCATCATAATCATCATCATCATCATTGTTCTATCATCATCATCATCATCATGGTCATCATCATCGTGGTCATCATCATCATGGTCATCATCATCATCATCATCATTCTTCATTATCATCGTGGTCATCATCATCATCATCATCATCATCATAGTCATCATGCTCAATATCATCATCATCATCATTCTTCATTATCATCGTGGTCATCATCATCATCATCATCATCATCATAGTCATCATGCTCAATATCATCATCATCATCATCATTGTTCATCATCATTGTCATGGTCATTGTCATCATGCTTAACATCATCATTATCATCATCGTCATCATCGTGGTCATCATCATCATCATATTCATCATGCTCAACATCATCATCATCATCATCATCATTGTTCATCATTATCATGGTCATCATCATCATCATATTCATCATGCTCAACATCATCATCATCATCATCATCATTGTTCATCATTATCATGGTCATCATCATCGTGGTAATCATCATCATTCTTCATTATCATCATCATCATCATCATCATTATCATCATAGTCATCATGCTCAACATCATCATCATCATCATCATCATCATAATTATCATCATCATTATCATCATCATCATCATGGTCACCATCATCGTGGTCATCATCATCATCATCATCATTCTTCATTATCAGCGTGGTCATCATCATCATCATCATTATCATAGTTATCATGCTCAATATCATCATCATCATCATCATCAATGTTCATCATCATCATCATCATTGTCGTGGTCATTGTCATCATGCTCAACATCTTCATCATCATCATCATCATTGTTCATCATTATCATCATCATCATGGTCATCATCATCGTTCATGATGTTGATGATGTTGATGATGATGATGATGAGGATGATGAAGGTGATGATGAGGAGGAGGATGATGATGATGGTGATGATGAGGATGAGGATGATGTTCATGATGTTGATGAGGATGATGATGATGTCACGTCCCCATGCCTCCGACCGGAGTAGAGGACGTGACTACTAGCTTCATCAGACTGGGCTAAGAGCCCATGAACATATATAGACATAAAAATTGCTAAATAGAATTCTGCCAGGAATGAATTATGGTAAAACATGCACAAATGCCATTGCATAACACACACAGATGCATTCATTTAACATACACAGCGGAAACATCATACATTTAAGCAAGTATTCATTCAACATGTTCATTTCATTTTCATTAACAGAATTTACAGTTGCAGAAGTAAAATGGACAGAGCACTTATCTTATGAAGAACTTCTTCCGCAACCAGCTACGTCGCTGCAACGTTCCACCCAACCATAGGCCAGCGTGCTCCTTAATCTCTCAACAGCGCTGCCACCCCCGAGCTAGGCATGATTCTCCAAGGAATAAGGGAACTAGCAGGCTTACACATAGGCAGGATACACAAAACACAGAGCCAAGCCAACAAAGTTGGGTTTATCAAGCCATTAAGAAGCTGATGAAGGCAATTTGCTAAGCTGGTGAGCTCATTACAGAGCCAAGAACACCTACACTAGAACTAGCCTGACCTCTAAGACACCCATCCACACCCAACACAAGGAATCAGTCCCTTCTCTACTACACAGTCCCTCAGGCCCTGCATTCCCTTCCAGTGCTATTCAGGGGTGATGGAGAAGAAGGCCAGCCCTCTAGCTCTGTCTGTGTGGTTTCCAGCCACCATGTTTATCAAGCAAATCTAAGCCAACATCTCTGCTCCTCTCACAGTCCGAAGACCAACCATTGCACTCCGGCAATTAATTTAGCTATTACAGCTTAAACCAGGGAAAAACGACTTCAACCCATCCCAAACGTAACAGCAAAAACGACTCACAACATGGGGGAAAACACCCAGTCCTGAAGCTTATCAGTGAGCACAACTCACAGCAGGGAAAAATGCCCCAAATAGTTTGTGCATGAGACCAATAGTCGGTGAGACAGCCAAAAACGTGAATGGCCCTTCACAGCCATGGTAGAAACACATGAAGCTACAAAAACGTGAATGGAAAATGAACCAGCAGCTCCCAAAACGTGAGGAAAACAGCCCAATCCCCAGCACTACAAAAACGACCTCCCATCCATGGGAAGAATGAAGCCAACCACCAAAAACGTGGAATGAAAAACACAGGAAAAACTCCAGCTGCTCCCAAAAGCCCCAACGTGAAGGAGAATGGTGAGGAAAAATGGAAAACGTGGATGCATGGCAGAATGGCATACGTTTTTGGGCATTTTCCTTGCCAAGGAAGTCAGAACACATTTTTCAAAAAATGGTTCTCTGCCCAATTCGAATTTTTTTGCCCATACTCTTCCCATTCCATGCAATAACTAACTCAACCACATTCTGGGAGAAATAAATGATTGGGGAAAAAGACAAGAAAGGTAGTTGACAGCTTGATGGGTCCTCTCATAGACATTTTGGCTTTTCCCCATATCCTTATCCTTGTGAAAATCATGCCCCTTTCGATTTAGTTGCCGCGACCGTAGCTGGTTATGTTTATTTCAATTAATTGTAGATGCATATTTTACATGATGACCATCATAATATATGCCGCATGCCCCGATATACCATCGGTGACAATTTGAATCCAAAACATAGCATTACCGATCAATGGTGGGGCCTTGGCCTTAACTCCACACCATGATCATTACAATATATACATCATATACATCTAATGTAACGGGGTCAAAACCCGGACATTACAGATGATGATGTCGATGGTGTTGATGGTGATGATGATGATCATGTTGATGATGGTGATGATGATGATGATGATGATGAAGATGAGGATGAGGATGATGATGATGATTATGAGGATGATGATGATGAATGATGATGATGTTCATGATGATGATGATGATGATGATAATGATGATGATGTTGAAGGTGATGATGATGAGGATGATGAGGATGAGGATAATGAGGATGATGATGATGAGGATGATGAGGATGATGATGATGATGAGGATGATGTTGATGGCGATGAGGATGATGAGGATGTTGATGATGTTGATGATGAGGATGTTCATCATGTTAATGATGTTCACGATGTTGATGGTGATGATGAATGATGATGATGATGAGGATGATGATGATGATGTTCATGATGTTGACGGTGATGATGATGATGATGATGATGATGAAGGTGATGATGATGATGAGGATGATGATGATGATGTTCATGATGAAGATGGTGATGATGATGATGAGGATGATGATGATGTTCATGATGTTAGTGTGAGGATGATGATGATGATGATGATGTTGATGGTGATGATGATGAGGATGATGATGATGATGTTCACGATGTTAATGGCGATGATGAATGATGATGATGATGATGATGACGATGATGAAGGTGATGATGATGATGATGATGATGATGAATGATGAGGATGAGGATGAGGATGAGGATGATGATGATGATGTTGATGATGTTGACGGTGATGATGATGATGATGATGATGACGACGATGATGAAGGTGATGATGATGATGTTCATGAAATTGATGGTGCGGATGATGATGATGATGAGGATGATGATGAGGATGATGATGATGATGATGATGATGCAGGTGATGATGATGATGAGGATGATGATGATGTTCATGATGTTCATGATGAGGATGATGATGATGATGATGATGTTGATGGTGATGATGATGAGGAGGATGATGATGATGTTCACGATGTTGATGGCGATGATGAATGATGATGATGATGATGATGATGAAGGTGATGATGTTCACGATGTTGATGATGTTCACGATGTTGATGGTGATGATGATAATGAGGATGTTCACGATGATGAAGGTGA